>ML785215.1:301467-338820 GCA_009831015.1 Picea engelmannii | reverse complement strand
GAGAGGGGGGGGGGGGGTGTTTTATATACATAATACAATGCATTGGATGGTTCTCCCACTACTTGTGTATGCTTTCATGTGTCTCTATGTGTGCTTGTATATGATGATCTAATATATGTTGCTTTGTGTAAGGATCTATCAACAACTTTTCGTACTTTCCCTCATATTACAACAACATAACAAACTTCACCCATTATGATTTGATGAGATACAGATTTAGTAGAAACAATCCCATGTGATAGTTAATAGGTATAATGGAACATTATGACAGAAAAATATTGGAAATCATATATATCCAATCCTTTGAAATGTCATTCAACCTTGTATCTAACTCCTTGGACAAAGTATCAAACTTGAATCAAATTTCATGAGAAACATAATTAATTTTTGGTGTGGTCTAGATAAACATGTTGTTAACGACAAATTGACGAGCTTATGCTAAGATTTAACTTGCGACAATATAAAATGCACGAAACACATAACATGAACCCAAGGTTAGGTGTGAAATGTTTTTTTTCATCAATGGGTCAGTGAACCTACTTAACCTACTCCATCAACATTTTTATAAAAACTACTTTTACATTAAATTTATCTTTAAATGGGTCAAAAAATGGGTTTATGGTTGGGTTTGGATGTTTTGTCTGGAAAATTAGTGACCATTTAATATTAGTGTGCCTAATTATGATAATAATCATAAAGTATAACCCCAAGTACAAGAGGGGAGAGAAGAGAAGAGAAGAAAAGAGGTAAAAAGGAGGGGAGAAGATAATATGGAAAAGAGGGGAGAGAAGGGAATATGGGAAAAGGAGAAGAGAGGAGAAGATAAAAAAGGTAGAGAGGAAGAGGAGGAAGAAGGTGACGAATAAGTAAGACTGAGGGGGAAAATAGGAAGATGAAGAAGGAGGGGAATAATAAGGGGGAAAGAGGAGGGAGGTGAAGGAGGAGAATAAGATTAAGAGAAAGAATAATAAAGGAAGGAGGAGGATAAAAAGAGGAAGAAGAAGGAGGAGGAGGGGATGAAGAATAAGAGGAGCAAGAAAGAGAAGAAGAGGAGTAAGAAATAGAAGAAGAGGAGAAGGAGGAGAAGAAAGAGTAAGATGTAATCATGTACCCATGACAAATCTTCCCTTAAAACCCTACTTTATTCTAAATGTTTTTAAAAACTTATTTGTACTTTTTTACATTTAAAACCCTTCCCATGACAAATATGTCCCTAAAATCTCAAACCCTACCTCCAAAAATCATGAATTTGTAACTAATCCCCTAAAATCTCAAACCCTACCTCCAAAAATAATGAATTTGTAATTAATCCCCTAAAATCTCAAACACTACCCCCAATTTATTCGAACATAAAAACTCAAAAAACACAACAAACTTGAAGAAAACATTTGGTGAAAAATGAAAAAAATGGGGAGATTATTACCTTTGATCTAAAGCAGGATGAAAGAAGTATTTTCCAAACACAAATGCTCATCACTAACTCTAGAAAACATGTAGGTTCCCACAATCTATATACATCTAAGTGCCACGAGAAATTTTTAAAATAAGGCCAAGAAAGTGAATTGAAAGTCACTTTTATTAGGAAATGTAGGGGCGAAGGGAAGCAAAATGGGAGTTATGTCTTTATCTCTTTTGCATCCTTCATGCATCTTACTTGTGTCTCTCATGTGTCCTTTTGTTGAATCTTTGTTTTAACACAAACTGAAATGATATATATTAAAAGGGCTGTGACAAAGCAACATCGTCAAAAGAGTTTACATAAGAGGGCATATAGCCGAATAGTTTAGTAACTAAAAATGAAACAATAATAACATAATTTAACATTCTTGATGGGTTATTCCTATGATTTTCCAAACTAAAAATATCCTTACAAAATTTCCCAAGGCACCACCAAATTTAAAAAAAACATCCATTACATATTTGAAGCAGAGTCATGTATTCCTTAGGCTTGTGAGAGTTGAAGAGACCCTTCTTCGATATCCATTGGTGTAGTTCCTCTATCAAAATTCATGGAGTCATTCTCAACAGCTACATCAGTGGGGAAGGGTTTGTATGGATTCAGTGAGTCAGAAGATGAGCATTGAAGAGGTCTTGAAACTTCAAAATCATGGAAGGAAACTTCCATTTCATCCATTCAGTGAGCCAGAGTAGAGAGGTCGACAACCTTGAATTCCCCAAATTTTTCCTCCATTCATCGGGAGAGTCCCACCATCATTTCTTCAAACTCTATGAGCTTAGTCATTAGTTGTTGAACGGGTGAATTGTTAGCTTGGACAAACTCTTTGTGGCACCTGAGGATTTTCCCGAGGTCACTCATCGAGGGCTCCATATGGAATCCCTAATCATTAACCTTGAAACAAAGACTGGAAATGAAGAACACTAGTGAAAATGTTTATTCTCCCCTAGAGCGATACTTTGAATCCCACACATAACCGACCTTACTGAACACAGAGAATTAAACATTTAATACATAGTTATAATTATCATGCCTCATCTCTATGAGCCACTTAAAGAGTCTGAATCACTCAAGACAGGAGGACACCTCACATAAACTTCATTAAACCTCACACAAACATCACCACCTTTCACACATATGAAGGCAATCTAGAGTACGAGGGTTATACAACTAGCGGGAGGAAGGATGTGGTCACATCGCATCATGAGGGAGGGGTTAGGGAATGGGGAATACTCCCTTTAAATTATTTAAGTTTATTTCACCTTAAGCAATCCTAGACCCCTCTTTTTCCCAAAGGTTAGCATGGGGGTTTAGACCTCTCTTGATATGAAAGAGGTTGATTTCCTCAAATTTCTGAATTAGGATGGTGATTCGATGGAGGATACTGCTCAAAATATTGTTCTCCATGTAGTTTTTGTTGAGAACTTCCCTACGATTAGCATTAAGTCTCCAAAGACTAAGAGTTGAGAGATATTGCACTCTCTCGCCAATTTTAAACATGCATAAAGAGCATAATCTTCTGCTATGTTATTTGTCATTGTCCCTAGTCCCCATTCATAATGAAACATTGTATTTCCTTTGGGATCAAGGAGAATCCCACCTGCACTTGTTGCCCCAGGATTTCCACGAGAATCACCATCGAAGAATAGAGAGTGTTTTCCTTGGTCTTACATCTAGATCTTAAATTCCTGCATGGATTTTATGATTTCCCACTTTGGGAGGGGATGTGTTTTTCTATCCAAGGGCATAAGGTTTTTTTATTTCATATACAAGTTAACCCATTGATATTTGTATTGTTTCAGGCCTTCGTCTTGTTGGAGCGCCCTAAACTACATATATTCGGCACAAAGCGATATCGCCCTCGCATCTCACTATTTTGGGATGTTTTTTTCATCTTGGAATTTCTTTTTGTTTCTGTCCAACCAAATTGACCAGCAGATGTATTTCAGTATTTCCATCCACAATTTATTTAGTTTTGGTTTGAGTCTAAATCTTTCTTTGTATTTCTGTCCCCATTTTTGGAATAAATATTTATGAGAAGGGGGCCAATTTGTGAGAATATAAAGATCTTCGAGAACCATATTGATGACTCCATGTTTTGACCATTTTTTCCTTGACCCAAGTCTCTTTTTGAACATGGGAATCATACAATTCATACCTCTATTAGCCAATTTTGAAGGTATTATCAGGTTTCTTCTATCAATTTTCTATGGATCAACATAAGGTATGTGTCGTATTCATTTTCATGATTTTATCCTTAATCGAATGAGAAAAATCCATTAACACTTGTCTTTTAATTGAAACATGTAAAAAACACAATCCAACCCTCGATCTAACTATTGATCTGGCCCTTAATCCAACCCTCGATACAGAACTCGGAGCGCAATAAGTTTGTGGGTTGGTATATCAACAGGCCTTTCCTAGCAAATGTGAAACATGGGTTTCATACCTATTTGAACCCTCCAGCTATGGATCTCATTACATTTTGATTCGAACAATTGTGTTCAGCCTCTATTTTGAGCGCATGAGTTTGCTAGAAGATGTTGTTTGTTACTCATTCTTAATTATTTTCTATTGTAGGAGAGTGTCGACCCTTTTAGTGGGTGACCTCTCAGTTGTATCTAAACTCTATAAATACTCGAGGTCTCTCAGAATGAGAACAACCATGATAATATAGCTACTATACTGAATTTTCCCCTATAACTCAATTCTGGTCTTAATACAATTTGATGTGTTGAGATTGTGATTGTTTCTTAAGCTAGAGTAGTACCACGACTACATGGGGAGCCCACTAGTAGTTTGTGCGTTTTGTTAACTTGTTGTATAGTCATATTTTCATATATAACTCTCTTGTGCAGATTGTTTATTTAAGTTGTGTTTCCTTATCTGACTTGCAGGTTATTTGTAACTTTCCATATCTAGACATCTACCTGTGTATTCTCTTATGTATAACTTTCTTATGCATGTTATTTACTTAGGTTGTGTTTCATCTCCATATACATGATCCTGATCATCTAACTGTTCATATACACATATCTTTCTTTTCGCATTCGCATAAGTTGTATTTTACTTTGCAAATTGGTCATCTAGAAAGTGTACAGAACAGTCATCAATGATTCATTTAGTTATGGTTTAAATTAATCCCTGCAGGGTTGCATAGATTATTATCTTTGGGTGTCTCCATGTTAGTCTTAGTGTGGTAGGACGATTGCTAATTTCTAATCTCTTTCAAATAATGTTTGTAGATTATGTTAATTACAAGGATATGTATTTAATCAATTTATATTTCTTCAATGATGAAGTTTTCCTTAGATTGTTTTATCTCTACTTTACACATCTATGTAGAAGTCAGTATTGCATGCATCCCATTTGAATTATCAATGGTGTTAAGATGTCAGTGTGATATAATTCTCCATCGTAGACACAACCACTATATTTAGATGTCATCATTTTTCATTGTAGACATAAATGATGTTGTCTTCCTTCTTCAACGGGATAGTGTGAATTAGATGATGTTGTTTACTTTTAGTCAGTAATATTAGTGTAATGACATGTTTTATTTCCTATAGGATAACAATAATTGTGAGTTCTTGAAAAGACGCTTTAAGAATCGAGTTCACTTCAAAGAATTGCTTTTAGGGAAATATAGCTTATTTCTATTCAAGAATTGCTTACTTAGAGTAATAAGCTCATTGTTCACAAACATAGAGTGCTCTGATATTTAAAATAAAGTTCATTGTCCAAACAGATTCGGTTTGTTTATAATCTTCTTCTAAAATAGAATTGTAAATTGAAGATAAAGTATTGATCCCTAGGATAAACCATCTGTTTGCCTAGCTAAATCCACTTTTCAAACCTCATAAGAAGTCAACCCTTTCCCTACCTTGACTCATATTATGTCACAACTCTAAGTTTACTTACCCTGGTCGATAATTTAATCAAGGGAAATTAAGGTATATATTTTACCCATCATTTTTGGCGTCGTTACCGGGGAGTTGTCCAAAGGTAGAAAACAGTTAGGAAGTAGGTTTTTCCTGAACATTAGTGCTAGTTTGGTGGTGGGGGAACGTTAAGACAAGAAGTAATAACCTGCGCATATGTTATAGCAGGTTCCCCCAAACCCAATGGTAGTTTTATTTTTTATTTTATTTCATGAACAAACCTAGGGACCCAAAGGGTAGATATGTTAAAACCAATCCAAAACTTCCAACAAAAGTCCCTTCTATCCTTTTTGGAGGAACAAATACTCCATCTATAAACTCTGTAGAACAGTATCGAAAAGTACAAGTAGGAGATAACTCGACCCAGAAATCTAAAAAAGTTTCAGTAGAGACAAGAACTGAGGAAACCATAGAACAAAAAACTCAGACACCGACAATAGTAGGACAAGAGGTAAAACCACTCGAACCTTCCAATTTCTCATCATCAAAACTAGCCAACACAACTTTTGTGTTTTTACCACCATCAAGGGATTCAAACTTTATAGATATCATTGACCCTGAACAACTGAATGACCTCTTTGGAGGTTCAACAAATTTAGTTGTGTCACAAGTTGAAACAATAACTTTTGAACCAATAATTTCAACATGCTCAAGCAAAGTCCCTGAAATACAAATAGCAGACAATTTTTCATATCGGAGAAATATCTCTTCTGAAAAGGAACATTGGGACGCCTCATTATCTCCAAGAATAAAACCATTATGGTATTCTCTTTTTGGGAATCAAATTAGTATGTATGAACATGAGGACCATAATCATGTGAGACATGATGAGGGAGAAGAAGTAGAAAATCAGATAGAAACCACTTTTTGGTTTCCAATTTTGGATACCACGCAAAATTTTAATATGAAGAATATTCCATCTTCTTCACTACCTACCTTTTATGGTAAGAGTAGTGAGGATCCTAACACCTTCTTGTTTGAGTTTGACATCTTATGCAGAAGCTATAACTACTTACAAGATGATCAAAAATTAAAACTATTTCCTACCACTCTTAAATATTTTTCACTTAGATGGTTCATGGGATTAAAATAATATAGTATCAGATCCTGGGAAGATATGAAGATCGTATTCCTTAGGAAATACCAGGACTATTGAAAATCTAAAGATTCTCGGAATGATATCTTTAAAATTCAACAACTAGAAGATGAGAGTCTTGAAGATTACATGGAATGGTTCACCTATATTTCACAAAAAACAAAATATAATGACCTTCCAAATGATGCAATAAAAACCCTTTTTCTTAAAGGGATCTCAGAAGAATATTTGGAAACACTTAATCTTATGGCATCAGGAGATGTCTCTCATAAACCATTTGTTGATATTTGTGAGATGTGTAGAAACTATTCGAGAAGCAGAGCTAAAAATGGAAAGGGTGTTTGGGATCCCTATAGTAGAAACTCAAAAGAAATTAGTTTTGGTGGGGTTACAAGAATGGAAATAGGAAACCTGTTAGAAAAAAATAAAACTGATATTTTAAATACAATAGGTTCCCAATTGGACACTTTAAAGATTAATAAAAAACAGGAGGAAGAGAATATTGCGATGTGCATATTTTGTCTGAGGTGTAGGAGGAAGAATTCCTCAAGGGAATGCCCATTAGAAAACATCTCAGTCTATGGTTTTTGTACTGAAGATCATCCAACTGAAAAATTCCCATCACTGCTTGGTTTATTAGCCATTAATAAAATTGGGGATCTGGGCGAATCTTCTTACACACCTAGAAGGCCATGGTAGCCTAGGAGTCAGCCTATGTACCAGGATCCACCACCTCAAGATCCACCTTATTACCAACAACCACAACAATGGAACTTACCAAATTGGAAAAACTAGTCTCCAAAGTATGCTTCACTACAAGGATGGAGGGGAGGACATACCCAGGGAAACACTCAAATTCCACTTGTTCCTATGCCCACTCATCCTTATGCATAGTTTCCACCAAATATTCAATGACTTTTGCCAAGTTTTGTCCCTCCACCTTTACCTCCTATTTCACAACAACCTCAACAATTTCAAAATGTAAATTCCCCAAGACCAACATTATTACCAGCACAACCAGTGCCTAACCCAAATAATAAACCAACTCAACCTCTTCATAATGTTGAGTTACAAACTTTTCTGACATGTATTATTTCCCCTATTCCATTACATGAGAATCAACTAAGGTCAGGGAAATTTTTGGATAAACAGAAACCTTCAGTAGTCATTTCTGAGGAAAACGAAGATGAAACTTCCGACCAGCCAACAAATGACACTAAATGGGAAGATATTATTATTCCCAAAGATCGAGAACAAAGGCCTCCCCAAAATGAATCCTTGCAAACTACAAAAGTTCCTCCCTATCCGGAGAGATTAGCAATTGAAAGACCAATGATTCGGCCAGAATTCGACATTATAAATGAATTAAAAAATATATGTGTCAGAATTCCCCTGCTACAAGCAATAAAGGATATCTTGATTTAAAGTAAGGTAATTAATGAATTGTGTATCAAAAATCCAGGTAGAAAACAAAAAGATCCTCCAATAGTGCATTTGGTAGGAGAGTTGTTTGAATACATATCAGAGCAGCCTAGGGTCACGAAGTATGCAAATCCTAGGAATCCAATAGTAACGATAATCATTAATAATATTACCATTGGAAATAATCTCATAGACCTAGGGGTGGCCATTAATGCTATGATTGTCACTACCTTAGAATAATTGCAGTTGAAACACTTCCTTCGACCTACCACGACTATTTTGGAATTGGCAGATAAAATGAAAGTTGTACCTGGGGGGATATTGGATAATATCAGTCACATTAGCATCATGGGAATATCTGGTAGACTTCCTTGTCATTAATTCAAAGGATCTTGCTAAAGGGCACCCCACTATTTTGGGAAGACCTTGGTTGACTACAACTAATGCATTCATTGGCTGTCGACAAGGTGAAATGACTATATCTAATGGACTTTCTATGAAGAAACTTAAGATATATTCACCAGGTCAACCTGTTACAGAAAATCTATGGTGGCTTGAATGTCCATATGAGAATGAAAATGGGGAAGAACACGTGTTTCCTAGTGATCATTCCTGGGCACTTCAGGATAAAACGACAGAAAATGTGTTAAATTGATTCATTTTTGCAATCACATGTGTTAATTTTCCTCAATATTTCCCTCAATTTGATTATATGTTTGGTGAATAATTTCAGGAACATTTGGACCCATCAACTCTTTCGTCAACATCTTTTATCTTTGAAATAGATGAATATGTTGGATCTTATACCATGCCCTATGAGATTAGTCCTGGAAAGTTTCTACATATCAATTCAGGACTAGATGCACATCAACAAGAACAATTAGTGAACGTCCTTAAGGACCAATCAAGAGCATTTTATTGGGAATATACCAATATGAGGGGCATAAACCCCGACACATGTATCCATCATATATATACCCAGGAAGAAATAATACTTGTGAGGAAACCTCAGAGGAGGATGAATCTTACACTAAAAGATATAGTGAAGGATGAAATACAGAAACTATTGAATGTTGGTTTTGTTTATCCGATTTCTGACAGCAAATGGGTATCCCCACTTGTAGTGGTTCCGAGGAAAGTAACCGGAAAATGGAGAATCTATGTTGACTTCTGGGAACTTAATAAATCCACTCTTAAGGATTATTTTCCTCTTCCCTTCATTGACTAAGTCTTGGATACATTGTCAGGAAAACAATACTTTTCTTTCCTTGACAGATATAGAAGATACAATCAAATTCTAATAGCACCCGAGGATCAGAACAAGACTACTTTCACTTGTCCTTGGGGCACTTATGCTTATAAGGTCCTACCATTTGGGTTGTGTAACGCTCTTGCCACATTCCATCGAGTAGTATTAGGGATATTTTTTTATCTCATTCGTGACTGTGTGGAAGTGTATATGGACGATTTTACAATATATGGTAATACTTTTCAAGAAGCCCTAGATAACCTGAGGAAAGTTCTCATTAGATGTCAAGAGATGAATCTATCCTTAAGTCATGAAAAGTGTAAAATTTTATTGACTAAAGGAGTAGTCTTAAGGCATCATATTTCATCTGAAGGGATTAAAGGGGATCTTGCTAAGATTGAGGTAATTTTCAAACTCCACCTCCAAAGACTCCAAAGGAGGTGAGAATATTTCTTGAACATGTCGGTTATTACCGAATATTCATCGAAAATTTTACGAAAATTGTCGCACCAATGTTTGGATTTCTCACAAAATATGTTGACTTTCTTTGGACTGACCATTGCCAAACTTCCTTTGAAACTTTAAAAGATAAATTATTCGTCGCACTAGTTCTTAGAGGACCCAATTGGGCCCTTCCATTCCATATATCTATTGATGCCTTTGATACTGCAATAGGAGGAGTGTTAGGAAAAATAGAAGACCAACAATCTTATGCCATTTACTTTGTAAGTAAGAACTTGACTCCTACTGAGATGAACTATACAATCAATGAGAAATAATTCTTAGCAGTCTTCCATGCCATCAACAAGTTTCACCATTATATCACAAGATATGAGGTATTTGTACATATGGATCACTTTTCCATTATATTTCTCATGAATAAACCTATTACCAATGGTCGAGTAACTAGGTGGCTCCTTTTATTACAAGAGTTCAATATTATTGTCCTTGACTGACCAGGAAAAGAGAATTTAATAGCCAAATTTCTCTCTCGCATTAATCGTGAAGGTGATAGTATTCATGTTGATGATAGTTTTCCAAATGAGCATCTCTTTGTCATCTCCATAAACACTCCATGGTTTGCAGATATGGAAAATTATTTAGCCACTAGAAAATTACCAGCT
Source organism: Picea engelmannii (assembly GCA_009831015.1). Lineage (NCBI taxonomy): Eukaryota > Viridiplantae > Streptophyta > Pinopsida > Pinales > Pinaceae > Picea > Picea engelmannii. The sequence goes on along the minus strand of ML785215.1, from coordinate 328,532 downwards.
CATTTGTCACCTCATGAAAAGCGTCGAATTATAACACAAAGTGTTAACTACTCATGGGTTGGCCATGACCTTTTCCATACTTGACTAGATTTGATCATTCGTAGATATGTCCGATAAGATGAGATAGCAAAAATCCTACAAAATTGTTATGATGGACCATGTGGTGGTCATTTTTCCGATAAATGTATGACATACAAGGTTTTACATTTAGGATACTATTGCCTAGAATTTTTAAGGATGCTACCAAATATGTAAGAAGTTGTGATAGTTGTCAGAGGATAGGAAACCCACATCAGCTAATGAAATTCCTTTACATACCTAGGTTATGATTGAACCTTTTGAGAAATGGGCCCTTGATTTTGTAGAACTGATTTCCCCCATGTCTCGTAAAAATAATTATATTCTTGTTTGCACAGATTATGTCACTAAGTGGGTAGAGGCAAAAGCCTTGTTTAGGAATACTGAAAAATCTATTGTTGAGTTTATTTATGAAGATATTTTTACTCGCTTTGGTGTTCCTCGTGAGATTGTCACATACCAGGGTACACAATTTACTTCCAAGCTAATGAAGGAATTAACATAAAAGTATGGGATAAAACATCGTAAGTCCTCTCCATACCACCCAAAAGCTAATGGCCAAGTGGAATCGACAAATAAAGTATTGGAAACTATCTTGACTAAAACTGTCCAACTACACCATAGAGATTGGGATGATAGACTTCTAGAGGCTTTGTGGGCATATCGCACCACATGGAGAAACACCACAGGACATACCCCATATGAACTGGTTTACAGAAAACAAGTACTCTTACCTATTGAATTCCAAGTAAGAAATTTTCGTATTGTTGCACAGTTGGGATTAAATTTAGATGAAGCACAAAAACAACGAGTCCTACAACTGAATGAATTGGATGAAAATAGACAGGGTGTTATCCAAAGGACAATCTTAGTTCAAAGCCAACAAAGAAAATGGCATGATAAGTTCATTAAAAGGAATCAATTTCAACCTAGAGATTGGGATATACTGTTTGATTCAAGGTTTAAAACTTTTAAAGGTAAACTTACCACTCGATGGTTAGGTCCTTATGAAGTGGTTACCATGTTTGATAATGGGGCTGTAAAAATAAAAAAAATTGATGATGAACATGTCTCTTTTGTAGTAAATGGGCATAGACTTAAAATTTATCATAAGCATGTTTCTAAAGAATTGATACAGGTGGATATCGGTGGCCACCCACCTTTTCCAACTGGCTCAAAGCAGTTTTCTGGCAATTTTGGTAATTTACTATTTTTAGCAGTTTTTTAACTTCTGGGGCCATTTTGAGGGCCTAAATAAAGGTTTTTCGGGATCGATATTCTCAATGATATTCAAAGGCTCTTATTGAGCCCCCAAAATGAATATCCTTGACAATACCTTTCCAACAAGCTATCGTGCACCCAAAACGAAGATCGTATGCCAAAGTTACGCCCCTGGGAAGTTGATACACCAAACTACCCAAAACGGGGTCCACAAAACTATTGGCTTTTCATCTTCTAGGGTCATGGTTTTGTATTTTATTTATGATAAAAAAGGCCTTTGGAGCCTCATTGTAAAATCATCTTCTTGCGAATGAGAGTAGCAGACACGTATCTTCTCAGAGATAAGCTACCACCATTCTAGCGAGTCTTTAACTCTGTATTTTATAGTCTTTGTACATTTTCGCTCATTAATAGAAAATTGTGTATTACTGTATCTTTGTGTTTGTGGTTGCATCTTTGATACATTTATGTTATATTATTGGATATCCAAAATATCTCTGCACATTTCTTTATTATATCTATGTTCTCATTTCGTGCTGAAAATAATATGGATCAGTGGTATTAGAGCATGCTGCTCTTGATTGGTTTTTTTCAGTGCATGTCCCCGACGAGGTCCGAGTATAACAAGTTGGGTCTCGAGCTTGTCTCTCTTGAATAAAATCACTCTCGCATTCCCAAGAAACTCTCCATGGAGGAAGAAAATAAAAATGATGGAGCAGATGATTCTATCAATCTGTTGCTTGAACAAGCTCTCACGCAGCAAAGGGACGAAAGGATGGAGAATTTTTCCCACATCCTTCAACGCTTGCCGATAGCAACATGCACATATTCGTAACACAACCACTTTGGAAGTAACTCACATTTCAAGGTACAAGTTAATTTTGATAATCCCATATTTCAAGGATATATAAATGCAGATGCCTTAGAAAAATGGCTAAATCTGCTAGAAGGTTATTTCTCTGTTCATAATTTATCCGACAAGGAAAAGATCCCCTTCGCACTCCTTAAGGCTCTCCCCATGTCAAACATTGGTGGGAAACTTACTGGGAGCAAAGTTCCACATAGGAGTCTGTAATATATGGGGTCAAGCCCACTTGGGATTTTTTTGTGGATGCAGTAAAGGAACAATATTACCCTGTTGGAAACTATGAGGACCAGTACATGAGATGGACCACACTACGACAAGAGAGGGGCTAAGCAGTTCCAGAGTTCACCAATAACTTCCATACCTTGCACACCAAGTTGGGTATCAACGACTCTAAACGACATTTGGTTCTGAAATACCGTGGGGCTCTACACAGATACATCCAAACTGAAATGGATTTTATAGACATCTCATCTCTCGGTGTTGCTTATCGATATGTTCTTAAAATCGAGAAGAAATTTAAGCACCAGAACAAACAGGATTTTAGGTCTGCAAATCCGCAACAACCAAGGTATGATAAATACAACCCTAAAAAACAGTCTCCTGAAAACCAGTCCAAGCCACAGGAAAAGAAGGGTCACGGAAATACGAAAAAGGACACCGGAAAATGGTGTGATTTCCACAAAATCCCCTGGCACAACACCGATGAATGTCACTCAAAAAATTCATTGATGGTTGATATCAAAGACAAGGAGTCGAACCATGATTCATAATCTTATTCAAAAAATATCGATAGAAGACAAATCATCGACACAGACCCCACTGCTATTGTCACGACTACAAAAATTCAACCAGAAGAACCCACAGATCCTGAAGAGGGGGAGTTCCTTTTTCATTCATAGATGTGGGTGAAGGGTGTTGATATTATGGTAGCTGGGAGAGGTATTTACCTCCACGTGTAAACCTGACGAGAATAGAATATTCTGGGAAGCAAGAAGAAACCCTAATTAGTTGTCTAATAACCCTAGAAGACAAGTTGGCTCAATAGGATAATTTGTATTAGGTTATTAGCCTCCAAGAGAAGAAGTCGGCTAAAGGAAATATTATATACTAATTAAATAGGGACCTAGAATGAGAAGTCGACCCAGGCATTTTTCCAGTTTTAGTATAAATATAGGAGGCCAGTCTTCATTCTGGCAGGCATTCTTAGAACTGCAAAAGCAACACTTGTGCACACCGCAGTTGGCCAGTTTGTGCGCAAGTTTGGAGGAGAGTTGTCGTTGCAGCTGCTGCAACTAGTAGATTTTGGTTTTGGACTGGACTCTCTCTTGGTTATGGTTTGGACTCTCTGATCAGCACTTGTTACTCTTGTTTGGTGCATTATCCTTGGAGAGAGGTGCGCTATCTTGTTTGGATATATAGCCTAGGGTTTGCATCCAGAATGATTCTCTATCAAGGTTAAGGTGCTCGGGGGTGGCTTCGGCCTATGGTTGGGTGAAAATAGTGATATTGTCTATGGTTAAACGATGACATCCATCATATTCTAACAGGTTATGGGCCCACACCTCCTTCATTTAGTCTAACCATTGGAAGGGAGCATAGCCATAAGGATACTAAGCTCATTGAAGAACTGTTGCTAGGGTTTCTAGTAGGAGCAGTTACCAAAGCATTGTTGCTAGGGTTACTAGCAGGTGTAGTTGCAGAAACCCTAATCCTCTCATTGAGGCACCTTAAGTGAAGGGATTGACCTAATTTTAGGATACACTAGTGCGCCCTAGCCTAGCACATCTCCTGGTACTCTCGGCAAGCTAAGACGTCAAGGTTGAGTTTTTGGTCAAATCAGGGTTGACCAAGTCAAAGGAAACCATGACTTACTCTATGAAGTCAGAAAACAAGTTAGATGGGGCTTCTAACTTCAGAGCATGGAATACAAGGATTGATCTCATCCTTGCCAAGAATAAAGTGTTGGATATCGTGAAAGGAAAGATTGTGGAACCAGAGTTTGAAGAAGGAAAAGAAAAGGAACCACGAAACATTGTAGTTATGGAGAAGTTCAAAGACAATGAAATCAATGCCATGAGTATCATAGTGGATTATATAAAAGACCACATGATACCCTACATCTCCCATCTTGATTCGTCTAAGAAGATGTACGATGCCCTAACAAACCTCTTCTTAGTCAGAAACATTGGACAAGTAATGAGTCTAAAGAATGAGCTCTGTGACATGAAGATGAATGATGATGACAGCATAACATCATACTTTGTGAGAATCTCTCAGTTAAGAGATCAACTACAAGCTATTGAAGAGATCATTTCAGAGAAGGAATTGGTAAACATAGTACTCAATGGTCTTCCCAAGAAATGGGATGCATTTTCCGCAATCTTGAACACAAGTAAGGAGTATCCTACATTTGAAGAACTTTGGACTTGTTGTGCACAAGAAGAATCAAGGATCAGTGAAAAAGAGAAACCCCAAAAGAAGTACGATGATCAATCCTTCACAGCAAGGTTCAATGATTTTAGGAATAAAAAGAAGTTTGGCTCCAAGAAGAAACCAAATCAAGAGAAAGATATGCCAAGAATAAAATGCTTCAATTGTCAAAAGTATGGTCACTAAAAGAATCATTGTCCCGAGTTAAAGAAAAGGAAGGAATCAAATGAAGCATCAGTTGTCGAAGAAAGGGAACCCTCAAAGAAAGCTAGACAGGACAAGACAAACTTCTTCTTCTAAGACAAGGTAACAATAATCTTCATAGTTCTTGTACATACCATGTTTTTTGTAAATATCTTGCATATGTATTTCTTAGAAAATAATATGTTCCAAGAGATTCTATACCTATTGAAGAACAACAAGATAAGGATTGTTATCACTATGACTACAAGTCAGGCAATACACATGAAAGGATGAAGTACATCAACAACACATGGTAACAATTCATGTGGAATTTATTACATAAGTAACAACTGCAAGATAAGCCAAAATCAAAATCAATCTTGAAGAAACCTAGAAGAAGTAAATATATAAAGAAGTCAGCAATCAAGAGGAAACTGGAAAAAGATTTGTGACACTTTGTAGAAGGCAATAAGGATGCAGACGGAAGCGTGGACTCTCCTAGATGGAGGGAGTCGATTATATATTTCCAAAAGAAGAGCATGCATTCATACATGAAGCAAGGATTAGGAGGGAGATAGTCCTATGATCCATTGAAGATGATAGAGTGTATATCCATGGTAGCATCCATGAAAAGCAGTGCGTGTTCAGTTTGACTTTAGAAGAAGCCTTCTTTGGAAAGAAGCCTTAAATTATCCTTGGTTGTCCATCCACATCCATGATCCTATGATGAAAGAAAGAAGTGGAATCTTCAGGGCATGGAATCTATAGAAAACTCCATGGACCCAAGAGCTAAAGAGAAACATGAGGAAGAACACGAAGATTCCAAGAAAGAAAGAAAAGCCAGAACAACCAGTCATTGTATCAAGAATCACAAGACTACCAACCTGATATGAACTCACTAAAATAAATCAAGCAGAGGAACTGAAATTTGTGATGAAGAACAGTGTATGGAATACTTATGAATGAAAGCATTGAGAGATCTAGAACTAGAGGTTCTCCCAGATGGAGGGAGAATATTATGATGATTTTTTGTTCCAGTAAACCAGACATACCTTTACATGAGCCAATATATCGGCCGCAATATCCATGGTTTGGAGTTTACATCAGATGAATGCAAAGACTGTTCTCCAGAATAATTGAACAAAGAATGTATTTAGAACAACCTCAAGGCTTTGAGGTATACCATGAAGAGTCTCTTGTATGAAGATGGAAGAAGGTTTTTGTATGGATTCAAACAACTTGGTGCAGAGCCTCCAATGCACAACAGAAGCATGGTGAAAAACCTTCTATAACAAAGATATTGTATCAAAATGGTTACTCAGAACTCAAGGATGATGGATTGACAATCCATGACAAAGATCTCATGATGACAGAATAAGTACCACTTGGATATGTTCCAAGTTTGACCCTTACCACGATATTATGAGCTAGCAGGAAACAAAAGAGTTGAATTCAACTATGATGATCAGATCTATATGAAGCCTTCAAAAAACTAGTGTTCCAGAAAGACTGAAGTACATTGAGATCAAGCATTACATTCTTCGTGATGAAGTCCATAAAGGAGAAGTGATTCTCCAATATATATCTCCACAGATGAGCAGATAAGTAGAGATTTTGGTAAAGCATATGTTCAAGATGAAAAAGCTTGCATACTCAAGTTGGAGCTCATGGAGACGACTTCCTTATTGAAAAAGGAAGAGATGACTCCCAGGTTGGGAGGGAGAACTGATGTGTTATTGATTTATGGACAGTCATTTTTCAGTTCGAAAAATGGTTCAGGATGAGCAGTTCCTTTCCAGTTCGGAAAGTGGTTTCAGATTTTTTACGAATAGGCATTTTCTAGTTCGGAAAATGATCAAGATTGAATGGTCATTTTCATAATAAAAATGTTTTGATGGATTGTTGATGTACCATAGACAGTGATTCCCCTTGTGGTTAACATAGGGAATGGTCTAGGACAGTCTCTCTTATTGACGGTCACTCTTAGTAGTGGTCAAGAAGACTAGTTTGCCTCTCCAGACAGTCATTCTTTCGAAGCTCACAGTTGTGAGCAGTTTCGAAGAATGGTTTGTTTTGGAGGTTGGTGTAGGACAGTCATTTCCTTAGGAAATGGTTCAGACAGTCATTCACTAGGGCAGATTCATTCTCTCCAGGTTGCACTTTGTTTAGTGTAGGAGGAATGGCCTAGATAGGTGAATGGTCTAGGTTCAACAATCAGGGACATGCATTCCCTAGGGCATATTCATTCTCTCCAGGTTGCACTTTGTTTAGTGCTGGAGGAATGGCCCAGATAGGTGAATGGTCTAGGCTCATAAATTAGGACATTTATTCTTCCTTGCTTGAGAAGAATAGTCCAGATAACTCATCGTTGATGTTTTACTTTCTTAGGGCAGATGCTCTTCCAAATCTCACAGATGTGAGTGGAAGAATGGACCACAAGATTCACTTTATATATCATAACAATGTTTTTTGTGCAGGTTGATGATATGATTGTTATGGAGATTGTATGTCTCTGGACAATAGATGTATACTATTGTAGTGGATGTGTTCCACTAATTGTGACTATGTATCATTGATCAAGTATATGTGTGCTACTTGGTGTGGCAGTGTACCACTGGATTGTAGTTGTGTACTACTATGGATAGACACAGTTGTGTTCTATTGAATAACATTGTTATGATCTCCTTGAAGACTATCAATAGTGTTGGAAATGATTATCGGCTAGATGGATGATCAATGGACAGAGATTCCCCAGACGGAAAATGGTCAAAGACATTTATTCTTCTAGGACATATGTCCGGATTAAAAGAATGGCTCTTATGTCACTCTGTGGAGTGAGTGAATTATCCAGCATCATGTTTGATTACTCAGATGGAGTATGGTTTTGAAAGATGATGTAGTTGATGACACTGATGGTGATGATGGTGCTCATGATCTAATCATGAGTTAGTCTATACAACTATATTGATGCTATCGGGTAAATGGTATGTTTTTGCTCAAGACCATTACCTTCAATACCTCCCTAGCTAGGAGGGAGTGTTTATATTATGGTAGTTGCGGGAGGTATTTACCTCCACGTGTAAACCTAGTGAGAATAGAATATTTCATGAAGCAAGAAGAAACCCTAATTAGTTGGCTAATAACCCTAGAAGACAAGTTAGCTCAAGAGGATAATTTGTATTAGGTTATTAGCCTCCAAAAGAAAAAGTCGGCTAAAGAAAATATTATATACTAAGTAAATAGGCACCCAGAATGAGAAGTCAGCCCAGGAAGTTTGCCAGTTTTAGTATAAATACAGAAGGTTAGTATTCATTCTGGCATGCCTTCTCAGAACAACAGAAGTAACACTTGTGCGCACCACAGTTGGCCAGTTTGTGCGCAAGTTTGGAGGAGAGTTGTCGTTGCAGCTGTTGCAGCTAGCAGATTTCGATTTTGGCCTGGACTCTCTCTTGGTTATGGTTTGGACTCTCTGATCATATCTTATTACTCTTATTTGGTGCGTTATCCTTGGAGAGAGGTGCGCTATCTTTTTTGGCTATCTAGCATAGGTTTGCTTCTGGAATGATTCTTTGTCAAGGTTAAGGAGCTCGGGGGTGGCTTCGACCTATGGTTGGGTGACAATAGTGATATTTTCTATGGTTAAATGAGCACATCCATCATATTCTAACAAAGGGGACCCCACTGCATTTTATTGTTGATAGCGGAAGCCAGAAGAACCTCATCTCAGCAGAGGTCATCAAACTATTGGGATTGTCGACAACACCACACCCGCAACCATACAACATTTGGTTTCTTCACCAAGGATGAGATCTTCATGTCAGCCAACAATGTCGATTGTCATACAACATCTAGCCCTTCAAGGATGAGGTATTGTGTGATGTTTCCCCACTAGATGTTTGTGATGTTCTCTTAGACCAACCATATATGTGGAATTGCCATGCTATCTATGAGTCTCGACCCCGTAGTGTCATTGTTACTCTGGGGGGTCATCTCTATAGGATACCAGAGGTAGTTCCAACTATTGTCCCACCTAAACAATGCCACAAGGTAATATCTCATACTACAAAATTCATCTTCTTCACAATCTGTTCAAAAGGTGAACATAAGGATACTGCAACCACTACAACCTCAACCCAAGCAGTACCCTCTATCCAACAGAAGCAGGTCAAAAAGATTGCAGCAAAGTGTAAAGATTCCTTCTGCACACAGGCATCTCATGTATCCAGACTGGTAAAAAAGTTTCAACCCTTCCAGCCACAAGTTCGTGACAACCATCAACAAGCTAAGCAACACAACTCCTCCAACAAGGCAAACAACTCATCAAGATGCAGATTCAGCAAACGATTTTCCCTCTCCCTCGGGCACTCAACACAATGGATACCATTTCTTCCCAAGGAGGGAGGATTGATCCAGATGGATATCTATGGCCACCCACCTTTTCCAACTGCCTCAAAATAGTTTTATGACAATTTTGGTAATTTACTATTTTTAGCAGTTTTTTAACTTCTGGGGCCATTTGGAGGGCCTAAATGAAGGTTTTTTGGGGATTGAGATTCTAAATTGTATATTAAGGATTTTATTGATCCCACAAAATAAATCTCCTCGACGATACCTTTCCAACGAGCTATCGTGCGCCCCAAACGGAGATCATATGCCAAAGTTACGCCCCCGAGAAGTTGATACACCAAACTACCCAAAACTGGGTCCACAAACTTGTTGGCTTTTCATCTTCCGGGGTTAGAGTTTTGTATTTTCTTTATGATAAAAAATTCCTCTGGAGACTCATTTTAAAATCATCTTCTTGTGAATGCGATTAGTGGACACATCTCTTCTTAGAGATAAGCTGTCACCATTCTAGCGAGTCTTTCACTCTGTATTTTACAGTCTTTGTACATTTTCACTCATTAATAGAAAATTGTGTATTATTGTATCTCTGTGTTTATGGTTGCATATCTGATACATTTCTATTATATTATTAGATATCCAAATATCTCTGCACATTTATTTATTATATCTCCACTCTCATTTCTTTTCGAAAATAATCCGGATCAAGAAGACTTTATGCAAGTCATGTCAGCCGACAAGGCATTGACATTGGTGGATGGGGGAGTTTCTTCTCCTTCTCCCTGATCTTGAAATATTTTGATTTTTTGTTATACATATGCAAATATTTTTGGTGTGGTTTTTGACAAGGAGATTTAGAAACCTTTGTAGGGATTCATTTAAATACAAATGGAAAATTTCAAAGAGACAAAGAAAAAGGGAAGTATTTTACTTCAAAAGAATATGTTATTGTACTTAAATTTCATCATCTACCTGAGCACCAATTGAGTAATGAATACTTTTTTTATCGTGATTAAAAATTGTTTGCTTTAAATTAGTCATTTTTAGTCTTTTTGCAAGATTTATATCTTCCTCTCTCTCAGTCTTTCATGAAAGTTTCTCATAGCCCTCAACCACCAGAAAATATAAGGAAGTGACATTTATATTATCAAACCTAGAGGTTACTAGTACAATCCATCCATATCTCCGAGTGGATGAGTAAAGTATCTTTATAAAAGAGTAGCAAGAAGGTATAACTAGTGGTTAATCATGGAAACATCAATCTAATTTCAAATGGAAGAAAGTGAGTAGGGACTATAGATACCTTTCTGTTATTTTCCAATGGTACCATCCACCACATATTAAAAATGCTTGATTGTACCATATCTTCAGATTGGCTACGCCCACTTAAGTATCCCTTACATTAGGACAATCTATAAAAATAATATATAAAGAAGAATCATCCTCCAACTTAAATACCATCCCAATCCGTAAAAATATTTTCAGATTTGCCTCCCCATCTTCATGCAAAAAGAAACATTCATATGCAAATCTTAAAGATGGTGGTGAGGACCAGTCTCTGTTGTAAAAAGGGTGTAAGAGGCTAACCCGTCGGGATACTTAACAGGTTTGCTGGCAATGAATATCAGCCTATGGTGTGACTAGGTAAACCCGTCAGAGTACTGAACAGGCTTAATGGAAGTGGGGCATTCTACCTAGAGAGGGTGATGATTTGACAACAATAAATAAAGATCAATTTCGTATTTTAAAACTTGTCCTAATGTATGGCACTACTTGTAGGCATGACTGAAAGGAAGTATGCATAGTTAAGAAAAGGTAAATGAACTCCATTAATTTGCTACTGGGGACTCACTTGAAGTTGATCTTAAGACTCTCTTTCCTAACTCTTCTTAACTATATGTAAGATGTTGTGTCTTACAGGTGGGGCCATGTTCTTAACCATTTTTCCAGACTAATATGTGAAATTTATCTATACACTTGGAAGCTATAAATATTAGGATATTGGAAGGATTGAACGGTTTCCTATGTCTTTGATTGTGAAATGTCACAATAATTAGGAGCGGGGGAGGGGTTTCTTGAGCTAAACATTGTTCATTTGTATAACAAGTCTATGAGAAGATGCAATAGGATTTTTGTCAATTACTGTCATAATTTGTTTTTTCCATGAAACTACTTTCTGCAATATCTCAGGCTATTATGTCATCATTCATTCATATTTGCATGATTTTTTATTAAGTATATATTGTTGGAATAATTATGTAACCTCTTAAGTGTATGGTTGATAAGCCTGTTCTTACATCATAATTTACAGTTTTTGCGCCTCTACTTATGACCAATACAGGGGAGGACTCATTAAACTAGATTATTCTTTGTGGCAATTACAATTCGATAACAAAGGAAACTAAGATGGATACCACAATCATATGCACCCTCTTATTCACCTTGGCAGCCATGAGTCTTCCAATCCTAGCAATTTGGGCGAATATATGCTTAATACAATATAATTTTTACCATATGAGTGCCAGATGAAGTGTTAGATGAGGTACTGTATGAAGTGTTGTAATTGCAAATGCAATTTTTAATGCTTCAGTTCAGGTATAATCACTGGAATCCAATTACATTTGTCAAGTAGTAAATTAAACTTGCTAAAGGTGTTATATCTATTTTTCACACTTGCTAAGAGGTGAATTTAAACGTATGATTTCTTTTATACGTTTACTATTAAAATGTCCAAGTCTTCGACTTCGACATTGATCAAACCTCTCATGTGATATGATTGTTAAGAGTCAGATCTCCAAGTACGATATCATTCAAAATTTAAATCCCTACGTAATCATTACTACATATGGCATTCATATGTGCCAAATGCACCCACGACTCAACCCTCTTATATAATTTGCGTTGGAACAGAGCACTTTCTCTCCTTTGCCTGTCTCGATTATTGTCCATCTTCTACTCTGTAGCCATGTCGAATCGCCATGAACCCTCCTCATATTTTGAATTGTTATCTCTTCCGGAGTTCAAAGCCTACCGAGAAATCTTTCTCCGCGTAGGATGGGGGCAATTCCTTGCCAGTCTGCAGGGGCACGACGATGATGTTTCCCTCCAGTTCACCCTCGGATTCAATGGCAATATTGCTCATGTTGGGTCACTGGTTTTTCCAGTCTCTGAAGAGTCTATTTTTGTGACCACAAAACTCCCACGAGTTGGAGACAGATGGTTCAAGCATCACCAGCTTCCACGACAGAGTTACAATCGTGTTTTTAAACCAGAATATCAAAACGTTTCTGGGGCTAAAGGATATTCAAAGGGATGGATTAAAGATGAATTGCTTAATCCTCTGATTGTCATCACCAAATTAATTACTTGCGAGGGTAAGTATTCCACCTTCAAAGCCTGCCATTTTTGCCTCTTGGCTCACTTTCAGTTTGGTAAACCTTTAAATTTTCCATTTTACTTTTTAAAGAGTCTTGATAAAATGTCCTCCCAGGTTCGTAAGAATGTGAAAAACCCTCACCATAGCCTATTTCATCATGTCCTTATCAAAATACTAGTTATCTCAGAATTAAGATAACAAGACAAAACTTGGGATGATTTCCTTCACCGGTTCTTGAACCCTCATTTGATAGTTAAAATGGCCAAGAAGTCAATTGATTTTGGGACTACTAATCCATCTAAACCTCATTCTCCTAAAACTAGAAACCCTCCAATTAATATTATTCCCTTGTCTGCTAAGAAATCCAAGAAGCCTATTGTTGATCCTCAGTTACCTACAACTCCTATTGACTCTAAACAGAAGAAGCTACGGGGTTCTTTTCACCGTGATTTTCCTTCAATTCCTACAAGGAGGCGAGGTGCTAACCGGTTCAAAGGACAACCATCTCATAGGAACACTCGAAGTATGATTGGAAAGTTCGATAAAAATCCTCCAACTACCTCATACCCTATTCAATTATCCTTTGATCATGAGATCCCTCACAAGAATATTAAAGAAGACTCTACAGGAGATTCTAGGCCTGCCAAACAAATTGAATCTAAATCTGCCATGCTTAGTCTCCCTCAAAAGGCCACTATCACACCTTCCACATCCACTGATAAGCCTAAGCCTTATCTTATTAAAAAGTCTGACCAGTCCCCAACTGTTGAACAATTGCAACAAGAAAACACTCAGCTGACCCAACTTCTTAAAGATCATGAAACACTGGATCATCATTTACACCATGACAACGTTGTCCTACAAGCCAAGGTGAATTCTCTACAACGTTTGGTTGATGATATGAATAATAACAATCACAGTTTAAGAATGAAGTTGAAGCATCGAAAAAGGCCTAAGCATAAGTCTCCAGGACATGAGGAAGAAGCCCCTAAAGCTTAACCCATGTCCTATCTCAAGATCAAGTCACTACCTCAAGAATCTAGTTATGTTTTGGAAATTTCATATTACGTTGCAGAGGGACCTGCAAATACTCAGGAGTGGGGGAGATGATGACTCCATGTTTTGACCATTTTTTCCTTGACCCGAGTCTCTTTTTGAACATTGGAATCATATAATTCATACCTCTATTATCCCTTTTTGAAGGTATTATCAGGTTTTTTCTATCAATTTTCTATGGATCAACATAAGGTATGTGTCGTATTCATTTTGATGATTTTATGATGAGTTAATCCTTAATCGAATGAGAACAATCCATCAACACTTGTATTTTAATTGAAATAGGTCAAAAACGCAATCCAACCCTCGATTCAACCCTCGATTCAATCCTCGATATGGAACTCAGAGCGCAATAAGTTTGTGGGTAGGTATATAGGCAGGCCTTTCTTGGCGAATGTGAAACATGGGTTTCATACCTGTTCAAACCCTCCAGCTATGGGTCTCATTACATTTTGATTCGAACAGTTGTATCCAGCCTTTGTTTTGAGCACATGAGTCCACTAGAAGATGTTGTTTGTTACTAGTTCTTAATGGTTTTTTGTTGTAGGAGAGTGTCGACCCTTTTAGTGGTTGACATCTCAGTTGTATCTAAACTCTATAAATACTGGAGGTCTCTCAGAATGAGAACAACCATGATAATATAGCTACTATACTGAATTTTCCCTTGTAACTCAATTCTAGTCTTAATACAATTTGATACGCTAAGATTGTGATTGTTTCTTAAGATGGAGTAGTACCACGACTACCTGGGGAGCCCACTAGTAGTTTGTGTGTTTTGTTAACTTGTTGTATAGTCATATTTTCATATATAACTCTCTTGTGTAGGTTACTTATTTAAGTTGTGTTTCCTTATCTGACTTGTAGGTTATTTGTAACTTTCCATATCTAGACATCTACATGTGCATTCTCTTATGTATAACTCCCTTATTCAAGTTATTTACTTAGGTTGTGTTTCATTTCCATATGCATGTTGTTGATCATCTAACTGTTCATATACACATATATTTATTTTCCCATTTGCATAAGTTGTATTTTACTTTGCAGACTGATCATCTAGAAAGTGTACATAACAATCATCTATGATTCATTTAGTTTTGGTTTAAATTAATCCCTGCAGGGTTGCATAGATTATTATCTCTGGGTATCTCTGTGTTAGTCTTAGTGTGGTAGGACAGTTGCTAATTTCGAATCTCTTTCAAATAATGTTTATATATTATGTTAATTACAAGGATATGTATTTAATCAATTGATATTTCTTCAATGGCGAAGTTTTCCTTAGATTGTTTTATCTCTACTTTACACATCTTTGTAGAAGTCGGTATTGCATGCATCCCATTTGAATTATCAGTAGTGTTAAGATGCCATCATGATATAATTCACCATAGTAGACACAACCACTATATTTAGATGTCATCATTTGCCATTGTAGACATAAATGATGTTGTCTTCCTTCTTTAGCAAGATAGTGTGAATTAGATGACGTTGTTTACTTTCAGTCGGTAAGATTAGTGTAATGATATGGTTTATTTCCTGTAGGATAACAATAATTGTGAGTTCTTGAAAATATGCTTTAAGAATAGAGTTCACTTCAAAGAGTTGCTTTTAGGGAAAGATAGCTTATTTCTATTCAAGAATTGCTTACTTAGAGTAATAAGCTCATTGTTCACAATCACAGAGTGCTCTGTATATTTAAAATAAAGTTCATTGTCCAAACAAAGTCAGTTTGTTTATAATCTTCTTCTAAAATAGAATTGTAAATTGAAGATAAAGTATTGATCCCTAGGATAAACCATCTTCTTTCCTAGCTAAATCCACTTTTCAAACCTCATAAGCATTCAACCCTTGCCCTACCTTGACTCATATTGTGTCACAACTCTAAGTTTACTTACCATGGTCGATAATTTAATTGAGGGAAATTAAGGTATATAGTTTACCCATCACATACTCTAGGTTGTCTTGGGGTAGGGGTAGTGGAAAAACATGTGAGAAATATATTCTTCTTCTTGAGAGAAGAGGGCATAGCAAGAGGTGTCAGTTATACCCATCTTTCACAAATTCTCAGTCGTCAAGATGCGCTCATGTACTAGAAGCCACATGAAAGACTTAATATTTGGCATTCCATCAGTGTGCCAAACAGAGTTCCACACCCTTGCACATGGGAAGGAGGCAATTTTTTTCTGAAGCGATTTGTAACATGTGTTGATAGAATAAAGGGAGTTTCCCCAGCCCCTAGTATCTTTATCAGTTAGGATTTTCAGTTCACATCCATTCATTTAATTTAGAAATGGGGGGAGGAGGGGTTTCAATTAAAGAGGAAGATCCATTATTTTCCATCTTGTCCAGAG
The DNA here is from genome assembly GCA_009831015.1 of Picea engelmannii. Classification (NCBI taxonomy): domain Eukaryota; kingdom Viridiplantae; phylum Streptophyta; class Pinopsida; order Pinales; family Pinaceae; genus Picea; species Picea engelmannii. Next base: position 312,631 of record ML785215.1, on the reverse strand, counting down.
CCTTTTTGTTGCTTCCCAAGTGGAGAATTCAAATAACTCGTTGATCCCCTAATTTTGCATCCATTGCTTCAGAGGTTCAAATTATTCTCTTATGGAGAGAGGGTTGTGTTCTAGTATTGGATCATCCCATAATCTAGTCTTTTTTCCATTTCCTGGAGTCCAATTGAGTTGGGATTTAATTATCGATAGAACATAAAGAAGAAGCTTAAATATTGGTGAGCCTTTAATGGTTCTACAGGATCGTTCCGGGCATCGTGATATGGATCCTTTGAAATATTTTTTCCATAGAACTTGTTTCCAACATGATAGTTTATCCATAATCATCCTCCATAAAAAAATTGCACCCATTGCTCTATTCATAAACTCCCGGTCTCTAATTACCAATCCTCCCTTGCATTTAGGATTCATGACTTGTTTCCATCTTATTAAGTGGAATTTCTCTCTCGTCGTTTTTACTCCTTGCCAAAGGAAATGTATTACGTGACCCCACATAGTGAATTTTGTGTTTATTTTCTCTATTATGTCACTCCATTCAAGAGAGTTATCCCTTTTCAAAGAGATATGAATGCCCAAATATCTAAATAAGACCAATTTTCAACATAAGGAAATTGGAAGATATGGGAGATGTTTTGCAATACCAATATCAAAGTGTTCCATCCCATGATTTGGCATTTGTGATGGTTCACAACTCCACCTGATGCATCTAAAAAAGAATCCAGTAATTCCTTGAAGTGAGAGGCTATGATTTGCGAGGCTCCACCAAGGAAAAAAGTGTCATCAACGAACTGTGAATGGTTCATGGGCTTGACTCCTCAAACTATCTAAAGTCTCGACAAATTCCCAAAGTCACGTTCATATTGATGTTTTTTATTGAGAGATTCAACCATAATTATAAATAACAAGGGGGATAGAGGACATCCTTGTCACAACCCTCTGCTGCCTTGGAAAAAAAATGTTGGATGACCATTTACTAGAGGAGCAAGCCACGGTCCTCCAATGCAAGAAGCTATCCAGTTGATGAATTGATTTTTGAAGCCAAATTTTTGCATCACCTAGAAAAGAAAGGAATGACGAACACGATCAAATGCATTTGCCATGTCCATTTTAATTACCATACCTTTTTCTTTTGCTTCTAAGCTTGAGTAGATTGCCTCTTGAACCAACACATTATTGTATGTTATTATACTTTCATGCATGAAACTACCTTGATTGGGAGAGATAAGTTTGGGCAAGAGGATTTTAAGTCTAGAGGAAATTATTTTGGTCGGGATTTTATAAGAGGAGTTGTAGAGGGAGATGGAACGAAATGCGGAAAAGGAAGAGGGGTTAGATTATTTAGGAACCAGAGCTAAGAAGGAAGAGTTGGTGTTTCCTCCTAGGCGGAAGGTCTTATGGAAAAAACATAGCATTCTTGTAAGATCTGATTTTATAAGGTACCATAAGTGCTTGTACAAGGAAATTGGAAATCCGTCTGGTTTGGGGGATTTATTCGGGCCAAGGCTCTAGATTGAAACATAGAATTTTGCTTCTTCAATAGGTCAGAGAAGTATTCAATTTTCATCTTTAGAAATCATGGGGGGGGGGGATATGTTCTAGCATGGTTGTAGTATTGTGATCGTCTACCCCATCTTGTTGGGTAAATAGATTCTTATAAAAGTTAAGGGCCACCATTTTTATACCTTCATAATTTGATATTTGAGTTCCATCCTCCATATTTATTACAATCACATTATTTCTAATGAGATAGGATTTAGCTTGCTTGTGAAAGAAGTTTGTGTTTCGATCCCTAGCTTGAAGCCAGAAGCTTCAAGATTTGATTCTCCAATATTCCTCTTCTCTTTGTATTTCTCTTTGGATTTGGGTATGGAGGAACACTTATTTTTACATTAGATTATTTGTGATGTCCTCCTCCTCCATTTTTTGTTGTAGGGAATGGAGGCTAGATTTAAGCTTAGATATGATAGATTCAGGGGAGTGGAAGGATGTTTTAAAGCCCAATTCTTGATGGCATTTTTTTACCTTAATTAGATTTTGTTCCCAAATGTAAACTGGATTTCATGGAATCCAATATTTCCAAGAGCTAGAGACAATATCATCAACTTTAGGGGAATTAAGCCAAAGAGGGAGGAAATGGAAGGGAAGAGGGCCATAATGAGGGAGAAGACAATTTTGAAGACAATTAGGATTATGATGAGAAGTTAGGGAGGGAAGGATGTGAGATTTGAGGGAAGAGGAGGAAGAGAGGAAATTACTATGAACAAGAAAGAAATCCAAGCACGCTGCTATATGTTCGGGCCCAAAGCGTTTAAATGACTAAGTGAATTTTCCTCTGATATGGATGACATCAATCAGATCCTAGTCTAGACTAAGATCTTCCATCTTTTCTCAAGAGGGGTCTTGAGCATAGGATCCTCCTCTCTTTTCAAAATTGTTCCTTATTGTATTAAAGTCTCCAACAATGGTGCATTCTGACAGATTCTTTGTGTCCTTTAGCCTCTTAATAGAGGACCAACAACCTAGATTTTCCAAAGGATTAGCTAGCATATAAATATTTTTATAGTGAAAGATTTTCCATTAGATATATCTAAATTTAGTTCTAATCCAGTGTCGGGTTTGAAGAGAAGATACCATACTTAAATTGTTTTTATTCCAAGAGTGCAGAGACCCCGAGAGGCTCCTCTTGTGTCTTCAATGATATAATCCCATTGATTGAGGGCACCCAACGATGCATTACATATATATGTTTCTTGTAGTTTTGTCTCTTGGAGTAGGAGAATAGACGACTTCTCAGTTTTTATGAGATCACGGGAAACTGAAGATTTGGGAGTGCTACCTAAGCCCTTGCAATGCCAAGAGACAATTATCATTACTTATGTGGGTGTGGGGTATACCTCCTTTTGATGTTGTATCACTGCTTCCGACTTTTGGTGGTTTAGTGGACCCTAACATCTTGGGAATGGTGTTTTGAGATCCAAGTTGTATGTCTTTGTTTGTTTATTCCTCTCTAAGGGTTATGATGCTTTCCACCTCAACCTTCTGGGTAGGTTTTCCTTTGATGCCTTGTCATCGAGCTTGTCATCAACCAAATAGTTTGTATCCAAATTGTGTGCCCTTGCATCGAAGAAGGTGATATTCGTGTCTTTGAAGTTTTCCACTTCCTCCAGTCCTGAAATCATTGGTCCCGCTTTTTCCTGATGGGGTTTATTGGGGTTGGCTTTATTTTCTTCTTTAGCTTTAGATTTTAGATTCTCCTTATAAGAGCATGTTTCTGAAGGGACCTGGATTGAAGGATGCTCCTTACTTGTTCCAACTGGTTCAATAATTTTCACAACTGAATGGATTTGTTCATCTTGAAGCTGTGAGAGTGCATCAAAGTTGTTTTTCTAGGAGACCCCCTTAGATGGAGAAGGTATTGAGGGATTAGAGGGATTGATTGCCTCGGAAACAGAGGTCCCAGATGAGGGACCAAGACCTATTGGATTTTTTGGAGTGCCCCCAAATTTCCTTTAGAAAACTATCCATTGGGCTTCAGATCCATCATCTGCATGCTATGAAGGAGGGGCCTTGCATGTTTTTACAAAATGACCATATTCATGGAATATTTTTCACTTAAAGGGTAGATGTCCTTAGTCTAACTATTGAACATGTTTCCAATTGTCTAGAGTGATTAGTATTGCTTCTAGGATACCTTTCTCCAAGTCAACTTCAACATAGATTTGAGCATAGGAGAACATATTTTCTTTGGGTTCTGTCCATCCAGGGATTTACCGGTACAACACAAAGCATCGTCACTCCAACAATGAAGGGAGAGATGAGGGAGCCAAACCCAGACCAGGAATGCTAAGAGAAAATCATTTTTGGGATTAAAAACAGGAGTCTATTTATTCAAATACATTCCTCTTGCCCCAAGGAAATATCTTCAACTACGGAAGATTAGGTCTCTATCTTCCTTTAACTCAAAGAGGAATGCATAATATCCTCAACCACAACAGAAATGATTTAAGGAGCCTTTGATGATAGGAATCCATTTTTTGTGAAGCCAAAGGGCTACGGACTTCGGGGATGGCTAGATGCCAGTAAACTGGTTAATTAGACTACAATCTGCGAGGGTCGAAGCTTTTTTTCTGGCAACTGAGGAGGAAAGCACGTTTTTTGGCATTTCATCTAGTTTCTTGACAAACCTGGATGGGGTTAATTTCGATTGCTTGATAGAGGATGAAACTAGAGATTGAAAGGCATAAGAGTTTGTGTTAGGAGGGGGCGACACCCCCGTTGGTGAAGGCATCCATCATGATTAGAACTAGGGGAAGCTAGACTAGGGTTTTTTTTAGTGCACAGTCAACTTATTATGTTTATTCTAACTATGAAATATTTTCTTTTTATTCCATCTTACTTGTGTCTCTCCTATGTCTTTTTATTGCATCTTACTTGCATAACCTACATATCTCCTATGTCCTTCTTGTGTGGCCCCTTTTGTGTAACCCTTATGCCATGAAGTGCAACCCTCAATGCTTGTACCCCAATGTATAACCCATGCACTCAATGTATGTCATTCTTTAAACATATATAACTTTTCTTCCATTGATTAATTGTGCAAAGGATTCACAAATCAAAACACAAAATCACCTTAAATCAACTTTGAATAAAAAATTATCTAAACTTGTTCTTTGTCCTCCATATAAACTTTATGCCAACTATCCCCTTGTGCGTTTATAGAACATTTGTTCTTCTGAAATCAGTCACATCAAAATAAAGGAAAGTTTGTGCCCAACTATCACATGTTATGATCTGAAGTTTGGAAGAGGCATTGCAGAGATCGAGAAGGAGTTAATGGCATAACTGATAGAAAGCTCACACTTGACGGTTGGTGTATTCCACCTACTTAGCTTTAAGACCCTTTTCTGGCGGTTTTTGTCCACTTACATCTAGTTTAGGTATGTTCTTGCTTGGGCCTTGGCGGATCCATCCTACTTACTAATAGAGGAAAAACTGCTACTCCCTTCCTTAAATACTCGGTATTGATGTACTTATCCTTTATTAACTAACTAAGGGGAGGTCTTATCATTGTCTGTCACCTTTCTGGTGGAGCAAGCTGGTAGTTATTGGAGTGGATTTTTAGCATAGAAGAAATTAATAACAATGCTTTCCCTTCTTTATTTTATTTAGTGGGAGTCTTTTCAAATGTTGGTGTAGCTTTGGGAGTGCGAGGTGGTAGTCTTTGGCAAGGGCTTCCAACACCTTCTTGATGGAGTCTGAGGTCAGCGCACTCATGAGTGCGACTGACGAGGTCCTCTAGGAGAGTGTCGGTCTCTTCTCCTCAACAGATGTGCAAAAAAACGAAGTTGTCACACCACCTTCACTCTCTAACTTGGAAGGTCACTTGTTATCCTCCTCTCTAGAAACCTCATATTGTTCCTTTGTCGCCTTCTGCTCCACTTTCGGGACCAGTCTCCTCGTTCAGGCATTCTGGTTTGCACTGGAGAGTGGGTTATCGTGAGAGCCGCCCTTCTGTGCAGAAAATGGCAACCTAAGAGTTTTGGGTACAAACGTGCGTGGAAACCTAACAAGACTAAACATCACTTAATTATGGTATTAGATGTTGGTCTGCAGGAGAGTGTGCGCCTATCACTCTATGGACTTGTGGGTAGGATTTACTACTGCACATTGTGTAAGTGTTCTCTCCCATATTGGATTACAAGTGTCTGGTTGCCCTTGCTGGGTTATGTTCCTGAGATTATCTCTCTCTCACATGGTTGGTTTGGTCTTATTTTTAACTCACTGGAGGATTCACAACGTATATTAGATTCTCTCTGGACTATGAGTGGTTGTAGCATTATGCTTAAGAGATGGCGGGTAAGGTTTGATCCCGCCTTGAATTACTTTAGATTTCAACACTTGTGGGTTTTTCTTCCTGACCTACCTCTTCAATATTGGACTGAAAAAGCTCTTGCTGCCATAGGCAACGAGCTCAAATGTTTTATCAGTTTGGATGGCATTCATATAAAGGGCTCCAACATAAATATGGCCAAGATCATGGTAGATATGAATATACATGAGGGGTTACCAGATACACTGGATATTATCTGGAGAGGTCGCGTGGTGACTCAACGCCTGGATTACCTCGACATCCCATTTCGTTGTACTAGTTGTCACAGGACTGAACACCTTAGGCATGACTGTACTGGAGAAACAAAAGAATAAGAATCAGAAGGTTATTACCTCCGTAAGATCTCACGGGAGGACTCACTAGGTGTTGATTCATATACTGCGACGACTTATGATTATATGGACATGGAAGACTGGTCGTCTCCGCCTCTGGACACTCTTACTGGTAAGATTAAATTGCACTGTCCTACTTTTTATTTTACCCCATCTTCTTGGGAAAGGAATTATTTGGACTCATCTGTAATCCCGGGGATGAGACCCTTCGATCGACCTCGTCTGAACCTTTGAAGATTTTGTCCATTCCTCTTTCACCTTCTGTGGAGCGAGAGACCTCTTTGACCTTACTTACCCCACAACTTTCATCATCATCCCGAGATAGAAGGGATCCTTCTTTGGCTCCCGGTGGGGTCACCTTACCTACTAGTCCTTTTCTCTCGACTAGTCCTACCACTCTTACTATTGTTGATGAACCCGCATGCGACTCTGAGTTTGTTGGGGATGCTCCTACAGAATCTAGGAGTTTGGCATCTAGCCACACTACCCTCAGGAACTTACTTACTGCACAGGCTCCTACCTCAGTTGAGACGTTGTTATCGGTTCCTATTCCTACATTTTAGGGTAGGTCCCTGATCATCCGAGAGAGATCGGACTTCCCTACTTCTACTCCCTGTGATAACACTGGTGACACAATTGGGAAAGATTACACCTGGTCTCGTGGTCTGGGACTGGAAAGTTCACCTATAAAAACCCGCAATTCTTGGAGAAAGGCTTCTACTTCTGTCACTCTTCTGACTTCTTACTCTACAAACTCTTCTGACCTTGGGGCGCTAAGAGGAATTAAAGCCCTAGCTAGGTATCGATCATGATACTTCTCTCCCTTAATATCAGGGGGTGGGTGGCACCCTAAAAAAGGCCTCCCTGAGGAGACTTGTTGACAAAAATCTTCCTGACATCATTTTTTTACAAGAAACTCTGGTCGACGAGCAATGAACTTGGGCATTCATCAATAGCTTAAGACTGTAGTGGTTTGTTAGTGTTGTAAGCTCAGTGGGCAGATCAGGTGGGTTACTTGTTTCTTGGGATCCCAATAAGTTTGAGTTGGAACCTTTCTTATGTTGTGGCGGTATTTTGATGATAGGTACATGTTGTGCAAACAAAAGACAGGTTAATCTTCTCAATGTTTATGGCCCTTGTACTGACATGATTACATTTTGGACAAAAGTATCTGCACTTGGCCTTCTGGCTAAACCTAATCTTATAACCATGGGTGATTTTAATTTTATTTTATCAGCTGAAGTGGTGTGGGCGACTCTGTTCTACAAGATCTGGGAGCCTTACAGTTAAAAGAGATTTTCCTAAACAACAAATTTGTGGATTTATCACCGACTGTTGTGGTTCCTACTTGGAGGAATGATAGAACTGGTTCAGAGAGTATCTCTAAGAGACTGGACCGTGTTTTCATTTCTGAAAATATTCTTCAACTTTCGAAAAGATATAGATCCTGGGTTGAATATCCATTCCTCTCGGACCATGCTCATATCTTCCAATAGCTCGATTCATCCTCTCATCGATCAACTTATCCTTTTAAATTCAATCTGGTGTGTTTACTAGACCCAGATTTTGTGTGGCTAATCACCGAGGTTTGGACTGGCCAATCTTTTCTACAAGAAGTTGACTTACATAGACATCTAGCATGGAAACTGAAACACTTAAAAAAGCAAGTTAAAAGTTGGGCTCATCATCAGAAAATTAAGAATACTCTTAGACTCTCACAATTGGAAGAAAGTATACAATCATTGATCCTGGAACAATTTGTGGGAACTAGATCGACCGATCTTGAACAACAGTTAAAGACTCTAGAGGAGGAGAGGAACATGCTCTTACTGGCTGAGGAAACACTTTGGCGTCATAAGAGCAGAGCTATCTGGATCAAGTACAGAGATTGAAATACTAAGTTTTTTCATCACTTTGCAAGCTATAGGAGAAATCACAAGAATATTTGGGAATTAAAGATGGATACAGCCGACATTATCACAGGACAGGACAAGATGATTCCAGAGGCTTACCGTTACTTCAAAAACTCTTATAGTGATCTAGGTCTTACAAATATACATGACCACACAACCATCACTCGAATTTTTCCTAGATTGGTTAGTGAGGTGGAGGCTGAACAACTTAATGGAGCCTGTACAAAAGAGGAGATCTGGAAAGTTCTTAATTCATTCAAAAGGGACAAAAGTTTCGAACCCGATGGTTGGACTGTTGAGTTTTATCTTCACTTCTTTGAACTTGTTGGTGATGACCCGTGGGATCTGGTTGAGGACACCATGATCAAAGGCGTGGTCAATCAAGCATTAAACTCTACCTTCTTGACACTTATTCCTAAGACCAACCTATTGATTTCCCTAGGAAACTACATGCTTATCACTCTGTGCAACCTTTGCTATAAAATTATTACCAAAATCCTAGCTAATAGGATAAAACCTTACTTATCAAGAATCATCTCTGGAGAACAACTAGGTTTCCTTAAAGGACGACAGATTATGGATGCCATTGGAACTGTGCAGGAAGTGTTACACAACATCAAACAAAAAAATCTACAAGCACTTATTTTAAAGTTAGATCTCAAAAAATCTTTTGATTGTATTAATTGGGACTTCCTGAGATTAATACTTCTACAATCCAATTTTGGTCTTCATTTCATGAGGTGGATTATGGGTTGTATTACTAGTGCGACCATAGTGGTTCTGGTGAATGGGGAGACGACCCCTTTCTTCCATAATAAGAGAGGTATGAGGCATGGTTGCCCTCTCTCACCCGTGTTGTTCATCTTGGCCAATGGAAGGTATGAGCATACTACTAAAAAATAGTCAACAAGCAGGGATACTTATAGGTATTAAGGTCTCAAGGTTGGTTAAGATTATGCATATTTTTTTTGTGGATGATGTTCTTATTGCGACCAAAGCTGATTCACAAGAATGGGTGGAGATAAACTCCATTCTCAAAATCTTTTGTCGAGCCTTGAGGCTCTAGATCAATGTGACCAAATCTACTTTACACTACTCAGGGCTTACAGAGATGGACTTAGACACTTACAAGAACATATTTTTGTACAACTTTCTATAGATCTTGGTTGGTCTGAGATATCTTGGTTATTTCCTCAAACTAGACTGTTATAAAGTGGCGGATTGGCGTTGGTTACTCATTATATTTGAAAAAAGGATTGCACATTGGTGCAATAGGTGGCTAACGTTTGGAGGGAGATTTGTTCTTATTAAATCAGTCTTGGAGAGCCAGGCAGTCTACTAGATGGCGCTAGATGTTATTCCTATCACTGGATTAAAAAGGATTCGTCACCTGATTTTTACTTTTCTCTGGACGGGTGGTAGTGAAAAAAAGCATCATCATCTTTGTCGTTGGGATTCTATTGCTAAACCTAAAATGGTGGGTGGTTGGGGGCTGAGAAATATCTTTCTATTTAATAAAGCTCTGGCGTCTAATTCACTCTGGCGTGTGTTGTCACAAGATGGGATTTGGCATTGGGTTATTATTGGTAAATATATTTCACATTTTTCTGTCCTGAGCTAGCTCAGACATACATTTAACAGTCCAACAAATGCTTCTCTGATATGGAGATCACTTCTGAAATATATACATATCATCCAACATTGGTTATGTTGGAAACCTAGATCGGGCCACACAATCCATATTGGTTGGGATGCTATTCTGGGATTGGGGACTTCTGCATATTTGTCATCGGAGCTTCTGAATAAATTACATGAACATCATATATAATATCTTTTCCAAGCCAAGGGACCCACAGACCAGGGGGTTCTCAGTACCTGGTGGAAGAATTGCACAGACTTGGATCTTTCGGGAGACTTGGCTATTGAATGGCAACACTACTGTAAGGCACTACTTGGAGCAGGGATACAACTCAGGGAACAAGATGAAGTACTGCTCTGGAATGGAGGCAATTGTTCTGGTAACATATCCACCAAGAATATATATGATGCAATTTCTTCTACCGTTTGGATCTAGAAGTGTATAGGCTGGAGGAAGCAACTTTGGCATTGAAATATTCCTTTGAAAATCAAACTTTTTACTTGGCTAACTGTAGCCAACAAGATATTGACCTGGGAAAATATTTTACGCTGGGGTTGGGAGGGACCTAATATTTTCCTTCTTTGTCGTTTGAATTATGAATCTGTTACACATCTTTTTTATCGATTGCACTTTTACACAACAAGTATGGCTCATACTCTCTATTTCCCTCAAGCTCCGGTCTACCTGGTCGGGCTCCTCACTGAAGATTTGTTTGGAGGACTGGGAAAAGGAGGAGTCACTCTATCCACATCTTCCTGCCTTGGTCAGTTGGCACATCTGGTTGGTATGCAACATGACTATCTTTGATTAGATTCTACCTTCTATCAATGCTATCTGCTACAAGACTCTGGGAGGTCTGGAGGGTTCAGTGACATCGAAGGATCCTTCTCCGTGCTTTTTACAGCCTACATATCAACATGGTAGGAATACTGCCTAGTTTGATGGTGCCTCAAAAAATTATGGTCTTCAATGTGGAGTAGGAGGATGATCAAGCTCACTGATCATACCAAATTTACTTGGATCTACAACTGTGGTGAGGGTACAAATACCAAAGCGAAACTTCTTGGTGCCTGGGCTACTCTTACTCTGGCTACCAGACTTAATATTCTGGATCTACAAGTTTTGGGCGATTCCATAATTATTATAGACTGGCTTAACAATAAATGCAAGTTACCAGTTTTGCCCTGGAATGCTGGTAAGATAGACTCTCTGAACTCATTAAAGGCTTTACATAGATCAACTTCACACATATTTTCAGAGAATTAAATGAGGAGGTTGATCTTCTTTCCAAAAGTGTTCTACAAGATTAGGCGAGGAATCTGACTTACTATCAAAATCTGACTTACTACCAATGGATAGACGGCTAGGTGGGGCCGACACAATATATATATAT
>ML785215.1:259209-279531 GCA_009831015.1 Picea engelmannii | reverse complement strand
TCAGACAAATGATTACATTAAGCATTTACCTCTATATGCTCACATGCTATCAAGTATGATACTTTACAAAGACTGTTATCTCAACTATAGTCATCAACTTGTCATGTGTACCTTTGAATCTTATTAACTTGATTAATCAAACCCGGAGCCTTGTCCTTAGGAATGAGTGCTTGCTTTTCTTCCGAGTCTCCTTCACTCAAGATGATGAGTGCTTTCTTCAACCTGTCTTCTGTACTAAGACAATACGCTATCTTGACAGAAGGTTAGGTTAGAGGATAAGTTCTATGATCTCAACTTTTAATCCATCTAATACCTTGACTCAGAAAAGGTTAGAATGAAGGTCATAGCTACAACATGCAACATTGATCAATATAACAAATGGATGCATATCAGAATAATCACACCTGGGTTGCATCATTCCTCTGAATGTGTTGGATGTTGAGATCCTTTTGGATCTATGGCAAGAGATCCCTTCTCTTGCAAATACTCTTTAAAGTTTAACCATTTAAACATATGTGAGTACATACCTCTAATAGCATTTGCAGGTAGTGGCTCCATCTGGCAGCAACGGTAATCATTACCAACTCTTAAGAACTTCAAGAGTGACTGCAACTGGTACTACGACTGCAACTGCAACTGATACTGCAACTACAACTGGCTCTGAGACTGCAACTGCAACTTAGGGTTTTATGAGGAAACCCTAATTTTTCAAACTTCAAAATTTGAAATTCTAATCCAGGGGATAGATGCGCTGAGCCGAGGCGAGTAAGCTGGTGCAATCAGATTTATGAAAATCCAACTTTTACCCCCTCAAACTTGATCTGTGGATTTATGGACTGGTGCTTCTGGTTTTCTGGTACTTCTGGTACTTTGGTACTTTTGGTACTCTGGTTTTCTGGTACTTTGTGAAACTAGGGTTTCACTTTTCGGGAGATCTAGCCACTGAAAATGTGCATTGAAGGTGCCAAAATGATCCTTGAGGGAGGGCACACTTTTCTAGATGGTTTTAGGGCTGAAATACCTTACCAACAAAAAGCCCTAATTTGCATGTATGACAACAGTGACGTTTTTCACTTTTCTCTTGTGAAAGATGCTCTCTTAAGTTTGGCTCTGATACCATGTTAATGTTTAATCTATTATTATAGTTCTTTGCATTTCACTAGATAACAATAGCATAAGATAAGATCACTGAGAAATACACAATCACAAGAGACACATCATTTATCCTGGGAAACCCTCATGGGGCAGAAAACCCAACAAAACTTCCTTAATATAGATAGCCAATACAATGCCAAGAGATAACTCAAACAAATATAGAAAGTCCTCTCCCAAAGATGTGCCTCTCTCTCTCTCTCTCTTCTCCAACTATAGCTCTGAAACTTGTCTCTTCATGAACAAGTGAGTGTGTGTCAAAGTGAGGCACTAGCCTCCTTATTTATACAAGACTGGCATGTGTGGAAGTGTCCTTTCACTGGAAGGGTTGACTTCTCCTGGGTGGTTATAACCACCTTTATTATATTCCGGGGCCTCTTTGATATATTCTGGGGCCGACTTCTTCTTTTGCCTATTACAATTATATTATGACGAATCCGCAAAAGGGGATTTGGTCCTTTTACAATAGCTGACATGATCAATCCACAATGGGGATTGATCCAATGAATAACATATCAAATAATAATTAGAATACACTTTGCAGTTACATTATTTCAACAATAGTGACGGGGGTAAGAGATGCTTCACCCTTGACAACAGGGGTGAGTTTGGGAGAAGATTGTGCCGGTGGAACTATCGAGACAATCAAAGGAGAAGTGGTGTGAGGAGAAACTGCGGATGCTTTAGAATCCGAGGGACTCTTGGGGGAGCCCCACGCTTCTGGTATCTCGGCAGTAATCGAACACAAACGAGTAAGGTGGTTTCCTTCACAAGTCCGGCAAAGGAATTTAGGCTTACGTTTGAGGCATCTAGGCTTCTCGATGTAACTAGCAGGGGAAAGAGAGTTGTCTCCAGTATGATGAATAGAGGCTGGAGACGTGGCACAACTATGATTTGGGGAAAAAAGGATGGTGCCCCAACGTAATTGGCAGAGGTTGGGGGAAAGTTGTCAACATAATTCATAGAAAATGTCGACCCATCTCCGACATGACTGGCTGAGGCGGGTGATGGAGCGCCAGTGTGACTGACAATAACTGGGCTAGCGATAGATTGCTACATTTTATTCCAAGGTCCGAGGAAAGATTGATTCTGAAAAATTGCAGGCCAGGAAGTGTCCTGGTGTACCCCTTGTCCCTGTCCAGAAAAGTGGTGGCCAATGTAAAAATGGTCTAAAGAGGTTTGGACGAGCATCATCACTGAGGTCTGCGAAGAGACCAAGGTATGGTAAGAATTATTCAAGTGAGGATAGATATTGCCCCCTTGCGAAGGGGTCCCGTAAGGAGGGTAGCTCGAACCGTAAAATTGATTCCCCCCATATGAAAGACCTGGGGGTACTTGTGGACTTGTCATGGAAAAAGTGCTTAAAGGAACTAACATGGCAGACGAAATATACATGGGTGGGGTGTAATAAGAAGGATAAACACCCATCTGAGTACTGGTTCCTGAAAGAGCATAACTAGAATTGGATCCATAAAGGGGAAGGTTCCAACCTCCCATGGGGGCACGACTCATATCAAACGAAAAAGTAGGCATCAAAGCCATGGTGCCCCCAGATCCAAGGCTAGGATTCATATATGTGGGCCAGGGATAGGATTGCACGGGGGAAGGCATATCAACAGAAAAATGACTAGGGACCCAAGATGCGGACTGAGCGTTGTAGTTCTGCATACTATTGAAAAAAGTGGAAGGGTCCGTCCCCATGAAATGAGCAGGCATCAGGGGGTGGGTGGTAGTGAATGAGGGAGCAAAAGAAACTCCACTGTCCATAATAGTTAAACCCAAAAAAGACGCCTAAGGCCAACTAGTAGTCAAAGAGCATACCAAAAATTCAAACGACCAATATGCATGCAAACGGGCTAAAGTGGCTGAGTGGCCTCCCTCGCTAAAGAAGGTATGTCTCGTCCAAGAGGGACCTGAGACTCCCTGCTAAAGTTTGGAGGTAACATAATCAGTTATAGGGGCCCTCGTGGGATTAACAACCAGTCGGTCATATCCCCCCGGAGAGGTAATCCTCCATAAAAGTTGTGTGTTGTCCGACCCCTATCTGACCCAGGGTACAAGCAGAATAACCCTTGCAAGTAACCTATGAGATACCTAAGTCAAGCAACTAATAAACCAATGTATAAACGATGCACATGCGAGCAATCGTAAGTCTGAATCACCATATGGGCAGGGTAGCAAAGCCCGAAACCTTGAAAGAACCGCCTCTCACAGAGGTATGCGTACTAGCAAGATCCCCAAATACAAATAAATCCACAGAAATATCTTTGATGCTAGGTGAGTATCCAGGGGTTATCCCTTCAACTAACTTTGCGCGACCTCGTGATTAACTCCGGTGTGAGTGGAGCCTCCTGATATTACCAATTATACAATGGATGTATCAACTCCCTGTCTCAGACACATATGTTGATTTAATTGCCTTGGAAAAGTTTACTCACAAAATCCTATTCCAAGGCACTAAATCCTAGACTAGTTTGTGCACCCTAAAAAATAAAATCGAGACTAATCAATTTTAGTTTAAAACATAAATTTTATTGGTCGTGATTACTCAAAAGGGTATGGAAGCGAAACTCATGACGTTATGACTCTACAAGAAAATGAATATGAATATAATGCAAAGCCTATCTTTAACTTTTCAAGGAATGATATGCTAATAAAAGCAGTGCAATTTTCAATTTCAACTCTGCAATTCAGAAGTAAAATGCAATCTTTTGCTAAATGAACTAAGCTAATGATAAAGGCTCAAAGACAAAAATGTTAACCAATGCAAAATGCCTATTTTTTTGTATTTTCAATATATTAAAGAGAAAATGCATGGACTGTAAAGCAACCTGATATATAAATTCTACTGTGTATAAATGAAATAACTCAAGCAGAATACCAAGCAGCCAAGCAAACAACCCAGGGTTCAAGGACAACAAGGATGAAAAACAAAGAGAAAGATTATGCCCAAAAATTCAACTCCCAACAGGTTTCCTATCAACCTAGAGAAACTCAACAAGCACTACAAAGGCCTAATAAGGCTCAACAATCCTCAAAACTCACCCAACAATCACTAAACCAAGAAAATAAGCAAAGGGAAGTGGTATACGCGACTGTTCAGGAGAACAGGGCATATATACGCATCCCGCAGTGAGACAACAAGCGGGTATACGTGACTGTCCGGGCAAAAGGAGCGTATATGATTTAAAACAAGGCCAGGCAAAGGCAAGAAGGCTGAAAACTCAGACCCAGAGTGAACAAATTTTTTCAAGAAGTGATACGACAAGAAACACAAAGGAAAAAGAGCAATGCAGGAAGAAAAAGTACTTCAACCCTTAGAAGGAAGATCTCTCCCCAGTGGAATCGCCAATTTTGTTACAAGGGAAAAACTCTCTATGGCCAAGGGTAAACCACAACAGACAAGTATGACTGCAGAAATCAACTCAATTCCAACATATGCTATATGAACTAATGTGCAAGATAAGAAAGAGGCCTACCTCAATCCAACGTTTGATGATGTTCCACTGTTGAGCACTTCAACCGAAAGCTTTATACCTACAATAAGTTCTTAATAAACAAGAAGAGCAAGTATATAGTAATGATATAAAGGGGTTAGCACATTAGATAGCATAATCCATCAATAAACATTACAAACATACCCATGGATAATAATCATACATTTTCAATATACCAATAGGACGGGAAAGGAGTATTTCTATTGATAATTGATCAGCAGAAGTGACAACATTACAGATTTCCATGTCAGCACAGTTCGAAACCAAGAAACCAAGTTCCTTCCAAGTGGGCCTCCACCACTTCAATCCTCTACCAAGGCAAGCTCATACGAGAGAGTCAATGAGGCTCTCTCAACAATAGGGAAAGAGCTTGGGGGCTGAACACTGTGTTCAGACTTGAGGGACAAAGGGATGCAGACTCAATATGAAGTAATTTCTCTAGAGTAACTTTGCTCTCAAAGTTGAATGCTTTCTCCTTCTTTTCCATAGCTCGAAATTGTGCTTTTATAGCCTTCAGAATGCAACTGAAGGGCCGAGTCAGAACGTTTCCAGTATGTGGAAGGCCAAGGATCAGAGATTTTCTGTCGTGACATGGAAACCCGACTTCATTTTTGTATTTTCTGGCACAAATCCCGATGTACGCGGGCTGTAGTGGAGCAGCCAGTGTATACACATCTTGCATAGCTGATAGGGAGCGTATATGTGGAAAAATGTATATTTTTGGCTCCGGATTCATCAAAAAGGGATGACAAGTTTGCATAGGGAAATGGAAAAAGACCCTCTGTGCAAGATAGCAATGGTGAGACAAATCTTGCTATAACAAGTGTACATCACTATGGGATGCTTATTGTTCGCCTACTAGAATTTGTATATATCATTTGAATATATTATTGGAGTATTCAGAAATTGAATGTTCTAGAAGGGTATATGACCCAATACATTACTATTGTTAATGAAGAGAAATTTGTAACCATTATTATTGTCTAGTCTTGACTGTTGAATCATTTTAGCATGCTTACTGCTGCACATCAGTAATTGGACATTGTTGACAATTTTTCTGAATTCGATTTCTATTTTTGAGTTGGCGAAACTTAGAGATCAAACACAAATCCTTCCTTTCACTATACATCCTATTCTCTCTGTGCCTTGGGAGCCTGCAACATCAGGCAAGAGTCTGCTAATAGTTTGGTGTCTATATATTGTCCCACCTTTTATGATGGCCGCTCAAGAAAAGATTATAAGCCAATACCTTGGTCTTATAATGTTTTCTTGTAAGTATTTGGTGCTTCATTTGCATTGTTTATTCTGAGAGTGGTATTAACATAGAGGGATAATGATAATCAAGGATAAAGTATCCTATTAATGCTCATTTAAACCAATTTGGTTTGGCAGACATCTGTTCAAGTCCTTTTGATGATGGAGGGACATTGGCTTTAGGAGGCTAAATACCTTTTCTCACTCAGATTGTATCTGCATCTGCCTGTGTCACTCATATTGGATCTGCATCTGCCTGCCTGTGTTTGAATCTGGGCTCTGGGCTGCTTGCATAGGATGACCTGTCCTGACCACTAAGCCACAGCCTGATGGATGGTGTTATTAATGCTTTATAGTTTTCCCTTTTCCAGCTGTGTTAGTTTGTCTCTGCAAAGCCATTTTATGTAAGGTGCTATTTACTATGCACACTTGCATTTCTTGTCATTGCAATAATATGAATGTGCATGCACATAAAATATCAATTTACATGTACATCAACAGTTACACAAGCGGAAAACGAAATGGTCAAATCTGCTCTGAAAGTAGCAACTTTTGTGAGATATTTTTGTGATATAAGAAAATATGTAATTGAATATAAGATATTTTTAAAAGAGTAATAAGATTGTGGTCAAATTCTGCACAAAAATATTTTATAAATCTTTGAAATATTTAGTTTTTTTTATTATTATTGTTGAGAAGTGATCTATAATCTAATATAGGGAAGATGTTGAGAAGTATTAAGAATTATGTTATATTTATAAAATTAATTAAAATAAAAATAAAAAAATCTATTTATAAAAATAAAGTAGCCTTAATAAAAAAAAATAACAATTACACCACCGGTCTCTCTCACTCTCACACACATCAAACAATCAAATTAAATAATAAAATTTCTAAGAAGAAAAATTGTGAATAAGAAAGAAGAACAGCTACGATGAACAGAGGTTTCAGGTAAGCGCCCTCTCGATGCTTTGCCAGTTACTTCCGTTAAATATATTGGTAACTGTGCTTTTGTGTGAAGGTAACTTTGAAATCCAGAGATAGAGACAATCTGTGCATGGACCGTTTAATTTCATCGTAAATATTTTTTAGAGTATGTAATTTTACCTATCTTTTTCTCCTTAGTAGAAATGTAATCGTAGTAACTTTGTCAATTACTCCCGTTGTAAAAGAGTTATTCTGATCACTGCAACTTTGCCAGTGAAATTGTTCTGTAATCACTGTAACTTTGCGGTTTAAAGTTACTTACTAGCATCATTCTAGTAAATGGCTCAGAAAACACAGATATTTGTAACTTTGCCTTTAGGTCAATTTTAGCTTTTCCCATAAGGTCCTTTCGTTTGAATTTCACGACTTTATCCTAATCCCATACTTCCTACGAAATCCAAACCAATAATTCGTTCATAACATCACAATGGAAAGTTGGTAGGTTAACATATTACGAACTCTGGTTGTAGGTTAATTCATGAAAAGTTGGTAGGTTAACATATACTTAGAATCTTATTATATATATTGTGTAAAATTTTGATAGAGCCATCGGTTTCAATGGGCCTTGTTTTGCATGGTGACTTAGGTTTGAAACTCACAGCGATCTTTGGGTGATTTTCACAGTTTAGATGTTCCTAGGTGTTTAACCTTGAGGAAAGGTTAAAGGTTTGCACCTCGAGAGATTTGATCTCTTAGTGCTTGATGGATCCAGTGTTAAGATGGATCTATGTTGGTTATATATACAACTAGAATATAAACATAACATTTTTATTTGTAAATAAAAAAATAAATTTATTTTTTGGTCCGTTTGATTTTTTTTTCCTCAGAAAAAAGCTTAATTCTATTCATCCGAAGAGAACCAAATTACATTTTATAGGTGCTTTAAGCACGGCCCAAACATGGGAAAAATTTAGGTCAGAAAATAAAAGTCGGAAGAGGCCAATGAGCTGGCTGATAAGCCACACCAAAGTATACAAAAAAAAGAGCTGACAACATTCCTGAAAGAAACAATATATGTCCAGATAACCACACAAAATTCCACCACAGAGAAGCACACTAGAAGGGCAGTCCCAAACAAAAAGCCATGGAGACAATATGGACCTGGTCAAAGCGGTATGAAGCTCCCACATCAACTGGGCATACATCAAACCCTGAACAAATCAGCATTGGCGACTAGATGGACTAGGTTAGAGCGTTATGAAGCTTCCTCATCATCTGTGCATACATCAAACCCTGAACATATCAACACAACCAGAGAGAGGAACTGTAGACTGATGAGAGCAGACGCCCCCCCCCCCAAAAAAAAAAAGCCTATCGAGAGCGGGCAACAAGATGAACCCCAAAGAAAACCCAGATGTAGGACGAACCAGATCATAGTGGCATACATATCTCTCTAAAAAGAGAGGATCCAAAACTCCAAACCCCAACTACAAAGGATCTGAAACTCATCACCAGAAAAAATTGCAGCCAAACCCACAGAGCAGAGGGTATGCATTTGACCCTGAACGAACCTGAAACGTAAAAAGGAGAACAAAGAAGCATCATGAAAACTCGCCAAAGGAGAGGCCACCCACAGAGAAAACCGACGGCAAAACTGCCAAAAACCCCGAAACAGCACAAGACGAGCCAATGAAAGATCTGAGGCGAGAACACTACAGCTCCAGTAGAACCGCACCAGCAAGCACAACCACCATAAAAAAAATTTGCCTCATCCAGAACAAAGAGCTCGATCCGCTCGAACATAAGCCATTTGAACAAAATGAGAGAGCCAAGGCGAGATCACTGCAACACTGGGAGGACCGCACCAACAAAAGAAGATACCCGACTGCCATAAAAAATCCATCTCATCCAAAGAGGAGAGCCTGATCTGCAATAGCCAAAGAAAGAAAACTCCTTGCAGAGAAATAAAACCTCGGAGAAAATCATCGCAACAAAGAAAGAAGTCGGGGAGAAGATGGCTTTGGTGGTGAAGGCGGACGAACACACGCATACTCCAAGAGAAGTAACAGATCGAGGGGTCTGCAACCAAGAAAAACCCTAGCCGCAGACCCCCCATTATAACCTTTTCTATTCTCATCTAGTTCGTTGTTTGATGGTATTATTTTTAACATTCTTTTGATAACGAATATCCAAGTAAGGAGGGATCCTTTGCAACAAAATATTGTATAACCAAGTGTTAAATAATCAATACAATTGAACAATGGTGAAAGATGGTCCTAGCAACTACAATAAACTACATGCACCTCTGTCTTTAGTCTTAACTCATATGTACTCCATAATCGATTTTCTATCACTTCTAGTGGTAGAAGTTAAGATCTATAATTTGGTAAGAATCACAAAATTCACTTATACAAAATCTTTGGGCAATGCAAATGTTCACTTAAGCAAAATCTTCGGTGTTAGAGGTAAATTAACTACAATGAATGTAGACCTCTAGGGAGAGGGTTGGGAATCTTTGTAATAGACAACTAAATAGAAAATGAACTAACTTTCCTTAAGGTGAATGCACAGTAAATAGAAACACAGGATAATAGAGAAAGATGAGTACTGAATAGTTATGGTTGAGGTTGGATTGTAGTGAGTAACTTAAGCCAAGGAGGAGTTTTCAACACTCATCTTCCTTCATAACTTACACACATGCAAACAAAAAGTTCCTTTTTCATTCCATGGTAATCATCTCATTCAAATAAAGTACATTTCATAATTAAAGAACCTAACTATCTTTTAGGTTAATTAGTCCACACAATTCCAAATTATGAGCAAATTACAATAAATCTTAGTAACCCAAAGAAATTTGTGGGGTGAGGGTGGGGAAGGGGAGAGGACAAATATATTATTTATTCAACAATGATTGCAATAGAATATGGTACCTAAATTTGCTATGGCACTTTCATCACTCAATTCTCTATTCCTCCAAGTCAACATCCTAGACAATACTTCCTCTCGCAACAAGGATCAAGACCTTACTTTGGTAGAAGAACCAAGAATGGTTCAAGAAAACTATACAAGATTTGATCAAATCCAAAGAATCACGAGGATTCTCTCAAGGAGGGAACTATGGTAATACTTCCTCTTGCAAGAAGGACCAAGACCTTACTGTTGGAGATACTTCATACACACCTAGGATTTCTTTCTCCTAAGGTTTTCTCTATGTTTATTAGTCATTATTCAGTCTCCTATAGTTAGGGAGAATATTCCTCTAGGAAAATATTCTCTTCAGTTCACACTTCAGTTTGATCAGTTGAGTGGAGTCTAGATGCCACATTAGGATTATCACCATGCAGCATTGGGATCATCACTAGCTAATGCGCATTGTCCTTGGGATCATCACCAGAGTAGTGCATTAATCATGATTCCCTGATCTCCTCCTCACTTCATTTAGTTTCAGTCAGATAACTTAAGACTAAGAGACTAGTTAACTCAGACTAGGTGGTAGTTCACTCCCGTAACTGCATGAGAGATTCGGCTAGGTGGCAGTTTACTCCCGTAACTGCTAGTGTGTGTCTAGATCACTCTAGACCACCACTATGGTGCATCAACTTCTCTTCCAGTGCACATTAGTTGATTTATACAAACTATATTATGTGTAAATTATTATTCATTCATTTGGTTTATGAGAATTCTTCCATTCTTTCTCTCCTGCTTCTCTTTTCTCATATTTTCACTGTAAATTGTATATGTCATTTGCTAGCTAAATTTATTCTGTGCAGGCTCAACACATTTACACTTACTTTGGTAGAAGAACCAAGAATGGTTCAAGAACTACAAAATATTTGATCAAATCCAAAGAATCATGAGAATTCTCTCAAGGAGGATGCTATATTCCTTCAATATAAGGGTTATGTTTGCATCATTGTCCCCTTCTCCAACCATGGAACACCTATTTATATGGGTGAGAAGTGGTTCCAAGCAATTGGGTAGTGAGATGAAGGTTGCATAGGTATATGGCCTACGTGATCTTCACTAGATGCTTGTGCATTTTGTACATATTTTATTTTATTTTGGCCATTTTGAGGATGTGTGTAACAATAATAAATTATTCGAGCGATACACATGATTTGTATGTTTAGAGGCTGTGCACATAAGCTAAAGGGTGCAAAAACTTGTTCTAAAAGGCTTCAATCCACTGAATTAAATGCAAGGAAATGGTCGAGCTCATAGGATTTTCTTAGGAAGACCAAATATAACTATAAAATTAAGGCATCAAGATTGCATGAGGCAACATTCTAATCACCATTCCAAATGTGCATTATTGATTCCTTTCGTCTTTTTATTCTTCTATCTTCTTCAAGAAGGCCTTTAATTGCCTTAGACCCAACACTACTCTTTACAACTAGGGAATAAGAAGATAATACAACATGGATAGGGTTTAAATTCAAGCTAAAGATTTCACACAATCACAATACTTATACATCATATTTATCAATTTAATTATATTATACACAAATTTTGATAATAAAAAAATTAAAAAAAATATTAAAAAATATTTTAAACTTATTCATATTTATCTTTCTTTAATTTAAATGATTTTTTTTTTCATTTTCATTATTAGTTATTAATGATTACTTTTATTTGTATTTCTTACACTTATTTAAGGAATGCATTAATTAGTTTTATTTTTTTCAAGTTTAAGTATATTTATTTCAATTTTAATCATATTGAATTTCTTACACTTATTTAAGGAATGCATTAATTAGTTTTTTTTTTTTTCAAGTTTAAGTATATTTATTTCAATTTTAATCATATTGAGAGATACATGAATATAAAAAACTAACTTAAAAAAGAAGAAGTTATTAGTCCCTACCGATTACGACATGGACTATTAGAATTCGACATGTTTTTTTAGTGAATTTGCATGCACCTCTATGCCTTTATTTTCTCTATAATCTAAAGTTTTAGCTTGATATTTCAACAAACACTTTTTTCTCACATATTAAACATTGAAAACATGTTTTGTTTACCATTCAAACAATTTGAGGCCTTATTTGGCCTCTTATTGAGGCCATTTTAATTTATTTGTGCTTTTTGTTAGGTTTAAACTTAAGATTTCCAATATAAGATTTAGAGATGAACTAACGACATCTCTTGAGTTAGCATTAGTTCTTTAACATTTTTTGTTAGCATGCTTTTTGTTAGGTTTAAGTTCAAGTTTGAGATGAGGCTAAACAATCCACTCATACATGGAACATCCCAAGTTTTTCTTTGAACCATATTATCGTACACAACATATCCTAAGTTTTTTAGTTCAACCAACTTATTGTACATGACATATCCTCAATTCTTAGTTCAACCATCTTATTGTCACACTCTTGACAAATGTTAATCCACTTCCGAGTGTCTCTATATTTCATGCTCAACACATGACACAAATAAAGTCTCATTTTGACATGAGCCCTAATCCTCTTCCACTTGCCATTGAGATAAGAGGATTGATGTTGTGCGTAGTCTAAAGGATTGATTCAATGCATCATTTTTATTTTTTGTGAATAAAAAAGTGTTATTTCCTCATAAAACAACTGTAATTGTACATGTCATATCAAGTTCTAGGGTCTGCCACATGTTCCACCAAACTAGTGGAAACCGAAACAGATGGCACCCTGTTGTTCTAGTAGCCAAAAAGAAAAACCACCACTTGTTCCGCCAAACATTTGGAAATTGGAGCAGGTGGCAGAAGAGTATTGAGACAGAGTTGTCTAAACAACAACAAGAAGACTGAACATAAAATTTGGACAGAGCACAAAACATGAAAGTTGAACAATAGTACAAAAAAACCCTGTGTTTTGCAGAGGAAGTGCAAAGAGCCTAAGAACTTTAAACATTAAAAGAGATATTAAAACCTGTTGTCCTAAGTGTCATCGTGAGGAGTGAAGAAATAAGGTTCAACGTAGGTCAGGCATCTCTACTGACTTTGCGTGCACGATAAAGTATCGAACAAGATGTCAAGTCTGTTGCTGAGAAGAGTGTGCATGTGGAGTTGCTCCATCATGTCCCTCTGCATATCGAAGATGGGCTCCAGATGCTCTAGTGTCAGGAAGCAAAGTTAGTGCGACTCTCGGGCCATGGATGAGGTGGGCGGTGGAGGCCAAACCAAGCGATCAGCCAAAGGAATTTCTTCTTGGATTATACAAGTCACCCCCTCCATGGCTTTCGATGTAGCAGTTGCAGGGAGACTGGTGTTGGGCCAGTCTTGGTGGTCTGGAACTGTGTAGAGGAGCGAGTCTGGCGGCATCGTAATTGGTTCCTATGGAATTTCCTCCTCTACATAGGCCATGAGAGGCGAATTTGTCTCCTTATTCCCTCAAATCAAAGCGGTCGAAGAATCCTATGTTAGCTTGCGAAGTTGTCTATGTCTGGCTACATAGAAATACCAAGAGGGACCCCTCTTGGGTTTTCCATGCTCTCGGGGCATGGAAAAGAAGGAAAACCAGACAGAACTTAGCAGAAGAGCGCGTAGAACTGGGAGACTGAGCGAAGCGAAGCACAAATATAAAACTAAGTCAAGTGAAATGAGCCATAACCAACTTGGATGAAATGGAGGAGCGATAGGGGTGATGAGGTGACCTTGCACACGCCTCTCGTACCCATCATCATCCCTTCGCCATGGTGCACTGATAGCTCCATTAAATATGTGTGAGGGAACTGTCCAACCTGCACAGGAGCGCAATAAATTATGTCCTCCATCCAAGAATTGAAGACGAGGGTGGCGACATGCCTCACAAATAGCTTGGGCCGCATGTTAGCTACATGGAACCATCTTGGTTGTGTGGCACCCCATCCAGGGAGGGAAAGTCGCTTCGGTCTATTTCCATACATTGACTCAACAACGGGGGAAACTAGGGAGATTCGAGCATCCAGTTGAATCATCTCCTCCTTTGAGTCTACTCCCTCATTAGCTAGGAGATCTGCTATCTTGTTTGCTTCTCTTTTCACAAGTGAGGGGATTAAAGTGAGGTTGGGTTGAAGGAGGGATCTGAAGTCCTCCAGCAGTCCCAGAAGTCTCCAGCTCAGGGAAACTTTCGAGGGGTGAGAGCCATGGATGATTTTTGAGACAAGTTGAATTATCACCTGGGAGCCCCCTTCCACTATGATTTTATGGATGTTGTAACTAATTGCTAGTTTGATTCCTTTAATGAGACACCATAATTTTGTTGCATTGTTTGTGTTGAGTCCCGAGTAAACTGTTGTGATGTGTAGAATCTTCCCCGCACTATCTCAAAGAACTTCCCCAAAGCCAGCTAGTCCAGGATTTCCCTTCGAGGAGCCATTGAAATTTAATTTGACAAAGCATGTAGGGGGTGGGGACCAAGAGAGAGGTATGCAAGAAAGGTTGGTTAGACTAGGGGGAGCTTGGTGGGGGTGGTCAGGGAGGTTTAGTTTCCAAGCTGAGAATATGTGACTTTTTGAGGGATTGCATTGCATATCATCCTGTCTCCAGGGCTCAACTCTAATTGTTTCCTGAATGAGGGTGAGGATCTTTTCCCAAGTAGAGTGGGAGGGGGAGGAAGTAGAGTGGAAGATTCTTTTATTTCTTTCTTTCCAGATTTTCCAAACTATGAATCCTGGTAGTAATTTTCATATGCGATCTAAGATTGGGTTTTGATAGGTAATGGAATCCCAATTTTCAATAGTGCTAACAATACTTGCTTTATTTATGTTGGAACGTCGCATTATTTGTGATTCCATGTCCCAGATAACTTCACTTTGAGAGCATTGATTTAATATGTGCTCCATTGTTTCCTCTTCTTGTTGGCAGAGGAGGCATATCGAAGGTCCCACAAAGCCCTGCTACCGGAGGTTATCCCTAGTGAGAATGTGATTTTGGAAAATTAGCCAAACTAAAAGGGAGACTTTCATCCAGAATTTGGGGTTCCATATTTTACCCCAGATGTGCTCTTTAGGTTCCATGTGGTAATTTTCCTGAAGATTGTAGGCTTATTTGACCGAGAAGTTGCATGTTGGTGAGTCTCCCCACTCGAGGATGTCCAAATCTTCACTGATGCATATCTTTCGCTGTAAGGCCAAATCCCCACAGGGTTGTGTATTGTTGTCTTCCGATATGTTTAGTTCATGGGGTTGAGTCTTCCATATGCACCAGGGGTGTTGCGACAAGTTTTTCTTCCACAGATCCTTTACATGTAGTGTATCCCTGAATTACATTTGTTGATGAAGGGGGCTTAGCTCTTCTATTGAGTGCAATGGTGGCAATTGTTGCCATGAGTCTTGCTAGAATAAGGACCTCTCTCCATTTCGTATCTCCCAAAAAGTATGTTTATTTATGAGAGGGTGATTGCACCAAGTTGCGTTCCATATATTGGATCCTTGAATCAGATCATTTAGTCTGATGAGGAGGTCCTCGCTAGTGGTAGGTGCATAATTGAGCTTCCAAAGTTTAGCCCATAACTCTGTGGGGGTGTTTGAGCCAGTGCCACAAAAGTTTTTCCGCCATTATGAGATTGAGCTTTCCTAGATCCCTAATACCCAATCCACCTATTGATTTAGGTCTGCAGATTTTATCCCATCCTACTAGAGCCCACTTCTTATCCGGATGGTGTCCATGCCAAAGAAAGTTTCATTGGAGATTTCTGATGGCTTTTATTACTGATTGTGGTGCTGCTAAGGTTGTAAATAGGTACGTCGGCAATGCTTGAAGCACATATTTTAGTAGGACAAGTCTAGCTTCTAGGTTGAGAGAGCGAAAGGTCCAGTTATTTAGACAGTTAGATATGGATATCAGGAGGATATCCCAAGAGATGTTACGAGTGGTTTCCCCCGTAAGGGGGATACCGAGATAGTTAGATGGAAGGGTGCTCTTGGGGATCCCATGAATTCTGGAGACGTGGGTTTGTATCACCAACGGGGTATTGAAAAAGTAAAGTTGCAAATTGTCCAGGTTTAGGGAGGTTCCTGAAGGTTCTACAAAGTCTATGAGATGGTCTTGAGCTTGTTAGCCTCCTGGGAAGTGGGGGTATTCATCAACAAGGTATCATCCACAAATTGATTGTGAGAGGTTTTTGATTGGATATTGTGAAGAGGTAGGCCTTTGAGGGAACCATCCTCAACTAAGGCATTAATGTAACAACCAAGGCCTTCAACCATTATGGAAAAAAAGGAAAGGGGAAAGGGGGTCCCCCTGATGAATGCCTCTAGTGGGGGAAAAGGGTTCAGAGGGCACTGCATTTAAACTAGAATGGAGAAGAAGGTTGAGGAAGTGAGATGCATGATCCAAGATATCCAGGCTATGTCAAATCCAAAACCCTCAAGGAGGGAGCACATATATTTCCAACTTATTCTATCAAAAGATTTTGAGAGATCAAGTTTGATGAGCATACCTGGGGTATGAGTTGACTTGAGTGAGTGTAGTACCTCATGCACAAGGATGACACTATCCATGATTTTGTGTCCCTCCACGTAGTCGGATTGTTCCTCGTAGATGATGAAGGGTAGGTCTGGTTTGAGTCGTAGAGTTATTACCTTCGTGATGATTTTGTATATTACATTGCAGAGGGATATGGGTCAGAACTGTTTTGGATGAGTTACCCTTTCTTCCTTTGGGATTAATGTGAAGAAAGTGACATTGAAAGTCGAGAGGAATTTTCTAGATGTTATGGATTCCTCTACTACTTGCCAGACTTCCTTTCTGATCATCGACCAACAATAGTGAAAAAAGTTTGTTGTAAAGTCATCCGTACTTGGGGATTTTCCTAGTGGAATCTCTTTAACTGCTTGATCGACTTCCTCTTGTGTGATCGACCTCATCAATGTTTCATTATGTTCTTTTGTGATCAGGGAGGAGATGTGTCAGATTATCTTTCTTATGGCCAATATTCTATCCCTTAGGGGTTCTGATAGGAGGTCTTTTTAGTAGTTAACCAGTTTAGCTTCTATGCTTGCATGATACATAATGGGGTTACCCTGGGTGTCTTCTAGTTGGGTAATTCTATTGATATATCGCTTGTGCACCATGGAGTGGTGGAAGAACTTGGTGTTCCTTTCTCCCTCCTTAAGCCATTGTACCCTGGATTTTTGTCTCTAAAGTATCTCCTCTTGTTTCTGACACTCCTCTAGATCTGCCTATAGCTTTTCTTCCTCCCTTGCAGATTCTATTGTTCGTCCCTGTGAAACAAATTTCTGTTGCAGGTCCTCTAGGCATTGCTTGATCTCTCGTTTTTTTTCTGGAAGATATTGCCAAACATATTTTTGTTCCAGTTCTTTAGATGCCATTTGAAGTTCTATATCCTTTGTTGAAACTTGTACATGCATGTTCCATGGTCTATCTCTGCCCGCCTCCACTAGGTTGTGGAAAGTTCTCTAAAATCCGGGTGGGTGAGCCATAACATTTCAAATCGGAAGGGTTTAAGCTTGAACGTTGCTCCTGTATCTAACCAAAGAGAGATTGGTCAATGATCTGAACCTGTTTTTTGGAGAATGTTGTCTTCCAACACCATATCATCCAACAATATTGATTCGAAGATGAGGAAGTAATCTAATCTACTTGCGACATGTTGGGGTCCAGATCTTCGGTTGGACCAAGTGAAAATTCCATTTATGGTTTCTATGTATATAAGTTTTAGCTGGTCTATTAGTGATCAAAAATTACTACTATTCTGATCTAACCGCTTTGTTCCGCTAGTCTTCTCCTCCAGCGTGAGAACGATGTTGAAGTCTCCCCCTACTATCCAGCGCGCAGATCTCAGTAGCGAACTTACTATGGATATCCTGTGAAGAAAAAGATCCTTGTCCTGGGCACTTTGTGCTCCATAGGCATTTGTAATCATTCCATATTTGTTAGATCCTAAGGCCCTAAAGTGGAATGTGAGTGTGCCAACCGTGGAAAAAATTTGATCTATTATGACTGTGGTGGGGTTCCATAAAATGGCTAATCCCCCTGCAAAACCATTTGAGTCTGTGTGAATGGAGTTACAATTCCTCCAGCATCGTTGAAATATGTCTTCAGTTGCTTCCCCAACACATTTTGTTTCCTGTAAAAGGAGAATGTCTAGATTCTTTGCACAAATATTGTCTCAAAGGGTCCTTTGTTTGGACCTTCCATTAATCCCTCTAATGTTCCAGGTGATGATCTTCATCATGATGGGTTGGGCGGTCGGGAGAATTACCCTTCCGTAAGGTGGTGGATCTGTCCCGAGTTGAGCATGTAGTTTCCTACCTCTTTGATGAGTTGATGTGTTGATTTGCAGCCTTGACTTTTTATTTCACGAGGGGTGCACCTAGGTTTAGGGGTTGGATATGGGGATATTCCTAGTCACAAAGTGACCCCTGCCATGGAATCAATGAATACTTTGTGCGCTTTCCTGAGTTGTTCTATTGGGATGGTTTTCAGCTCCTTTTTCTTGAAGACTTCCTCCAGTTTCTCCAGGTTAATGTCTGCTAGATCTTGATCATCTAATTGCATGAGGGTGTCCCCCCCATCCTATGGTTTATCCTCATTCTATTGAACTATGGGATCAGTTTCTTGGTTCTGTCCTTTTGTTGATTTAGGTTGTAGCTTGGCCTTTCCTTTATCCTTGTCCTGCTTTCCTTTCTTGTGCATATTTTCCACCTCCTCTTTTGCTTGGAACTGATTTAGGATATCAAAAGAGTTGTTGGTGGGGATCTTCTGGTTGATTTCTTGGTTGTGCTTCTATAACGATTCTATTTTATATCATCTATGATGGATAGTTCGATTAGCATTCAATTCTAAAATTTTATTGTGTTGTGATGGATGTGTGGCTCATTATACTCACTATGCTCATATTTCTTCCCCATTGTTGGTGCTCAGTTTCTAATATTCCATGGACTAAGGTATACCATCGATTTTAGATTTCTATTATTTGTATTGTTTTCTCTTTCCAAACAATCTTTCTTTGGAGTTCTCTCTATTAGTAATAACTTAGTTTCTCTATTGTTGAAAACTCATATAATAATTCTCTTTGCGGCCAAAAAATGTGAACTACTTTGTAAGGATTAGGAAGCTACAAAGGATAATGTTTTTTAGTCCACAAGAATGACAATCTGGGCCACGCCTCCACACAATCCAATCCACACCAAAGTAATCTCCACAAAAGAGTATTTTGTAGCAATGATAATAATGGTCGTGGCATTCATAAGAACAATGACTGCACTGGAAATTACAAGAAGAAAAAAAATCTTGTTATTTCTACATTGGCTTAGATTCATAAAACCACAAGATCATTTTCTCTAAGTAAATGATTTTATACATTGAACAACATAAAATATAAAATCTAGATGTTACATTATGCTTTGAAAAACCTTTTGGATTCGGAAACCAAACCCATGAATCAAAACAAGGTTGTATATTTTAATCTGGCTATATTCTTTCCCGACATTGAGTGAGTGCAGGTTTTGTGATGGACAAGACTCATTGTGAAGTGAAGGTATTGTATATCTTGGTTACAAAGGGTGAATGCTCAAAGGCAACACAAAGTTGTGTGCATTCCAATAGCAAGCAATGTAAGCCACCACTGAATTTAAGACTTAGGTGGCAAGTTTCATAGACTTTTTTGTTGTAATACTTAGAGTTTGCAAACCATTGAAATGAATTCTTATGATAGATATCAGAATGTAAAAATAATGACATCTAAAAATAATGACAACAAAATCTGCGCAATTAGGAAAAATCTTCCAAAAAACTGATATGCTTCATTATTTGGAAAAATATTCCAAAAACTTTGTAGAATATTGAACTAATTAGGAAATATATTCTTAAAAAAATGATATGTTTCAATGAATGTATCTGATAACCTAACATAATAACACAATTCGCTCTAGCTAGGGAATTCATGGTGAAAATAAAAGGCTTCATGATATTCTTGAAATAACAATAGCCATAGAAACAATAAAATTGATGGGAGGTTTCAATACCTAAATTTACTTCTCTTTGTTCCAATAAAGCTACCTTTTTTATTATAATTTTTAAAGGCTAAGAGAACTTTACTCCTCCTAGATGAAAATTCCATCGAGACGAAGGCATTGAAGTTTATTTAATTTCAAACTTCCAAAAGAATATATCACCTGGACTATACATATTTTCACCTTAGAGAGTTTGTAAATAATCAATTCATCGACCATGAAGCTATATCCAATGCCAAGAATATCCACTATGTTGCGAAGGTGTGAAAATGGTAAACAAATGAAAAATGATCACCACTTCCCATCAGGTCGTCTTCACTCCAAGAAATGATCTTTGTCCAAGGCATAGCCATTCAAGGTTTTTTTGCTTTTACTATTAATCCCTAGACAAATCCCCATGTTATGTATAAAATCCCTAATTAATCCCTAGATAATGAATTATTACATTTATAGTGTTATATTTGTATGTAGGTTAGAACCCTTCATTGCACCCCTTGTCTCCTATATATATACCAAGGAGACCTAGTCTTAGGATCATCTTATCTCATCTTGTACATTGAATATA
>ML785215.1:240786-259128 GCA_009831015.1 Picea engelmannii | reverse complement strand
TTGTTGCTTCAAGCAATTCATCTTGGAATTTTCGCTATAATGTTTTTTGGAGATGATTTAGATAGCTAAATTTGGATGCTACTTAGTAGACATATCAAAGTACCTCTAGTAAAAATTTATATTTTTGGGTTGTTATAATTTCAGAGATATATCCTATGGAAGATAGTTTTTTTTACTCATCTTGAATTCAGTTCTAAACAACTCGTCCTGGGATTTTCACTATAATTTTTTTTGGGAGGTTTCAAATAGTGAAATTTTGTGTACACTGAGGAGGCATGTCATAGTATAGGTGGTCAAAATTTCAATTCATGGTTCACTATACTTTCGAAGATATTATACATGGAAGACAAGATTTGTGACTAATCCTGAAATTTGTTATCTTGGCATTTTCGCTGTAAATTTTTTCAATGAAATTTTAGACTCTGAAATTTTCAGAATCTCAAGTTGACACAACAAAGTACACATGGAAACAATTTCATATTTTGAATCATTATATTTTATGATATATTGCTTGCGGAAGTGAAGGTTTTTGCACAAGTTATTTTCTAGTGATTTTAAGATTTTGTTCCATGGTTAGCAAGCTCATTTTAAAAACAAAAAATAGAGACGTGTGCTAGTGTCTTTAAATAACACAAGATTCATCGTTAAGTGGGTAAAACTACGTTTGGGGAAGAATACACATAGGAAATACACATGGTTTCATGTGGTTACTAAAAACAAATTGCTTCACCTGTTGGAAACCGACCCTGTAACCCTTGTTGGTACCCCTTTGAGTAGTACCACATTATATAGTACCTATAGATGGAATCTCACTTCCACGTACCTTTGGGTATATATGAAGTCCCGTAGGTATACCTCAAACTAGCCTTAGATAATCAATTTGAGTGTCTTGTTGCTATAGTACACCTTGTTGCTATAGTACACTAAGAACAACATTTGGGGAGACCACTCTCTAGTACCTAGGTAGTCAGGTAATACGACTAAGGGAACAATTGAGCCTCCTTAGTTAGTGCCCTAAGATATTGGGATGAGTACTATTGTTGGACCCCACATGTATATCAAATAACTATAGCACCTAGAACTTCCTTTTCCTTAGGACCGAGTAACTTTTTTCCATGACTCCAACAAAAGATCCAAAAATTATTTCAGCAATTAAACCTCCAAAAAGTTCCTCCATGACTCATGAAGAAAGTGAGGAGACACAAACCAAATATCCAAATTTAACAATCAAATAGATGAATTGAATGATAGGTCAATGGAAAAGGTTGATTTGATGAATATTCAAATATAAATGGAAAGAAATATGGAATTGATGGAAAGGAAGATGGATAAAAATCCAAAGCATATGGAAAATAGGATGTTAGAATTTCAAAATTCCATGTCTCCCATGATCTTACATGCTCTAGATGAGAGACTCCCTTAACGAGATATCACACTACAAGGAAATCATGAAAATGTAGAGGAAATAAATATCGAGTCCCAAAATCATGATTATGCATCACTTCAAGATCCACATCATCGAGGTTTCAATGCGACACCAAGGAACTACTTCATTCCAAAGATCGATATGAGGAAATTTGATGGTAAAGATCCTATAACATGGATAATCTAGATGGAGCAATACTTTGATATACACCAAGTGTCAAGCTTACAAAAGGTACCTATTGCATCCTTGTATTTAGAAAATGATCAATTTGTTTGGTATCAATGACTTTGTGAAAGAAAAAAGAATTATATTATCTCTTGGTCCATTTTACGAATGAATTGATATAATACATTCTTTAGTCAATTGATAAATCTTTGACAAAAAGGTCCAATTACAAAACACATTCAACAATTCCAAAAGCTCGGTCTTGGGGTAAAGAACATTCTTGAAGATAATTTGTTAGATCTCTTTATGGGCACTTTGAAAGACAACATTCAACATGAGGTGCATGTTTTTGAACCTAAATCCCTAGAGCAAGCTTTCAGTATGGCAAGGAAAGTGGAAACCAAAAATATGGTTACTAGAAGGGTGGCCACTAGGAACTATAGAGAGCACCATGTTCCCTCTCCTAACCTCACTCCACCGACAAGGTTGATACCTTAACAAATGGATGAAATAAGCGCAAAGGGACTATGTTTCAATTGTGACAACAAATACAGTAAGGGGCATAAATGTGGTGAGAAGAAATTATTCTACATACACCGTGAAGAGGAATAATATCAAGAATTGGAACCATCACAAGATCTAGATCTAAAACATACTACTCCAACAATATCTTGTCATACATTGACCAACATTAGTACTCCAGAAACCCTCAAGATAAAATGACACATCAAAAAGAAAAAGGTAACAATGTTGATTGATTTGGGTAGCACCCATAACTTCATTAATTACAAATTAACAAAAGATCTCAATTGCTTTGCATTTCCATCACCAAAGTTTCAAGTAATGATTGCAGATGGAGGTGCCATAAATTATTATGGGAAGTGTCATAGTATTAAGTTCAATATGATAGTATTTATTGGATAGTCTCATGATTTAAATCCAAATGGGTGGTGTCTATGTTGTATTATGGGTCCAATGATTACAATCATTGAGAACATTGACCCTTAATTTTCAAGTTATTTTCATGAAATTTTCCTCGAAAGACAAGGAAAATAAACTTAGAGCTTCATCTTCTTGGTGTTTCATGTCTACTATATATATACTATATATATGTTCCACTTAAAATCTGAAGACTATGAAATCAATATTCTTATTTTCAATGCACTATATGTATGAAATGAAATACAAAATACAAATTAGTGTACGTTGTCTTAGGGTTAATATTTGGTAAACAATCCCGAGACCTAATTGTGAATTTGCTTATCGATTGCCAAGGAGACGATGTGATCTGACGAGGAGTTACTTTTCTTCAAGAGAAATATTTCTATGCTTAGTATCTGGACAAATATAGTTAAATCGCTTGTAATTACACAACCCACAAAACATGTGTTCCAATCTTGGGTGACATTCAAACCTACATGACTTAAAAAATAATGGACCTGTTATCTCGTCAATTACTTCAAAATGATAATTGAGTAATTTCCAAATTATGGATATTTTATCAAACTAAATCACCTATTTCACAAATATTTATGTTACCCCAAGTGGCATGTAAGAGATAGATGTAACGTGCAACATATGCTTGTTTTATTAAGTCACTTTTATTTTTAGCTTTATGTTTGAATGCAATAAAATATGATGTGAATTATCATTTTAAACAATTTTTAATTAAAAATTTAAATATTCATTAACCTATTTTATTTCATTAAAATATTCAAAACACCAAAATGTTTAATTAAGAAGGATAATGTATTAAATTTAATATATAAATAAAAATTCATAAAATGTTTAACTCAATAAAACTATAATTCTTATAAATGGTTAAACTATATGTTTAACTCAATAAAACTATAATAAAATAGTTTAAGAAATATTAGGGTTGCATGTGCATGGATCATTTTTTATATTGAAGGAAATCAAGAAGTTAGTTGTGAATGGGTTCTAGGTTGATCTTTTAATAATTAGGTCGAGGAACTTACACTATATGTGCACTATACTAAGGATTAAGGATTCTTGACCCAAAGAATATCCATGAGCTAATTGTAAATGATGAATTAACAATAATGATCACACTCATGTTTCTCCTTTTTGTCTAATGGAAATTTAACAAGGCTCATTTGGAAAAGCCAACAATAGGTCAATCTCTTTGCATCAATAGAGTTTTTACACATCCTAAGATAAATGAATCAGCATGATGATCGCTTAGCCAACAAAGCCTCATGCTTGGACTGTGGAACATTAAGGGGAAAATGAGGGGTTTCCATCTCCCCAATTCCTTAATACAATTTTTTTATTCATTACCCAAAGTCTTTCATGCCACCCTTCATTCAAGCCAAGTGGAAAATCAAATTTAATAAGGGACGACGAAAGCAGAGGTTCACCATAATAATTGTACCACCACACACTTCAAGCATCATGAGGGATTAACTCTATCAATTTGGCATTAATTCATTACTGGGAAAATGTAGGATAATGGAGCTTGTTGGCTTGCATGTATTCCTCTATTATCCCTTGAAGAATCCTTTGAGGAGCATAATTTGGATGAGTTTCACCATGGCCTATGCCTGATGACTTCTTGAGGAGTATCCAACTAGACGTTGAGGTAAAATCACATTCCTTAGGTTGGGTATGTCTTCATTGTTATTGGGAATGCCCTTTCATAAGATTAAATTTGGGGTCTAAAATGGACCTCCTAAGGAAAATATTAAAATAGTAAAAACACATGCCATGTCACACTAAGTTAGAAGTGCCACCTAGTGAAGATTAATTTACAGTGTTTTATTAATGATGGTTGCTAAGTAAGTTGAGTTAGTATAGAATTACAAGATGAGAGTTAAAAATAATAATGAAAGGTTTATATTCTCTTACATACACAATAAATGATATAATATTGTGTAATATTATTTAGTTTTTATATTTATATTATTAATAATAATCTAATTTTAAGGTCACGACCAAGCCAGACACCAAATTGGTGTATGAGACCAGCTTGTTTGTGGGACAAGGGACCCCCTCCACATAGCGATTTTATTGCTAAAGACTATGAAGGTGTACATACCCTACCCCCCTATGGATTTGAACCCATGGCCTCTAGGAAGAAACACATGTTCTTAACCATTAAGCTCACTCAAACATATTAATTTTCTATTATATATATATATATATATATATATATATATATATATATATAAACTTATATAATAATATATTCATGATTATGTTAGAATCATTGTTATTATGTTATATTTGTTGTTATTATATTATATATATTATTACATTTATTGTTATATATTATTATTTTCCAAAGAAGAAAAGCTAGTAATTTTACTATTGTTTATAGCAAAATTACATATGTATATATTGATGGACATCCTGGTTAGCAAATTTCCTATGAATAAACCGTCTGAAATTGTCTTTACCCATGATCAAAATATTTACGCAAAAGGCCATATCTATATACATTCATCTTAGTTCAATTGTGACGTAATAGTCTTCTATATATGTGTGTGTACACACACATATATGCAAGAATTTAAATTGCATAACAACATCTTATATCCAAGATTCATGAAAATATTTTGTGGTGAGATCTTGTTTTTCATTTCCTGAAATTTTTCAAACCCCCGTGTCCAGTGCCAATCCAACTTTTGACAACCTATCTGCTTCGATTTTCCTATTCCTGTAATAATGATCAAATGAGATGTAAATTAAACCTAATATGTTGCATTTGATGTCATGAAATAATGACAATAATGTGGATTTTTGCATATTATAAGCTTCATCCATCCATTGGATGACTAGTAGAGAATCTTCATAGATGTGTAGTTGAGAAATTCCCTTCTCCTAGGCCAAACATATAATTAGCTCAAGAGCTATCGACTCACAAAAATTATTTGTTTTGTTTTCAATGCCTACCGAGAAGGAAATGTTGTGATTGTTTGACCCCTCCTGCTCCTCCTCGTGGAGGATTTCTTTGAGATGTTCCATCAAAGAAACCTTAGGGAATGTCTCTATTTACAAGGTCTTGTAATGTCCTTGCTCGAGAGTGTGTCTTTGTGTGCTAATAGAAAGTTGAAAGGATATTTATGCTCTACATATCACACTTTAAAGGGGTGATTTCTTTTTCCTTAAACAAAATTTGATTCCTTGCAATCCAAATCCCCTAGGAAATAGTAAGTGGAAGAGTTTTGTAATTTGAGGTTGTTGGGTTTGAGATTTAGAATTTCAGAGCTTCATCAATTGAATTTCCTTTCCATTCATTTTTAACCCTGTAATTTAGTTTGCCTCCTTCCAAACTTCTGAAGTGTAATTTCAATGTAGGATAAGATGTGATTTTGTTTCTTCCTCTCTCTTGCATAAGTAGCATTTTTCTGGGCCTTCAAAGTACCTTTTTTGTAGTTTATCCTAGGTAATTGCCTTATTGTTTAGAAAAAGCAACATGAGGATTTTTTATTTAGCTAGGAATTTTAGCTTCCATAGCTTTCTTCCCAACCAGATCAATGGGGTTTCCCTATTTTCTTGGGCTAACACTTTGCAGCCATACTTTGGCTCATAGTTTCTAGTTCGAGTCAAAGACCAAACTAGTTGATCATCTTGATTAGATAAAGTCATAGAGGAGATTTAAAGTGATCTTAAATAAGATTCCAAAATTGTTGCCTCTTCCTCACTAAGCCTGATTTCTCTCCAGGATAACCATCTCTACTGCCTTGTGATCTTATTATTGTGTGTTATTTCTTTTAATTTCTTTTAATGTATAAAATCCATTTTTTTGTAGCTCACAGATAAGGTGGGTTGGGAGTTTATATTTTTCTTTGCATCCTATCAAAGAATATATACAAATGAGCACTTGTTCTTAGTTTCCAATTTTCCAAACTAGTCAATTTCCAATAAGAGGGAAAGCAAGTAGAATTGATTTCAAAATGGTTGTGGCATTCTACAATTTTTTAGGGGGTTTGAGAATCCAATCCATGATGGATTCCTCGGGGAGATAATTTCCCTTATTCGCTTGTGCCAAGAGCCCTACCTTGACTAAGACATTTGTTTTTAACTAGAACTTAATAGTGTAATTATATATAAGGAAAACATGTTGTGCCAAGGCAAAAATGATTACAAGGCGTCTTCAAGGGATTTCCTCAAAATTTTACATACTTATATACAACTAAAGACATACAAAAAATGGATTACTAATCGAGATTTCTAGGTGTTCTTGTAGGTATCTTTCCTAACATACTAACATAAAATACATATGACATGAACAAATATTCATATTGATTTTATATTGCACATTGTTTTGGTCTGCTTTCTTCTCACCAAGGTGTTGTTTATCCTTACCTTCAATTTCCATAAGGTCCTAGTTCTGAAACACAGTTTATGTCTCATCTCCCTCACCTTGAATTGAAGTATGAGTTCAATTGTTATTGGAGGCTAGTGAAATATTATCCATGCACTACACCACAACCGATGCCCAAAGCCTACCACACTCTACCTCCAAAGAGTCAGTTCATCCTTTGAAACTAAGGAGGATGTTGGTGATGTTAGCATTATGTGAAATGATATACTGTTCTAGCTCTGCTACTTTGAAATTGATCACCAAAATTGCATTGTTGTTGGCCTATGCAATTTCCTCATGTTGACGAAGAACTCACTTAATATCCCTTAATTCCTCACCTACCATTGTTTCCCCTACCAATTTCCTTTTCTACACAGAGATACAGACCCCGATCTCACTTGGCTTGAGAGAGATCCGCCATCCAGGAGGGAAATCCAAAATTCCCCTAGTTCCTCGACCGCCATGCATACACCAAGACTCTATAATCTTATAATGAGATAGGGAATTTTGTCCTTCATCTAAGGTGACCAAATAAAACTTAGATAAATCCCCCAAAGTCTCAGACACCAATTCCAATTGTGCCTCAACAAAATCTACAAAACACCATCATTGTTCAACCACAGAGGCTCCACCCTCTGTCAATCAATTCCAGTTATCCCCACTTTCGACCAAGATTTCAGGGTTCCTGAACCAGGGAGATTCCTCCCCTTAGATTATCCCATATGAATCACATCTCTCCATGTTGATGAGTTTATTTCCCTCACGTGATATCTCTCGAATTAATTGATAGTAGGCTCACTCGTGCCTGCCATCCAACCGCCACATGCTCACCAAATGTAACAACAAAGGTGGCCATGTAGACTATCCTTCAATTGTTCACAAATTCATTCTGGAATTAAATGATGATTCAATAATTAAAATCTTAGGGGATGGAGACATATGATATATCCCCATTTTTCATCATGGTTCCCAGATGGAATGAGGATGCTAGTTTGGCCTAAGCATCCATTTTATTGTTCAAGTTCCTCCTAATGTGGTATAATGGGACCTTCTCAAACTGAGAAAGATCCTGACTATTTCAATCTACCAACGCTTGCAGTTGATTCCCTCCAAGGATAAATTGATGGATTAAATCCTAAATAATTAGTAATGAGTTCCTAAAGACCATCAATTTCATAATTCCTCGACGTTTATCAATGTTAATCCCACATTGATAAACTATATTACCCATTACCTTCCCTAGACCCCAAGCATAATGAACCAACTTTTTCCTCCCAGGATCATGAAGACTCCCACTCGCATGTATCACCCCTAGCCTCTAGACATTCTTAGCAGCAAGGGATTTTGAAAATAACAAAATATTTTTTAGTCTCTAGCCTCCAAGGGATTGCTAGTTTTTTCCAAGAGGAAAGGACCATTTTTTCTTCCCAACTTCTCCAGACCAAAGAAAATGAAATCAAATTTGCCTTGTTTTTTCCAAGATGCCTTTTGGGATC
This sequence comes from Picea engelmannii, assembly GCA_009831015.1. Classification (NCBI taxonomy): domain Eukaryota; kingdom Viridiplantae; phylum Streptophyta; class Pinopsida; order Pinales; family Pinaceae; genus Picea; species Picea engelmannii. The sequence continues at coordinate 250,712 of ML785215.1, read as the reverse complement.
CAAGCTAGTGACATCCAATATACTAGGATGAATTCTAGTATTGTTTTGACCAGGACCAATCTTCCACCCCGATAGAGCCATAGATTAAATTCTACTCAATGGTTCGGTATCCCCTTGAAAGTTATCTCTTGAAAGTGGTTGAATACTCTCATACCATATATCAAATCCTAGTTGCAATTGAGTAGAATAGACGAAGCCAATTTTTACAGATCTATATAAAGGGTGAGATCCTTTTTATTTCTAGTTTTTATGGAATGAACCCCTTCTTGAGGAACCCCTATTGCTTTGTGATTTTTTCTTCCTTGCAAGAAACCAAATTGCTCCAGAGAGATGTGGCTTGAAAGGATTCCTTTTATTCCGTGAAAAAATATTTGGAGATTATTTTATACACAATATAATAGAGGGATATGGGCATGAAACTTTCAAATTTTGTTGGATTAGTATATTTGGGGATAAGGGAAAGGAAATTATAGTTTAAGGCAGCTAGGATTTGATCTATGGTACGAGAGTATTCAACCACTTTCAAGAGATCATTTTCAATAAAATTGTAGCAACCCAAAAAAAAAACTATATTGGAAGTCCATCTATGTTAGATTATGGAAAAAGGAAATAACATATACCAAAGAATATAACCGGTCTAATCTCTTATTCAAAGCATCATATAAATCAATAAATCAAAGTAGACAAGAGAGGACATAATTTATGTGGTAAAACCCCTGAATGGGGAAACATCCATGGAAGTAGGGCTTCTATTATTTAGGTAAACTCTCCAATCTTACAATGCTTGAGCATCCCCACATATGCATGAAATCACACTTCATCTATATCTAATAGGGCCTCCTTCACCTCAATTATTTATGGGAGAATAAAAGGAGAACAATTCCCATGACGCATGTGGGATGAACCCTTTTTATAAGATAGTTAGTTATTGAAGAATAACTTGGCCTAATAATATAAGTTTACAAAATGCCTTAATCATGTACATGAGACCACTAGGCAATCATTAACACATTCTAACATTCCCCCTTAATGATAACTAGAGGGATAGAATCATAGTTGGAAGAAGATGTCATTATAATAACATTCCCCCTTGATGACAACTTCATGCATCCATAATAAGTTACAAATATGGATAAACTTCACCTCTGTCATGGATTTTGTGAATATATCAGTAGATTGTTGTTTAGTGGGACAATACTCCAAAAAAATAACACCATCAACTACCAAATCCTGAATGTAATGATATCAATATCAATGTGTTTGGTCTTGGAGTGATATACTGGATTGTAAGCAAGCTGGATAAAACATTGATTGTCACATATTAGCTGAGTGAGAATTCTAAATCGGCATGATCTTGGTAAGAACACGTCGAAGTTACACTACTTTATTTTCTTCCTAAGTTTCCATGTACTCTACTTCACAAGAAAAAAGAGAAAGTGTTCTTAACTTCTTACTAGACTATGAAATTGGACTTGAACCACACTGAAAAATATATCCTACAATAGACTTTCTTTCAGTAGTATCTCCTAGCCAATTAGAATCGGTGTAACCAAGAAGTGAAACATAAGCCTTTATTGAATATAAGACACCATAATGTAGAGTTCCTTGAAGATATAGGAGAATCCTCTTAGTTGATTTCCAATGGTTTTCATGAGTATTTTACATAAACTTGGATACCAAGCTAACAACAAAAGAGAGATTAGGCCTACTGTGTGTCAGCTATATCAAACTCCCAACAATTGATGATACAGTATTGCATCAACAAGAGGAGTCTCATAATCAATAATTAATGTTACTCCAGACTGAAATGGTGTTGGTGAAGGCTTACAATCATTCATATGGAATCGAGCTAACAAATCCAAATAATACTTAGGATGAGAAAGGAAGATCCCATCAACCATGTGCCAAACCTGAAGACCACAAAAACAATGCAATAGGCCTAAGTATATCATTTCAAAGCATTGTTTAAGATCATTATTCAATTCCTGGATTAAGGAAATATGGTTTCCCTTAAGGATTAGATCATCCACATAAAGAACAACAATGATAACATCATCCTACAATAATCTAACATACATATTTGGATCAGATTGACACTACCTAAAACCACTTTACAAGAAATCATTATCAATTTTCTCATGCCAAACTCTAGGCCCTTGTTTAAGACCTTACAAAGACTTGTTCAATATGCATACCAAACTTGAAGTTTTAGAGGATACAAAACTAGGTGGTTGTTGCATATAAATTTCTTCACGAAGATCACCATTTAAAAAGACACTCTCAACATCCATTTGGTAAATTTCTAATTGAAAATATGCAGCAAGATAAATGATGGTTTTGATGATGTTAATTTTAGCGACATGAGAAAAAGTTTCAATATAATCGATACCTTATTTCCGAAGAAAGACTTTAGCGACTAACCATTCCTTTTCCTCTTCAATCTATCCTTCTGTAGTGAAATTAGTTTTATAAATCCATTTGCATCCACCAAGATTCTTAGTAGGAGGAAGTGGGACAATATTCCAAGCATTGTTCTTCATCAAAGATTCATATTCAACAACCATTCCTTTCTCCCATTCTGGTTTACCTTTAGCTTCTATGTTATGATCCAATGCCTTAATAAAGATAAAAATCCAATGGATAACAGTCCACTTCGAGGGGGAAACCTCCTTTTACAATATATTCATTGTACAAGACGAGATAATATTATCCTAAGACTAGGTATCCTTGGTATATAAATAAAAGACTAGGTATCCTTGGTATAGAAATAAGAGACTAGGTATCCTAAGGGTACAATTATAATGAAAGGGTATAATGAAGGGTTCTATCCTACATACAAATATAACAGTAGAAATGTAGTAGTCCGATATCTAGGGCTTAATAAGGGATTTTATACTTAACATGGGGCTTTATATAGGGATTAACATGCCCTTCCCCTTCAAACAAGTGTTGTCCTCAACACTTGACTAACTACAGGTGTTCTTGCATGAAAAACTCATTTTCCCATGTAGCATCTTCCACTGGTAGGTTCTTCCATTTGATGAGGTACTCAAGAATTGCTTGATTTCATGGCCACTTAATCCTTGTTTCAAGGATTTTTTCTAGTTCTAGTATGATTTTACCTTCTTCATTAATCTTTGGTAAAGTAGTTTAGACAAGGATCTTGTCATTGATTACCTTCTTTAAGAAAGAAACATGGAAGACTGGATGTGCATGTGAATATGGAGGCAACTCCAATTTGTAAGCCATACTTCCAATCCTTTACAACACCTCATATGGAGCCATAATATTTGGGTTCTAATTTATTGTCCTTCTTTGTTTGCTCGAGGGACATCTATTTATATGGTTGTAGCCACAAAAATACCCAATCCCCCACTTCAAATTCCCTTTCACTGTGGTGTTGATCTTCTTGTTGTTTCATCGTTTTTGTTCCATAACCAAGTTGTCCTTCAATAGTTTTATAACCTCTTGTTTGTTCCCTATGTGGTCCTCCACTGCATGAACCTTTGTAGTCCTTTTCAAAGGAGATATGATGGATGGAGAATGATATCCATAAAGTGCTAGAAATGTGGACATTTTTTATGAAGTATGGAAGGATGTGTTGTACCACCATTCTGCCAAGGGAAACCATTTGACCCATTGTTTATGTTTATCAGATGCAAAGAAATGAAGATATACTTCTATAAATTTATTCACAATATTAGTCTACCCATTGGATTGAGGATGGTAAGATGATTCGTGAGCCAATTGAGTACCCAAACAAGTAAATAATTTAGTCCAAAATTTTCCAATGAAAATTGGATCTTTGTCACTTACAATAATCTTGGGGTATTCATACATATTTTGAACTATTTCTATGAATTATGTGGATATTGTACTTGCTTTAAAGGATGATAAAGAAAGAAAAAACGAGCATACTTTGTTAGTTGATACATTACTACCTTGATGACAATCTTTCCTTCATGTTTAGGTAAACCTGTAATAAAATCCATTGAAACTTCTTCTGAGCGTTGAATTGGTATAACTAATGGTTGTATGACACCCAACATCTTAATTGTCTCTCCATTATTGTGTCGTCATACCACACATTCAGACACAAACTTTTGAACATCGATTTTAAGTCCTTCCCAGAAAAAAACCTTCTTGATCTTGTGGTAAGTTTTCAAGAACCCTGAATATCCTCCTATAGGAAAAGTGTGCAATTCCAAAAGGACCTTTTGTTTGAGTTGGAAATTATTATATAAATATAGGTGATCATGATACCATAGAAAATCATTCTTCCACACAAATTTATCTAATGCACTGGGGTCCTCTTGTAGTTGTTGAATGAACTTGCTTCCATTATATCCTTGCTTCTTTCACCCAATCAAATTGCAGAATAGAAATAGCACATAGTGAACCCTTTGTCTCTTCTTCTTTCCTTGAAAGTGCTTTTGCCACAATATTATGTTTTCATTTCTTTTAGATAATTTCAAATTAATAACCTATCATATTTGTAACCCATTTTTGTTTCTCTTATAAAGATAATTGTTACTTCAATAAGTACTTCAAACTATCATGATCTATTTTTACTTTGAAGTGTCTTCCTATTAGGTAAGGGTGTCATTCTTAAATGCATGTAGTATGGTAAACATTTTTTTTTCATAAATGGGTTTGAGTAAGTGTTTTCTTTAAGTTGATTGTTTTCAAAGGCAAGGGGCATTTCTTCTTGTATTAAAGCTACACTAATGCCACGACCTGAGGCATCACACTCTACAATAAAATTTTTTGTGAATTCAGGTGTGGCTAGGATAGGAATTGTACACATAGCCTCAATTTTTTCAAAAGATTTGGTTGCTTCTTGAGTCCATGAAAATGCTTCCTTATTTAATAGTGTTTTTAGAGGTGCCACTATTTTAATATAGTTCTTGACAATCTTGAGATAATAGCTTATCAAACCTAAGTTTCTTCAAGGTTTTGGGAACTAGTCATTCCCTCATAGCTTTAATTTTGTTAGGGTCCACTTTTACACCTTCAAGAGATACAATATGACCCAAATATTCCAATTCTTGAACCCCAAATGCACACTTGGAAGGATTTGCATAAAGTTGTTTCTCTTCCAAAAGTTGTAATACTCTGTCAACATGTTGTACATGCTCTTCCCAATATTTTTTTTAGATTAGTATGTCATCAAAAAATACTAACACAAATTTTCTAAGGAAGCTTTTGAGAATAGAATTCATCAAGATTTGGAATGTTGATGGTGCATTAGTAATTCTAAATGGCATAACCAAAAACTCATAATGACCTTCATGTTTTCTAAAGGTTGTTTTTAGCATGTCCTCCTGCCTCATTCTGATATGTTGACATCCCAAATGAAGATCCAACTTAGTAAAGAAAATTGCTCCATGCAATTCATCTAATAATTCATCAATGACATGAATAAGAAGCTTATCTTTGATGGCCATTTTGTTGAAATATCTATAATCTGGACACATATTCCATGAATCATCCTTCTTTGTAACCGTCACTACTGATGAAGAGAAATAAATTTAGCTAGGTTGAATGATACTCGTCTCTAACATTTCTTGGATCATACACTCAATCTCACTCTTAGGTGGTATACTTCATGGTTGCAAATGAATAGCATGGTCATGATCTCAAGTAGGTGGAATAACCTTAGGCATCTCTCCAAATACCTTGGAATCTCTCAACATTGTTACCTTTTTTCTTTTTGATGTATCATTGTTTCTTGAGGGTTTGTGGAGTAATAATGTTAGCCAATGCATGACAAAATATTATTGTAGTCTCTTCTATATCTAGGTCTTGTGATGGTTCCAATTCTTCATCATATTATTCTTCATAGTCTATGTAGAATAATTTATTATCACTGCATTTATGCCCCTTATTGTACTTGCTATAAAAAACATAGTCCCTTTTCTCTTCTTTCATCCATTTGTTGAGGTGTCAACCTTGTCGGCTGAGGTATCATTAACTTATGAAACCCAAAATGATCTTCGTGGCCTACGTATGCTCCAATGGTAGACTTGTGTAAGAGAAATTGTGAGATCTCATTGATTGGGTGGAGAAGGAACATTTGGCAACTTGGATGGAATTACTTCTCCACCCAATCAATGAGATATCAATCACTCATCCTGTGACACACAAACATGAGAAAATAGTCCTTCTTTTCTCCAATGTACTCTTTGTGTGTCTCATCATCTCACTTAGGTTGCCTTTTATAACATTGAGTTAACCCTAAATCCAAAACCCTAGATCTCCAAAGTGATGAAGGGATGAGATTAAATCTCACCTTCACTTTATATCTAATGGCTAGGATTTAATCAACTCACTTAAGTTACTAATGCCAAAAACTTAGGCATTTAACTTCATTAAACTCACATTAATTCTAAAAATACATTCACTTAATAATCACTTTATCAAGTGAATTTCCTAAGGTTCTAAGAGGCATTACGAATGATGTCCACATGCTAAATACATCAACCGACAAATAACTATCTGATACTAAATACACCAACAATCCATCTTAGGAAGGAAGGTACTTCCACCACCCAAAGGTGGCTTTGTCTTTGCTACCATGGCTTCTCTCCAATCCACTTGATTAGTTTCTCCCTTTGAAATGAAATATGTCCCTAGCATATCACTTAGACCCTTCTTCAAAGACTCGTTTCCTTTGAACATGCTCTTAGAAGCCTTCTGCTTCTGAGCATCCTGCATGGCCATCTTGTACCATGAATCCTTATTGACAGACATGGAATGCTTCTCCTTCCCACTTGAACTTGAAGGTTGAATTCCTCTTAGATTCTCAACCTTCATAGCTACCTACTCCTTGTTATCTATCACTCCATTACTTTCCATTGCTCAATAAGCCACTCAACAAAAACATTTTGTTGCTCAGATCCCTGCCCAGGCCTTGATGCTTAGATTCTTTGTTTCCCATTTCACAGACCTTCTACCTGCTTCCCACTTCCTAAACCCTTGCTCGAAGTTTCCCATGGATACTCACAACCTACTATTGTTGCCCAACTACTTCTCTAGGATGTCGAGTATTTTTTAGGCGTTGCCTGACTATTTATTCCCGTTGCTTGAAATTGTTTTGGGTTGTTTCTCTGTTGGAAGCTATTTGCATGGTTTGGCGGTTGTATGTGTGGCCCACGCCCTTCCTCCACCACATTTTGTATTTTTCTCTAACAGTTGGCCCTGCTTTCCCACATCCTAGATGGCGACCAAAACTCCATCGTCTACTGTCGATCGAAACCCCAACAACACCTACCATTACACCTGATGACCCTCTTGTTGTAGCTCGATAGCCACTTGTTCTACGAATCTAATCCACGATTGTTGCACCACAGTTGATTCTGCTACTCAGATACTTCGACCTCCCTCTCAACCCATTGTTGTAATATACGCCAACCTCTACTTCCAATACACTTACCTTTTGACTATCGTTCCTCTGCCCCATGCGCTGCAACACCCTGTTACTCAGCTTCTATGACCACATTCACCTGATTTGCATCCCATAGCATGAACACCTTGGCTACTTCACACCCTCAATCCATCGTGGCTATCACCTCCTAGCAACCCGACCTGTGAGTGCTTGCACACTGATCCATGTGGGTTTTATCGATTTCCTATAATGTGGTCTATGATTTAATCCATTCATCGACCCAATCCCCCTAAACTGCTCTACTATGCACACACAGTCGTTACCCTGTCGATTATTCGCCTCTGCTACAATATACAACTTTCAACTTAAGCACATGCATCAACTACTCAACCTCAAAACAATCCACTCAACAGATCTTCTATGTAACAACCAATCCATACATCATATGGAAAATGTAAAGTCCATATGACTGTACGATTTTCCTCCCTTTTTAAATTTTTATTTTTTATTTTTTGGGTCTACCTGCAACCTACAGACCTACAATAAAAAAATTATTGTTGCAAATAATCTCGATCTTGTGCAAATATGGCTCCTCTTCAGATACCAAGCTTTGTTATCATGTTAGTTTTCTTCCTTGTTGCACCTTTTATCCTTTCCTTGGCCCCTGCCCCTGCACACTTTGATGAAAGTCCTTCTCCACCCAATCAATGAGATCTATCACTCACTCATCATGTGTGTGACACAAGCACATGAGCAAAGAGTCCTTCTTCTCTCCAATGTAATTTTTTTGTGTCTCATCCTCTCACTTAGGTTTCCTTTTATAATATTGAGTTAACCCTAGATCTCCAAAGTGATGAAGGGATGAGATTAAATCTAAACTTCACTTTAGATCTAATGGCTAGGATTTAATGAACTCACTTAAGTTACTAATGCCAAAAACTTAGGCATTTAACTTAATTAGACTCACAATAATTCTAAAAGTACATTCACTTAATAATTACTTTATCAAGTGAATTTACTAAGGTTCTAAGAAGCATTACAGATGACTTCCACATGCCAGACACCAAGCTAATGTGGAAGTACATGTTTGATGCTAAATACATCAATACAAATCAACATTTTTCATTGACCTATCATTCATTTCGTCAATTTGAATGTTCAATTTGGATAGTTGGTTTTGTATCTCCTCATTTTCTTCATGAGTCATGGAGGATCTTTTTGGAGGTTTAATTGGTGAAATAATTTTGGATCTTTCTTTGGAGCCATGGAAAAAAGTTATTGTGTCTTAAGGACGAGGGAGTGTTAGGTGATATATCTCTCTGATATACGTGCAGGGTTCAACAATTTTACTCGACCCAATATATCAAGGCACCAACTAAGGAGGCTCAATCATGCCCTTAGTCGTACTATCTGACTACCCAGGTAATAAGAGTGGTCTCCCTGAGCATTCTTCTCAGTGTAATATAGAAACAAGATGGTCGAATAGCTTATATAAGTTTGGTTTCAGGTATACCTAAGGGACTTCATATATACCCAAAGGTATGTGGAAGTGATATTCCATCTACAGGTATTGTCTAATGTAGTACTACTAGAAGGGGTACCAACATGGGTTACAAGAGTTTCCAACTTGGTGAAATGATGTGTTTCCACCGACGTGGAACTATGTGTATTTCCTATGTGTATTCTTCTCCAAACATAGTTTTACTTGTTGAATGACAGATCTTGTGTTATTTAAAGATGCCATAACACTTCTCTATTTTTTTTTAAATGAGGTTGCTAACCACAAAAAAAGCTCTTAAAATCACGAGAAAATCACTTGTGCAAAAAACCCTAACTTCCACAAGAAATATATCATAAAATATAATAATTCAAAATCTAAAACAATCTCCACATGTACTTCACCATGTCAACTTAGGATTTTGAGTCTGAAACTTGACTGAAAAAAATTACAGCGAAAAATTCCAAGATAACTGATTTCAGGCTTAGTAAAAAACCTTGTCTTCCATGGACTATATCTCCTAAAATGTAGTGAAAAAGAACTTGAAATTTTGACCACCTGGACTATGACATGTGTTCTAAGTCTCCACACAATTTATCTATTTGAAACCTCCTATAAAAAAAATTATATCAAAAATCCCAAGATGACTCGTTTAAGATTGAATTCAGGATGAGTCAAAAACCCTATCTTCAATAGGCTATATCTCTGAAAGTGTAATGAAATAAAACTTGAAATTTTTACCATAAGTACTTTGATATGTCTCCTAGGTAACCTAAAATTTTTACTATCTAAGGTGTCCCACAAAAATAGTGATAGTGAAAATTCCAAGATGACTCGTTGAAGCAACAAAACCCTAGGATTGATGATCTTGATACCAAATGTTACGATCCAACGCCTTAAAAATGATAAAAATTCAATGAATAATAGTCCAATTCAAGGGGGAAACCTTCTATTACAATATATTCAATGTACAAGATGAGAAAAGACGATCTTAATACTAGGTCTCCTTGGTATATATATATATATATATATATATATATA
>ML785215.1:190807-240609 GCA_009831015.1 Picea engelmannii | reverse complement strand
TATATATATATATATATATATATATATAGGAGAGAAAGGGTACAATATATAGGGATTAATAAGGAGTTTTATACTTAACATGGGGTTTTTTATAGGGATTAACATTTTGCATATGTGGAGGGATTGTCTATGGCTAACACTTTTTCCATGAGAGAAAAAATAGGTCTAGTCCTTCAAGTGTTGGAAGGAATACCAATCTCAAAACCTGTAGATTGAAGTGTCTTCTGTGCCCAAACTGGAAGGGGAAGAGTAGTGGTGGGAACTACTCTAGTATCTTCAGAAACTTTAGGTGGATCACTCGAACCAATAGATGAAATAGGATCTAGGTCTTGCACAATACTTGAGGAAGGAGTAACAAACACAAAATCAATTGAATATGGAGGCAATTTCAAGGCAACATGAGGTTTGACAGACTCGGGGGGTGGAGAGCCTTAATTGAACATTACATCTCACCAAATGATGGCATCTTGTTTGGATGGATCAAACAACCTATAATATTTAGAATCCTCACTATAACCAACAAATATGCATTTATGAGATTTGGGCTCCAACTTCTTTCATTTGTCATTGCGAATATGTGTCGTACATTCACATCCAAATACCTTGAAATTACTAATGTATGGTTGCCTTCCACTCCACTTTTCTTCACGAGTAAATTGAAAAAGTTCTTTAGTAGGAAACGGGTTCAAAATATGGTTAGAAAAACAAAAAAATTCAACCCAAAATCTTTTCTGCAATCCTTTTGAATGTAGCATACATCTAGCCATTTCAACCAAGGTTCTATTTTTCCTTTCTCCAACCCCATTTTGTTGGGGTGTGTAAGGAATTTTCCTTTGTTGTCGATTGCCATGCTTGGATAAATATGCTGCAAATTCATTCGTAGTGTACTCCCTCGCATTGTCAGTTCTAAGAGTCTTGATACATTTACCAGATTATTTTTCAACGAGGGATTTAAATTCTTGAAATACAACATAAGTTGCACTTTTATCCTTCAAGAAATAAAACCATATCTTCCTACTGTAATCATTAATAAAGGTAATGAAATGGACAACACTTGATAATGAAGGAGTCTCAAGAGGACCACATATGTCACTGTGAACCAGATGCAACTGCTCTTGGGCACGCCATGATTTATCCTTATCATACTTTTCCCTGTGATATTTACTGAGGACACAACCTTCACAAACATCTTTAGTGGACGAAATTGTAGGTAATCCAAGTTCCATTTTAGATAAAAGTTGTATTTTACCATAGTTCAAATGACCCAATATTTCATGCCACAAATTACTTTTTTCGTCAGCATGTGCAACATAGGAATGGAATGGTTTTTCACTGGGTGAAGTAAAACCAATGAAATTAAACAATCCCGCTTCACGATCAATCATACTTGATGAAACAATTTGGAAGTTGTTTTTGATATATTTAAAAACATATCTATCAAGTCATGCTTCAAACTTATAACATTTTTTACAAGCACAATAAGTAGAAAGGATATTGATGGGCATGCCTTCAGCATGGAAAACATCTTCCAATATAACATTAGGAACCTGAATATTACTAGAGCCAACTACTGAAAGCTACTTACCATCACTTATCAAAACTTTATGAGACTTGTGTTTGTTTTTTTCATAAGAGGTGAATAATGAAGCAATACCAGTCATATGATTTGAGGCACCTGAATCGATAATCCATTCCATAGAAGAAGAGGTGTTCCCTGGTTGAATAAAATAGGCACTGAGAGCTACATGTTGTTCCTTGGAGGATTTCTTTTTTTTCTTTTTCCAATTCATTATGCCTATTAAATCAGTTCTTCTCAGCATGATTGGTTTTTCCACAATGCTTGCAAGGTTTCCATACTTTCTTCTTTGAAGCATTTACAGGAGCACCATTAGAAGTTTGACGAGAAGTACTAGTAGCTTGAGGTATGGTGTTCTCATTAGAACCTTTGTATGGATTATTCTTATTGTTTTCCAAATGATATTTCCCAGTGGCTAATTGACTTGATGATATCAACTTGTCCTGCTCACAAATCATCCCTTTGCAAAACTCTTCAAATGTAGGTTTCATGGATCCGTTATTAATTTCAATAGCACTATTTTGAGTTTGTATGAACATATCAAAAGATGAAGACAAATTATGTTCTACAAGGATAATATGATCTATATCATTTTTCTTATAATCTTTACCACAAGCATTAAGCTTCTCATTATAAGTTTTTAGCTTAGACATAGCCATAAATGACTCAATTCTTTAAAAATATTTAGGATCAAGCTCATGAATTTTCTTCTCTAGATAATAGACAGAAAAATCATCAGTCTTTTCATACAAAGAAGATAAATTTTTATATAACCTTAACAAGATTATCTTCAACTTCTATGTGTACCTGTAGTCTATATGAGACAATTTTCCCAATGAGGCCTCTTTCTTGTTCATAGCGCTCCTCCCATACAACTAATTCTTTGGCATCAATGGGTTTCTAGTTTTCACCATTGACGATGAGCCAAATATTCTTCCCACTGAGAATATCAATCATATTTCTCTTCCAAGAAAGATAGTTAGTGCCAATTAACTCAGAAACTAAAACAACCTCCGAAATCATGATGTATATATCTAAAACACTAAGAGACAAATGTAAAGAATATTCACTCAAACCAGAGCAAAAAATGAGCGACATAATAAAATGAATATGCATTTGCAACTATATATCTAAATGGAAAGGCCATGATCTTGAGGATGTAAACTGAAATATGTTCAACGTGAAGACAATAAGAGCCAAAAGGCACCATCACTATAGCAAAATAATTGTCTGCAAAAGTAGATCTAAAATCCACGAGAAACGACTCCCTCCAACAAGAAATGAACCAATGATATGATCCATGAGCACTAGATCTGCAATATGGTTTAGAACCCCACGTGGTCGTATGATGCAACAAAAACCTTGTTTCTAAAGAAACCTCTATGAATAACTTCAAAATTCTAGCAGCAAAGAATGCCCAACAAAAAAATTCCCAAATCCCAAATCCCAGGGACGATCCAACAAAAACAAAAATACCGAGATATTTGTACGATTCTGGATGAGAGAGATTGTCATACAGATCTGTACAGGGCATGAAGGGGAGAGGGAGGTGAACATGCAACCCAGTAGATAGAAATAAAACCCCCCCAAAAAAATTATGTAGCTAAAGACCCTTCCGTTCAAAAGAAATTAGGTTCGAAAAAAAAATCAAGGTTTGGTAAAAACAATAGGCTTGTAAATCAAGAAACCTAAAAAATGTGCCCCCAAAACTTCCATTTTATTTTTTTAAATAAATTTCCTAGGCTAGGCTAGGAAAATTAATTCAAATTTGGGAAAATGAAAGCCAAACGTAACGAGCGAATAGTCATTTTGATTAATTCCTCTGTTCTGAAAACAATGGTGAGGTCAAATTTGTTGAAAAATGCACAAAAATGGTGAGATCTGCCTAGATTTGATGAAAACTTAGGTGATTGTCTAGATATGATTGTAGCTCCACTAGAGAAGAGGGCCCCAAGAAAAAATATATTGAATTCTGATGCAAAAAATTCAATGTAGAATTTAAGCGAGATAGAGCTCGATAACTCGCTCTAATACCATGTTAGATCGGGAAAAAATGAAATAACATATACCAAAGAATCTAACCAATCTAATATTCTATGCAAAGCATCAGATAAATCTATAAATCAAAGTGCAAGAAATAAGAGAGACAAGAGAGGACAAATTTTATGTGGTAAAACATGGGAATGGAGAAACATCCACAAAAGCAGGGCTTTTATTCTTCATGCAAATTCTCCAATATTACAATACTTGAGCATCCCCACATATGCATGACATCACACTTCATCTCTATCTAATAGGGCCTCATTCACCTCAATTATATATGGGATAATATAAGGAGAACAATTCCCATGATGCATGTGGGATAAATCTTTTTTATAAGATAGTTAGTTATTGAAGAATAACTTGGCCTACTGATATAAGTTTACAAAACGCCTTAGGCATGTATATGAGACAACTGGGAAATAATTAACACATTTCGACAATGTGGACCTGAAATTTTATCCTTTTAAAATATTTTTAAGGTTCTAAGAAGTTCTTCTTTCGAAATTTCAACCATTAGGGATAAACAATCCTCCTTTTTTACAAATCTTGGGAAGAATCTTGCTATCTTAAGGATGGATTCAATGGTGGCTCTAGGTTCCTACTTAAAATACGTGTTGAAGTATTGCACTCCCTCTACTTCCATATCAGGGAAGGAAGTTTCACTAGTTTCATTAGTCTTTTCAATCCCCCAAACCACGTTGATGTTTTTCCAGTTGTTTGTGAAATGGTGGAAGAATTTTGTGTTTTCATCCCCAACTTGGAGCCAGATCACTCTACTTTTGATTCTCCATTCATTTTCTTTATCAAGTGATAATTTCCTCAATTTTCCCTCAAGCATATTGATATCAATGTTTTGATCATCTGAGAGAAAACCATGACCCGTTCCTTGATAATAAGTTTGCAATTTGGTCTCAATTTACTCAAGAAGTTTATTTTCTTTCTTCCTTTTTTCGTGGACCAATTTATAGTGGATTTTTTCTCTCTTTAGATTCTAGTGAAACTATATGGGAGGGGATTCTGGGAAGAGAAATCGTATGGTTTCAATCTCTCCTTCATTTTCTCTAGGAAGGATTCATCCCCTAACTGACATGGATTTAATTTGAAAGTGTTGGGGGTTTCTCTTGAAGGGAGGCCAATTCCAGAATTATTGCGCTATGATCCAAGTATCCTCTTGATGAGACCCATTGGTAGAGTTGGAGATTATCTTAAATAAAATATTCAAAAAACAAGAATCTATATAATCGTTTTGCCACCTGAGATTCTCCTGTTTTCGTATTTCTCCATGTGGGTGTGAGTTTTGTGGGTTGAATATCCAACCACTGTTATAGCGTAATTTAACACCATATATTCTCATGATGACTCATTTTCCTTAGTTACATCCATTTCCCTATTTGCAAGAGAAAAAAACCCCTTTTCCTCCATAAAAACATACTAAAAAATCCCATTTTTCTTGATGTACGCAACTCCCCTTAAAACAACTTGCATACATACGTTCCTTGCTAGTCAAAAACCCACGTACATGTTTAATTGGCTCAAAACAATAATAAATCTTGACATTTCAGGAGGATTTGAAGGGTTCCCTAGGTTCTTGAACTCTTGTAGGATGTTCATAACCACTCCAACTATCAAAAGGAAGTATAAAATAGAGCCTTGGGATGGAGGAAAAAGACATCAAAAAGATGCAGCCTTATGCTGGCAGTTTCCTTATAGCCCTTCAAGACCATGTTTCCCTATATTTTTGAGATTGTATTCCCCCCCTAAAAACCCTTGTTTTCATTATTTTTGTTCCCCTTTATCTCATCAAGAAGAAGTTTGTTTCTTCCTTTGACTCACTGAAAAATAGAACTTAGAAGGTAGTACTCGTCATCTCAGGTGTTGGGTGGAGGAACTTGGAGCCTGGTTTCAAGATCGGGCCACAGCGGTTACAAGTTGTAACCAACCCTTTTGTTGTTTTCAAAAAAACAACTCTCATTCTCATCCACGTATCTTTGTTAATTCATGGTTTTGATGATATTAGTTGTATTTCATTTTGAATCTAACATAGAAAGTGAATTGATTGTATTTAGTTAATTAGCGGATAAATAGTTTCTTGCATTTGCATACTTCTTTTTTGCGGGACTTTCAGAATATTGTTGTGAAGGAGTTCTAGAGCAAAATACCTTGAGTGAGATCGACTTGAAACGATAGGTTTCAGGTATGTCCTCTTTCCTTTCTTCTGAAAGTTAGTTATTGTAGGTAGTTACTTTCACTTAACTTCTTAATTAAAGTTTGAGAAAATGCTTTTAGGGAATTGCTCTATTGTGGCCCGTGACCCAAATCCATAGCACTTAGATTTTTGTAACAGAATTGGTGACCATACTAAGGATATTTTCTTCTAGTCTCGACCAGTTTTAGGGATCTTGTAGTTTGTCATTACACCAACCACTTACATCCTTGATATGCATCTAGGAAATATTTGGAGGTACCAAGGTTGAATTTCAAAAGTTTAGTCAAGTGTGCAACCTGATTCTTATGCCACTATTATTTTAGGAACATTGTATATGTCCTAGCTGGTGGTCTGAATTCCAGCATCTCTATAGACACTTTAGCTATTGTCTTGACTGTAGCTTCCATAATTTCGATTTTTTCACTCTTAGCATGTAGATCTCTTCTTGTCTTGTTCATTTTTTGTTGCAACTTTTGGTTCTCCACTCTCAACTTCTAGTTGTATTCTACTTTCTACATAGTCATAATTTGGATTTTTTCTTGCATAAGTTGGAGATGATGCTCCAATTATTGAGAAGCCTCATATTTATGTTTTCCTTATTATCTTCTTCCACCCTTCTCCACTTTATGACATCAACCTTGGCCTTCTCTAATTCTAACAAGGTTGCATAGAGGAGATTTTCGACAGGTGTTTTTGCTTTATAGGTTCCTTCAAGTGGTTTCCCTTCTTTCACCATTGTCTCCTCTTGAGGTTATTTCCCCTTCGTTTCTTTTAGCAATTCTAGAATAGGAGAGTCCTTGACCTCTTCCACTTGGTATGTGATGGTGAGTGGAGTGGATGACACTGGAATTTCTTCCGTTTGATTCCTGATTCTGTTGGACCTCCCTCTTTTGGGTTGTACCCATTCTGCACTGGTGATTTTCAAGGAACTGGCAGTGGGATTTCCTAAATAATTCAAAGCATCAACCACTTCCTTGTATTTTTCATCTAACTTATACTTTTTATTTTATTGTTTTGACCTTTTGGGCCTGGTGATTTTCTTAGGTTCTTCTCCCTTTTTATTTTCCTCTTCTTTAATAGATGCATGAACCTTTTCAAATGTCTGTTTATCCATGTTTATGAAATCTACCCATAAAATTCTATGTCTCAAAGTCCTAAGGGAATCTAAAACTATCATCTTGATGATTCCATGATGTGATAATAATTCTTGTTTTCCTCTCTGTACTTTTAGGCTCATCTATTTTAATGATTGGAGGAGGAGGTAAGGGATGCTTAAGTTATGATGTCCTTCCCAATTTAGAAGATGTCTTAGTTGGTGTAATAATTTGAAGTGGTAATCATAGACTACACTCAATCTTCCCTCACAGGTGATGTATTTGATGATATGATAGGCCACCTCTAGCCATGGGTGAGGAAGGATTTCCTTTTTTATGTCGTTTTTATCCTCATCGAGTTTCTCATTTTGGAGGAAGAATGATTTCTTGGAATTAAGGGCTTCTTTCCTCTCTTCTTTATCCAAAGGGATGCATAAGGGAAAACTACAAACCTTGTTGATGGAGGCCTCATTAATTCTAATTTTTAGTCCCCTTATTGTGGTCACGTATTCCTATTCTTGTATATTATAGAAATTATGATCAAATTCTATGGATACCTCATCATCAAAACCTCCAAGTCTTTCAAAGTATCCCAACCAATCACATCTCTGAAAAATTTCTACTATCTTAGGATTATCATAAACCTTAGAACGCTTTGTTGGTTCTCTCCTTTTGAATCCAACTCCCATGATCGTTGTCAAGGATGATGAGTTGATTTTTTTAGAAGAGATAAAGGTTGGTTACTGGTTTTCTATAGAATAATCAAGTTGAATTGTTCCTTAGAGAGGATGACAAATTGAGTTAGATTTTAGGCAAACATGGTGATAAAAAAAAATTCAACAAGGGTTTTTCTTCAGAGAAGAGAGGAAAAATTAGGGTTTTCTTGAAAATTCTCAGGTTGACATGTTTCTTTGCAGTCGTTCCTATAGAAACATATTTCTATGGGAAATGTGTAAATTGGGATTCTACAAGATGTATTTACAAAGACTCACAAAAAATCTAGTGCTGAAAGGATTGCTTGTAAACATAAGCACTTTGACAAAAATTGAGGGGAATTTAACACAAGGAGAGTAGGTTGTTTTTAGAACTTTTCTATAGGACTTGGACTGTGGGAGAAAAATCATGTTTCTATAGAACGAAAGTTTCTTGTTGTTCGAGAACCCATAAAACCTCCAACACTGCCCATAAGTCTCAAAAATCATAAAGATTGAAATAATTGTAGCAAATGTTGAGATTGTAGAGCTATTTATTTTCCTAAGGTTTCACGGATACCTGAAGTGATTATGTTCTTGTGGCATACTTGAATTCTATGACTACGAGTGTTTTTCTTTCCTTCCTCACCCGTGATCTCGTCTTCTTACTTCCATAGAGCTTGAATTACCCCTTCTTTCTTCTAATTTCAAAATGGTGCTTCGATTTATATTTAACTTTGAGTTGTGCCCCCAAATCTCAGATTGGAATGTTTTCTTTTCATAGTATTCGTCTTGATGTTTTTATGATTCCTTAATTCGTGCTTCCTAACTCATATCAACGAACCTCCACTTAAACCATTTAATCTCCACATGTCAATTTGAATCTTGGCATGAATAATGGCCACCCCCATTGACAAGATGTGAACGTCCTCATTATTATAACCATATAGACTTAATAAATGCTTGACCATATGAAATAAGCATAGATAGTTATGTATGAATCTTAATTTAATGTTGAGAGGATAGATAGTTATTTTACCTTTTTTTACCTTTGCATGCACATTAATTTTGCTTCTTGCAGGTAGCTGGAGTACTAATGGAAATGGTGGTTTGTCTTCTTGATGGTGTCTTTAGATTATCTTGACGTCCTCCTAAATATTATATCTATAATGTATTGGGATATCATGGTCTCCAATCATTCTACATGATATATGGCATCATGTAGATTTGTTTCTATTATGCTAAATATTTTCTACAGGATACAAAGTATCATGTAGATTTGATTTTTGTTTCTTTTCCGAGGGTATATCTGATGGAAAAATGGTTGGAGAAGGTGGTTCTATTACTGATATTAACATTTGAATTGCTAATTTTGGTCTTGAATATGATTGTATTCCATGATTTGTAGAATTGGTCTTGTTAGGTTGATCATGTAGAATCTTGTAGGTTGATCTTGTAGAATCTTGTAGGATGATCCTGTAGAATAACCTTGTAGGTTGTTTTTATTGAAATAAATGATAGAATGAAATGTGTTGGACATGGAAAGTGGTATGAATGATGGAAATGAAAAACATGGATGAGAATATGGAGATGATGAAAACAGTTTTGTATGAATGATGAAAGAAAATTGAGAATGCGTATTTTCCCTATTGCGTTTTTGTTGATTGTTGATTGTATTCTTGTGTAGATCGTTGCAACAATGAAGTTTTGGGTACCTGCAAAAAAAAACATTGGTAAAAAAACCTTTTCTTTTCTTTTTTCTCTTTTTTCTTTTTGTGTTTCTTGTTTATTTCTTTTATTTCTTTATTTATTTTTTCAAGGCAGAAGTGTCATCACTAGTTTTCACCAATGCCTTGCCTCATCAAGCCTCTGGGATGTTTTCTTGATGAGGATATTCATTTATTCTTCATATTTGAGGATGCCTCTATTGGAGGTTTTCACCCTTGGATCTATCCTAGATGCCTCCAAGAGGTTTTTATCCAGGATTTTTATTCATTTTTTTCATGTCTCTTTATTGGGACGGATTGAGAGAATTTATGCTACCAATCACATCCAGATTTTGTTTCCTCATTGTTGTTGTGAATTCTTATTTTGTCACGGGATTATTGTAAGTATTTAGTGTGAATCCATTCACTAGTAGAGATATTCCTTCCTCATAAATGGTTATGATCTGAACTGAACCATTATCATAAAACTTTTCAATAATGTAGGGTCCTAGCCACCTAGTCATCAAATTTCCTTTGAATTCCTTAAATATTGAGTTGTATAACAGATCTTGATCCCCTTCTTTGAACTTGTTGTACTTAATCTTCTTGCCATTTTAGTATTTTATTTGTTGCTGCACTACTTCAATGTTGAACAGGGCTTGCATCCTGAACTCATCTAAGGAGTTTAGTTGACTCAATCTTTCTCTTTGTGTTGATTGTAAATTCATGTCTAATTTAGTTGTTGTTTTCAATGTATGATATTCAAATTCAATAGGGAACATGGATTTCTTACCATAGACTAATTCAAAATGAGTAATCCATGTGGTGGTTTTCCATGTAATTTTGTATGCCCATGTTGCTTCTATGAGTTTCTTTGACCAATCTTTCTTGTTCATGCTCATTGTTTTGGTTAGAATGTTTTCTAGCTCTCGGTTGATGACTTCAACTTGCCCATTTGCTTAAGGATGGTAGGGTGTTGATTTTATGTGGCGGATGCTATTTTCCTTAATGATTTATTCAATGAGTCTTGTTGTAAATTGAGGTCCTTGTTCTGTGATTGTCTCCCTTGGATAACCAAACCTTGATAATATGCAACTTCATTTGATGAGGAATACAAATATGTGTTTCTTTTCACATGATGAAGGATCTATTGTGCCTATTAATTCCATATCCCACTTGTCAAATGGTTTCAATGATACTCAAGGTTGTAAAGGTATCTCATTCCTCCTTGTAGGTTTCCCCCTTCTTTGACATTCATCACAATGTAAAGTGTATTGCTAGGAATCTCTATGTAGGGTTGGCCAATAATATCCAACTTGTAAAATCTTATAAGTTGTTCTCTTGGTTTCATAATTCCCTCCACATGGTTCATCATAACAAACATGGAGTATATCATACAACTCATCTTCTCGTATGCATATCTTCAAAAAAAAATCTAGGCAAAGTTTGAACAAACAGCCTGCAACCCAAGTGTAGGAAGAACTTTTCCAGACAAACTTACATATTTCCCTATAGGAGAAATGTTGAGGGAACTTTATTTTTGTCAGATAATTTTCTATATCAACAAACCAAGGGGTTTGTGTTGATATGGAAAATAAGTGCTCATATAGAAACCAGTCATCGATCATGTCTTCTTCGGTAGGACTAGTCAACCTGGATAAAAAAAAAATCCCAACTACATTTTGCTTGCCAGGATTATCAACAATTGCTAGATCAAATTGTTGTAATAAAAAAACCATCTAATCATCCTACCATTAATGTTAGGTTTATTCATCAAGTATATAATGGAAACATGATCTGAATGTACACAAAAATTATACCCTGTAATATAATGTATGAATTTATTGAGAGCATGGACAACTGTTAAAAGTTCTTTTTCTGTAACAATATAGTTGAGCTCTTGATCCAAAAATGAAAAGTATTCTAAACAAATTGACATTAACTTATTGCTCATGAATAATTAAAGAGTTCAGCCATCATTATTCATGCTACAAATAAGAGAATATAACAACAAGAAGAAAGATAAATAGACACAAACAACTTGTTAACGAACTTCACCAATGTGTGGTTACGTCTCTGAGTCCGCTTCCAAGTGGAGGACCGCTTTATTGATCTTTAATGCTCAAGTTCTCTTTACAATTGTTCTTTGTTGTTACAAAAAATCTTATGATATGTTGTACAAGACCTCCTTGTGCAGATGCACACATGCCTCAACTATATCCTCTCAAAACATGACTCAATGCCCCTCAAAACATGAGAAATGGGCCATTAGCTCAAGTTGCTCTTCACATTCCCTGTAATACAAAAGTACCCTCACAATATCAAAGGGCCTAGTTTATATAGTTCTTAGGATCATTTATGGAAGCCCAAATTTCCACAAATATCTCACCTCTTTTTGGAGTCAAATCCCCCTCCATATGGCCAAAAAAACTCCAAAAAGGCCCAATCTGGGCAAAAACTATAATGAGAAACCCACTTTGATACCAAAAATCAAAATAGTCCCCTAAGGCTGGGAGCGCACCCATTTTGCAGAGTTGTATGGGCCATATGGCCAAGCGCCAACCCAAAAGGGTGCTACGCGGCTGGCCCCTCCTCCGTAAGCTCCTGGTCAATAGGCAAAAGCATGGGACCGAGGACCCGATTAGACGGATAAGCCCCCGCTGATCAGCCCTGGCCGCGAGTCACAGCTCCTGGTCTCGTGGTGGTAGTCCCCTGGTCCAGCAACCTCATGCCTTGCCTTTCGTATGGTGTATATGTGTTGGGGGTTTAAAACAATACGCATGTGAGTGTATGGTTGCAAAAGGACCACGGGCTGGGGCTTAGCCCCGACCCTTTATTCCCTGACCATTACAATATTTACACCTTAAATATTATTGAAATAATGTAACTGCAAAGTGTATTCTAATTATTATTGTTGTATTATTCATTAGATCAATCCCCTATTGTGGATTGATCATGTCGGCTATTGTAAAAGGCCAAATCCCCTTTTGCGGATTGGTCAAAACATAATTGTAATAGGAAGAATAAGAAGTTGGCCCCAGAAAATATTAAAGAGGCCCCGGAATATATTAAAGGTGGTTATAACCACCCAGAAGAAGAAGTCGGCCCTGTAAGTGAAGAGACACCTCCGTCCACACGTGCCAGAGTTGTATAAGTAAGGAGGCTAGAGCCTCATTTAGACACACACTCACTTGTTCATTGAGAAGCAAGTTTCAGAGTAGCAGTTGGAGAAGAGAGAGAGAGAGAGAGAGAGAGAGAGAGAGAGAGAGAGAGAGAGAGAGGACTTTATGTATTTGTTTGAGTTATCTCTTGGCATTGTATTGGCTATCTATAATAAGGAAGTTTTTCTGGGTTTTTTCCCCCATGAGGGTTTCCCATGATAAATGATGTGTCTCTTGTGATTGTGTATTTCTGAGTGATCCTATCTTATGCTATTGTTATCTAGTGAAATGAAAAGAACTCTAATAATAGCTTAAACCTTAACATGGTTTCAGAGCTAAGTTGAAGAGAAAATATTTCACAAGAGCAATGAAAAACGTCATTGTTGTCGTACATGCAAATTAGGGATTTTTGTTGATGAAGTATGTCATCCCCAAAACCATCTATAAAAGTGCACCCTTCCTCAAGGATCACTTTGGCATCCTCAGCGCAACTTTTCAGTGGCTAGATCTCTGGAAAGTGAAACCCTAGTTTCACAAAGTACCAAAAAACCAGAGTACCAGAAGTACTAGAAGTACCAGAGTACCATAGGTACCAAAAAACTAGAAGCACTAGTCCAAAAATCCGTTGATCAAGTTTGATGGGGTAAAAGATGGATTTTTAGAAAGTTGATTGCACCAGCTTACTCACCTCAGCTCAGCGCATCTATCCCCTGGATCAGAATTTCAAAATTCAAAGTTTGAAAAATTAGGGTTTCCTCATAAAACCCTAAGTTGCAGTTGTAGTTGCAGTCTCAGAACCAGTTGCAGTATCAATTGCAGTTGCAGTATCAGTTGCAGCTACAGCCATAGTACCAGTTGCAGTCACCCTTGAAGTTCTTAAGAGTTGGTGATCATTACCACTGCTACCAGATGGTGCCTATGCCTGCAAGTGCCATCAGAGGTATGTACTCACGGTTAAGCTTTAAAGAGTATCTGTAGGAGAAGGGATCTCTTACCATAGATCAAGAGGAATAATGTAACCCAGGTGTGATTATTCTGATATGCATCTATTTGTTATGACATTATTTTGATTAGTGTTGCATGTTGTAGATATGACTATCATTCTAACCTTTGATCAAAATCTAAGTCAAGGAATTAGATGGATTAAAAGTTGAGATCATAGAGTTTATCCTCTAACCCAAACTTTTGCCAAGATAGCATATTGTCTTAGTATAGATGATAGGTTGAAGAAAGAACTTGTCATCTTGAGTGAAGGAGACTTGGAAGAAAAGCAAGAACACTCATTCTTGAGGACAAGGCTCCAGGCTCCAGGCTCCAGGTTTGATTAATCAAGTTGATAAGATTCAAAGGTACACATGACAAGTTGATGACTACCCCTTTACAAGTAACCACTATAGTTGAGATAGCAGTCTTTGTAAAGTATTATACTTGATAGAATGTGAGCATATAGAGGTAAATACTTAATGTAATCATTTTCCTGATACAACTAACACCTCCTCTAGGAGAAACCTTGTGTGTTAGTTCCAAGTTTCCATGAAGGAATGTTCGATCACATCAATATAAGAGTGTTAGCCTCATTTCGTAGTGTATCTCTTACTTTTGATCGTTGCTTCAGACAAGCCACAAGTGATAGCTCTAAAGGAGCTACTGTGATGATTATTCGAGCTATTTCTTTATCTATTATTATCAAAAGGATATTATTCTTGCTTGTTGTTTTGTTGACCTTGTTTCAGGTCACATGTGATAACCTCGAGAAAGCTATAGTGAAGGTTGCAGAAGGAAACATATTATATGAGACATGAAGCAGACTATGTACATGACCATATACATTCATGCACCAAAGAAGATGAAGAAGAAGCTATATCTTGAGATTCATAATATCTCATATGAAGATCGACTGAAAGGAGTAGAAGGCTCCAAAGATGACCAAACATTAGAACAAGAAGCAGATCTCATTTGAAGCCTGACTCTGTCTTCCATATTTAGACTTGGTATGCACCACCAAGTATACCCTGTAAGAGATGATGAAGTCCTTGTAGACTCAGAAGAAATAGAGAGTAATCCTGATCTCAGAAAGGATCAAATGAAGAGACAACTTCCAGGACTAGAAGATAGATGTTGTGAGAAGACTAGATCGTAACTTTAGAGACTCCTAGGAAATATGAAATCTCTGGAATGATTCGCTTGTTTCAGTGACAAAGAAGGAAGCCAGTCAAAAAGACTAGGATATGAATTCTTCTGTGAGAAGAGAAGTCAGTATTAACTTCCAATATTTATCTATACAAATCAAACGTGTTGCAGATGTACAAAGCCGGATGTATGTCCAGAGGATTCTCCCAACAAAAGGGGAGAAGACTATGACAAGACACTTATTGAAGAAACAATTCCAGTACTTATAACCAGAACAACCATGATTCATATATAGTATGAGATGCAGGGGGAGGAATCCCCATATTTAAAATTTGAGTGGAATTTGGTGCAGTACATCAGTTGGGTCATGAAGACATGACTATGATATCATTACCCCCATGAAAGAAGAAGAGTTATCCTTAGCATCAGTTATTGAGCCACTCTCAGTTTCAGATGAAACTGTTTTCGTAATAAAATAAGAGGAGTTACTCTCATATTTTAGGAGCCACAGTTAGAATGAAGCAATCATTCTCAGCCTCAAAGCAGTTGCAGGTGCAGAATCCTAGATTCTAGAAGGAACAATTGCAAAGAGAGTAGAGGACATACTCCCAGACAGTGAGATAGATAGTGCCTTGCAAAAATCACATAGAGCTAGCACATGATTGTGCAGATTGAGTTGCAGCTGAGGAAGTGTACCAGATTGGTACAATGTAATAAGAAAAATTGATTTGAAGATTGAAGATAGAAAGACTCATGTTGAAGAAGGATCTGTACGTGTTGAAGCAAGCTCCTAGAGCTTGATATGGCATAATTGACAGTTTCCTAACGAACTTGGGCTTTACCAAGAGTAAAATCCTCTACTTCAAGGTTATGAATGATGAGTCGGTGATATTCCTGTTGTATGTGGATGACTTATTATTAACTAGAGAAGAAAATATTGTCATCGAATGTAAGAAGAAGCTCGCTTCAAAATTTGAGATGAAAGACCTTGGCCTAATGCATTATTTCTTAGGTCTTGAGGTATGGCATAATCCAGAGAGAATCTCCCTTAACCAAGGGAAGTATGTAGTCAAAATCCTGAAGAGATTCGACATGTTGGAGTGCAAGTCCATGAATACACCCATGGAAACGAAGCTATTGGTTGACACTTCATCAGAATTGATTGATGCCACATTGTATAGACAGATCATTGGATCGTTGATGTACTTGACAAACACCAGACCAGATATTTGTTTTGTCATGAACACCTTGAGTCAGTTTCTGGTAGAACCTAGACATGTTCACCTAGTTGTTGCAAAACATGTGATGAGGTACCTTAAGGGTACATTAGATTATGGTCTTAGCTATGATGGAGATCATGATTTCACACTCAGTGGGTACAGTGATTCAGATTGGGTTGGAAGTGTCTCTGACAGGAAGAGTACTTCAGTATGTTGTTTCAGTTTGGAATCAGCCATGATCTCATGGTAGAGTAGGAAGAAATCCAGCATTACTCTTAGTACAGCAGAAGCATAATACATTGTTGCGTGTTCTACCAGTTGTGAAGCTATATGGATTCGAAAGTTGTTGACATGTCTATTCGACCTAGAGATGGAATCAACCACGATCCTATGTGACAACCAGAGCTGCAGAAAGATGACAAAGAATCATGTATTTCATGACAAGTCGAAGCACATAGAGATCCGATATCATTACATTCGTGACATGGTGTAGAGAGTAGCCATAAAGCTCCAATATGTTAGCATGGATGAGTAGGTTGTCGATGTGTTGACCAAGCCTCTATCTCGTGTAAAGTTTGAGCACTTTCAAGATAAGCTTGGTATAGTCCGAAAGGACCTCCCTTGAAAGGGGGAGTATTGTTGTGACGTAATGCCAGTCTAGTACTGTGCTTCCAGCTTAACTGTTGTGTTGAGATATGCCAGCCTAGTATTGTGCTTCCAGCTTAATTGTTGTGACATAAAGCCAGTCTAGTACTGTGCTTCTAGCTTAACTATTGTGTTGAGATATGCCAGCCTAGTACTATGCTTCCAGATTAATTGTTGTGACATAAATCTAGTCTAGTATTGTGCTTCCAGCTTAACTATTGTGATGTAAAGCTAGTCTAGTACTGTGTTGAGATATGCCAGCCTAGTCATGTGCTTCCATCTTAACTGTTGTGACGTAAAGCCAGTCTAGTATTTTGCTTCCAGCTTAATTGTTGTGTTGTGATTCCAGCTTAATTGTTGTGTTGTGATTCCATCTTAATTTTTGTGGTCTTTCCAGCTTAATTGTTGTGTGGTGTCCCAATTTAATTGTTGTGTGGTGTGCCAGCTTAATGGTTGTGACGATGTGTCAGCTTAATTGTTGTGATAATGTGCCAGCTTAATTGTTGTGATGATGTGCTAGCCTCATGATGTGATGATGTGTTTCCAACCTCTTGTTGTGATGATGTGTTTCTAGCCTTTGTGTTGTGATATTGCTTCTTTTGATGTTGTATTAGCCTTATGTTGTTATTGATGATGAGGATGTATTAGTTTTATACTAATCCATGTCGATGCAGATGATGATGATGATGCCACTTCAGCCTCTTGTTGAAGATGATGATGATGATGCCACTTCAGCTCCTGAGTCCTTGTTGAAGATGAAGATGATGATATTATTTCATCTTTAATGTTGAAGATGATGATGATTTTTCCTTAGCCTCATACGGATGAGGATGATGATGTTACTCCATCTCCATGTTGTGTTGATGATGCTCTAGCCTCTGTGTTATGTTGATGATGAGAAAAGCTTCCAATGATTTATAGATATGCCAGTCAATGCTCCAAGATGATATTGATGACATTGTCCTCTCACTCACCTGATGTTGTTGATGATGTTTTCCTCTCTCTCACCTAATGTTGTCGTAGAATACCCTTCTTGTTAAGGGGGAGTGTTGAAATAATGTAACTGCAAAGTGTATTCTAATTATTATTGTTGTATTATTCATTAGATCAATCCCCTATTGCGGATTGATCATGTCGGCTATTGTAAAAGACCAAATCCCCTTTTGCAGATTGGTCAAAACATAATTGTAATAGGCAGAAAAAGAAGTCGGCCCCAAAATATATTAAAGGTGGTTATAACCACCCAGAAGAAGAAGTCGGCCATGCCAGTGAAGAGACACCTCCATCCACACATGCCAGAGTTGTATAAGTAAGGAGGCTAGCGCCTCATTTAGACACACACTCACTTGTTCATTGAGAAGCAAGTTTCGAAGCTGCAGTTGGAGAAGAGAGAGAGAGAGAGAGTTAGGTGCATTATTGGGAGAGGACTTTATGTATTTGTTTGAGTTATCTCTTGGCATTGTATTGGCTATCTATAATAAGGAAGTTTTGTTGGGTTTTCTCCCCCATGAGGGTTACCCAGGATAAATGATGTGTCTCTTGTGATTGTGTATTTCTAAGTGATCATATCTTATGTTATTGTTATCTAGTGAAATGCAAAGAACTCTAATAATAGGTTAAACCTTTAAAAATATTGCATTGTCGCCATAGAGGTTAAGACTCATCGTGGGCGGGCTGGTAGCCCGACCCTACCCAAAACGTTCCCCCACGCCCGAATTTCGTGGGTTCGACTCCTGTGGAGTCCATATAACTTTTAAAACAACAACCAATGAAGGGGTGCCACGTGGCACCATTAAATTTTCCCACCTGGTGACACTTGTCAAGCGATGATTCAACCATGTTTGCCACACCTGCCCAGTCAACATGTCACTCCTTTGTTGCATCATTGTATGGTCAAATTCTGCGTGTCACCTCCGGATGATGCCATGCTAGCATGATTATGTCATCATGATGTCACCTGGCATACTATTGACGTCAGCGTTGACTTTTTGCCTATTTGGGAATTTGATCAGAACGCGATAACTTTCGCATAGGATGTTTGTTTGAGGAAGTAAATATATGGCCAGAATAAGAGCTATGATATGGAAGCAATGAAATTGGTTTCGTCCGATTCCGAGAACTTTTGTTTTTGAGCATTTTTTGGACCTGAGGATACTCCTGGATCAATCCTCCCCACTTGGAATATTTTGGACCACTAAAAGTCTGGTATTAGTTGGTAAATAAGTGAGGATACTGCGCCCTCACTTTTTCGGTCTCCATCCACTTGGCTTGACTTGGATTTGTGCCCTTCAATCCCACTCGAAGATACTCCACATCGCCCCTGTAAGAAGTACATACTCTTTTGTCCAAAATGGTGTCTTCCTGCAACTCATTCATGTATTCAGGAGAAAAATATTCTATGGAAGGAATCTGAACATTCTCTCCTTGATCCCCGATCATAGGAAGCTCATACAATCTCAAGTTTTCCACATTTACAACTGAATAAATTTGCATATATGGAGGCAATTCTAACCGGAAAGCATTAGAACCAATTTTGTAAGGACCATAGTGAATTGGTTTTAGATTTTTACCTTCTCCTTTCAATATTTTCTTGCTGATGTATAACCAGACTTGATCTCCCACTTTGAACCGATGATCAACTCGATGCATGGCATGTCTCACCTTGTATTTGGCTTGGCTTTTCTCTAACTGTTCCTGTGCTGCCTGATGAATCAATTGGATCAGTTCAATGAAAATTGTAGCCTTGTCCACATCATTGTGTCTGTCTACTGAAATTTCTTTCCCAAAGACAAAATCCAAAGGAGATTTTGGCAAGTATCCCAAACATGTTTCAAATGGAGATCTCTGAGTAGAAGAATGTTTGGCTCAATTATACGGATGTTTCACATAACACAAATGTTCATCCCAAAGCTTAGGATGTTTGTTGCAATATGCCTGAAGCATATGTACTACTGTTCTTTTCACCACCTTTGTCTGCCTGTCCATCTGTGGATGAAATGATGTGCTCTTCTTTATTCTGGTGTCCATAAGTTCCCACAAGCTTGACCAAAATTTCCCCATAAACCTGGAGTCTCGATCAAATATAATAGAAGTAGGTAACCCAAAATGAACCCATACATTTTCAAAGAACATTTGCACTGTTTGTTCAGTTATGACTTGCTTTTTACAAGGAATTAGAACACGCTTCTTGTTGAACCTATCCACAACTACATACAAGTAATCATGACCTTTCCTAGACATAGGCAACCCCCCGACAAAATACATAGATACACTTTCCCATGGTCTATAAGTAATAGGAAGTGGAGTGTACAATCCTATATTTATGTTACTTGGTTTGCTTATTACACACATAGTACACCCTTTTACATACTTGGACACAGTTTCATGCATTAGAGGCCAATAAAAAAACCTTTGTAACTGAGCAATTGTTTTGTCTACACCAAAATGTCCTGCTATAAGAGAAGTATGTGCCTCCCTAATTACATGGACTCTTTGACTTTTTGGAATACATAACTTTCCCAAATGATACAAAAGTTTGTCTTTAATATGATAATATAATTCTTCTGCTCTTTTACCATTACTTAAAGTTGCAAAGACTTCTTTAAAATCTTTGTCTTCAACATATTGTTCAATGTAACTTTCATGAGTAATTGAATTGTGCTTAAGGATTGTATCAATTGTACTAGGAGGTCTTGATAACATATCAACAACTTTATTATGAATGCCCTTCTTATATCTGATGACCAAATGAAACTGTTGTAAGAACCCGATCCATCTAAAATGCCTTGATTGTTGTAGCTTAGTTTGTGATTGTAGATATTGTATTGGTTGGTGATCATTATGTATTATTGTTTATTGTCCCATTAAGTAATGTTTCCACTTTTTAACACTTTGTACTAAAGCATACAATTCTTTATCATAGGTTGGATAGTTAATTATTATTGTAGTGAAGGTCTCAGAATGATAGCATATGGGTTTTATGTGTTGCATCAACACTGCCACCATGACATATTCACTTGCATCAGTTTCAATTTCAAAATATTGTTGGAGATATGGAAATGCTAGAACAAGAGTTGTATTAATCTTCACTTTCAAAGTTTCAAAAGCCTTTTGTTGGCTTCCTCCCCACTGGAATACCCTTTTCACACTTGTCAAAGCATGTAAAGGAGCTGCAATTAGAGAGAAGTTTGCAATAAAATTCATCCAATATTGTTTTTCCCCCATGAAGCTTCTTATTTCAGTTAAATTTTTAGGCCTTGGACAATTTACAATGACCTCAAATTTAGAGGGATCAATCTTAAGTTCTCCACCCCCTACAATGTAGCCCAAATATACAAGAGATGTTTTTCCAAATTCACATTTTGACAACTTTACAAAAAGTTTATCTCTACAATAATGAAAGTATTTGCCTAACATGATGGACATGCTCTTCCCTGGTCCTACTGAAAATAACAATATCATCTAAGTAGACTATTACAAAATCATCAATGAATGGCTTGAATACATCATTCATTACCCGCATAAAAGTAGTAGGTGCATTAGTAAGCCCAAATGGCATCACTAACCATTCAAAAAATCCTTGTTTTGTTTTAAAAGCAGTTTTCCATATATCCTGTTCAACAACTCTGATTTGATGATAACCCCTTCTTAAGTCTAAATTAGTAAAATATACCGCATTTTTCAATTGATCTAATAAGTCATCAATGTGAGGAAGAGGGTAACGGTTTTTTACCGTGATCTTGTTCAAGACTCGAAAGTCCACGCACATGCATCATGTGCCATTTTTCTTTGGCACTAGGATGATAGGTGACCCACATGGAGAAGCACTTGGCCTAATGACCCCTTGTTCAATCAACTCTTGTACATGTTTCTTTATCTCTGCATTTTCCAAAACTGATAACCTGTACATTCCAATGTTAGGAAGAGAAACATCCTGCTGCAATTGTATCTCATGTTCAACTTGTCATTTTGGAGGTAATCTTTTCAGTACTTGAAAAATATCATCATAGTCAGAAACAATTATAACTAAGTCATATTTCAACTTTGTATCACAATCTTGGAAAGTATCAATTCCAACAGTGTCCTTAGCTTTTACGACCATTAGTAAATATCTTTTACTGACATTTACAATTCTCTTCATTTTCCCCAAGTTGATTAGTGATAGATTCAATTTCTTCTCGTGAGCCCTTACAACATATTATTTTCCATCTTTAGTTAATTGATACTTATTGTATTCACGATAGAATATTGTCTTTCTATCAAACAGATATGGACTCCCAAGTACAATACCACATATATAAAGTGGAACCACATCTAACTCAACCTCATCTATAAATTGTGAATTGATAGCAAACTTTAGAACACATTGCCTATTCACTTGCAACTGATAATCATTGTGAATCCATCCTAATGGATATGGTTTCTTATGAGGTTTAGTTGTTAATCCCATATTTTTAACAATTGTCTCTAATATTAAGCTTACTTGTGAGCCACTGCCAAATAGAGTATCAATTTTTGTATGTTTGGAAATTACTCTTATGTGAAAAAGTTTTGTTTGTTTGATCTCATCAACTTCATTATCAACTTTTAAAGACTGAACTGAAGAACTTGTACTAGCTTCTGAATTTTCACCTTTGATTCCTGTGACTGTGACCTTGGTCTCATATCCCGAATTGGACCCCAAGTATGTTTGAGTTGTTGCAGTAGTCTTTGGCTTCCCTTTATTTCCGAACTTTGTTGGTTTCAATTCTGGGTGAAGGATCCAACAATGATCCTCATTATGGTCTTATTTCTTACAATGAGTGCATGTAGGTTTTTCCTTCTTCACTTTATTAGACATCTTCCCTTTAAACTTCTCTTTACCCTTGCCTTTGTATTTTCCTTCAATAGCTTTAAATGGTTTTACAAAATCAAAATTTACATTCTTGCCTCTAAATTCAAGATGAGTCGCTTGCACAGACACCTCATCTAAGATAGTTGGATTAAACATAAGAATGGTATGTCATAAATAGCTATGCAAACCACCTATGTACTTAAGCAATGTCTCTTGAGTATCCAATGGTATTCCCAACAATAAATCTATTTTTTGAAACTCTTGTGTATAACTTTGAACAGTTTGTCCCTTTAACTTCCTAAAGTTTTGCCATGACATAATAGCTTGTTGCATATAAGCTACAAGATAAAATTGCTTTCGTAATGCATATGTAAAATCAATCCATGAAGAGAGTGTTTTACCGAACTTTTTAAGATCCTTTTTTGTCTTTCTTTCCCACCACACAAAATTTGTTCCTCCCATCTTGAGACTAGCAAGTTGGATCATAGTCTCCTCATCTATGATTTTCTGTATCCTGCAATATACTTCAATTTGTCTTATCCAATTATCTAACTTTTCCTCATTTATTTCCCCATCATACAAACGTAACTTAAACTTAACATCAAGATTTAACAAAGGCATGCCAGACTTATGCTTATGTGTATGTTTTTGTATAGTATGTGTCATAGAATGAGAACTAACATTTGAAGTAGAACTTGAAGAAGAAGGAGAAGAAGGTGGTGAAGGAGGAGGCTTTGAAGATTCTCCTTTCTCTTCACTTTTCTCCTTCGTAAGAGGTTCTCCTAGAACAAGTTTCTTTCTCTCCAGGAAATCATCATATAACACTTTGACCATTTCTGACATGGAGAAAAATTATTTTCCGAACTCTCTAGTTCATGGAGAAATTTCTCCTTCTGTTGCCATTTTTTTCTTCCTCAACACTCGTTCTATATTTGAAATGAATTCAGCTAATGATCCTTCTCATCTTCGATATTTGGATCTTGTGATCATCCAATCTTTCACTTGTTAAGCCTTCAAACACAACCAAATCTCTGATACCAAATTACTTGATCCAAAAATGAAAGGTATTATAAACAAATTGATGTTAACTTGATGCTCATGAATAATTAAAGAGTTAATCCATCATTAGTCATGCTGAAAATAAGATAAAATAACAAAAAGAAGAAAGAGAAATAGACACAAAGAACTTGTTAACGAAGTTCACCAATGTGTGGCTACGTCTCCGGGTCAGCTTTCAAGTGGAGGACCTCTTTATTTATCTTTAATGCTGAAATTCTCTTTACAATTGTTCTATTCTATTACAAATAGGCTTCTGATCTGTTACACAAGACCTCCTTGTGCATATGAACACATGCCTCAACTATCTCCTCTCAAAACATGACTCAATTCCCCTCAAAACATGAGAAATGGGCCATTAGCTCAAGCTTCTCTTCACATTCCCTGAAATACAAAAGTACCCTCACAAGATCAAAGGGCCTGGTTTATATAGTTTTTAAGCTCAATTATGGAATCCAAACTTCCCACAAAGATTCAGCCTCCTTTTGGGTCAAATCCCCCTCCATATGGCCAAAACATCTCCAAAAAGGCCCAATCTAGGCAAAAACTATAATGAAAAACCCACTCTGATATCAAAAATCAAAATAGACCCCTAAGGCTGGGTGCATGCCCCTTTTGCAGAGTCGTATGGGCCATATGGCCAAGCTCGAACCCAAAAGGGTGCTACGCGTTTGCCCCTCCTTCATAAGCTCCTGGTCAATAGGCGAAAGCATGGGACCGAGGGCCTAATCAGACGGATAAGCCCCCGTCGATTGGCCCTGGCCGTGGATCACATCTCTTGGTCTCGTGGTGGTAGTCCCCTGGTTTGGTGGCCCCATGCCTTGCCTTTCGTATGGTGTATATGTGCCAAGGGTTTAACACAATCTACATGTGGGTGTATGGTTGCAAAAGGACCGTGGGTTGGGGCTTAGCCCCAACCCTTTATTCCCTGACCATTACAATATTTACACCTTAAATGTTACATTGCTGCCATAGAGTTTAAGACTCATCATGGGTGGGCTGGTAGCCCGACCCTGCCCAAAATGTTCCCCCACGCCCGGAGGTCGCAGGTTCGACTCCTATGGAGTCCATATAAATTTTACAACAACAACCAATGAATGGGTGCCACGTGGCAGACCATGACTGGGCCACGTGGAACCATTAATTTCGCCCACTTGGTGACACTTGTCAAGCGATGATTCGACCACATCTGCCACACCTTCCCAGTCAGCATGTCACTCCTCTGCTACGTCACTTTACTGTCAGCTTCCACATGTCACCTCAAAATGATTCCACGTTAGCATGATGACGTCATGTTAATGTCACCTGTCGTACTGTTGACATCAGCGTTGACTTTGACTACTGACTTTTTGCCTATTTGGGAATTTGATCAGAACGTAATATATTTCTCATACAATGTATGTTTGAAGAAGTAAATATATGGTTGGAATCGGCGCGATGAGACGCACACAATGAAACTTGTTTCGTATGATTACAAGAAATTTTATTTTTGAGCATTTTCTAGACCTAAGGATCCTCTTGGATCAGCGTTGCACCAGCCATATTTTTACTTATTAAATAGATTGCATAGGGTTTGTTGTCTTAATTTTTTCCTAAGTCTTCTCCTACATCCTTGTTTGATGCATAAGTTTGAATTTGAAATGGAAGAACCCAATTGGGACCTTGTAGCATAGGACAAGTTGAGAGTTTCTCTTTTATTGTCTCAAAAGCTTGTTGGTAGTTCAGGGTCCAACAATAATCTACATATTTGGACAACAAGGTAAAGAGAGGAGAAGCTATCTTATTGAAATCCTTGTTGGACCTTCTATAGTATCTTGCATGTCCAAGGAAACTTCTGATGTATTTTGGTTTTAGAGGTGTAGGAAGCGGGGAGATGATTTTGATTTTTTTTTCTACTTCAATCCCTATAGATGACATATAATGTCCTAAAACAATCCCTTCATTCATCATTGCATTACATTTTTCATTCCTGAGGGACATTCATTTCTCTACATCTTCGAAGAATTTTGTCTAAATTGTCTAAGGCTTCATCAAAAGAAATTCCATAAGGGGTAAAGTCATCCATGTAGATCTCAACTTTTTCGTGAATGAATTCTGAAAAGATGTTGAGAATTTCTCTTTGGAAAGTGGTTGGGGAATTACATAAGCCAAAAGTTAAGACTCTATAATCAAATATTTCCCAGGGACAAGTGAAGGTGGTCTTGTCCTGATCTTCAAGACTAATCTGAATTTGGTTGTATCCACTAAATCCATCTAAAAATAAAAATTATTCTTTTATAGCTAAGACATAGAAGACTTGGTCAATAAAGGGTAGGGGGAAATGGTCTTTTCTGGTAGCCTTGTTTAACTCTCGGTAAAATAACTAGAGGAGAGACCCATTCACTCTCTGAGATTGGATATATGAATCCAAAATCTAGAAACTTTTGAAGTTCTTGTTTAACTATGTCTTTCATTGCAGGGTTCATCCTTCTTTGGGGCTTCCTAACAGGTTTGCATTCCTCCTTGATGTAAATATGATGAGTGCAGATAGAAGGATGGATGTATTTCATGTCTTTATAATCCCATGCAAAAGCTTCGATATTTATTTTCAATACATCTAATAGCTTTTGTTCTTACTAACTAGTAAGTTTATTGTTGATTTTAAGTGTTTTTGCAGGGCTGATATCTATGGTTTTGAAAATGGGATATTCTATTTCGTTAGTGAAAAAATATATCCCCAATTATATGTTATTTTCAGCCAAAAATTCAGATCTGCTATCATCATTTATCCCTTCTATTTTCATATCATTTGGATATTGATTTTGTTGAAAATTTTCAAGGAAGGTGTCATCGTCAATTGTACTATTAGTCAAGGAAGTGTTGATTGTAAATATGGGATAGGTTAGGTCTTCTTCCTCTTCCACCCACATAGGCATATTTTATATTATTAAAGGTTGGACATGAGGATAAATAACAATTTTCTTTTGGGAAAGGCCATCAATTATAGTCATATTGCATGCTCTAAAGCCAATGTATGCATCTATTGTGGCCAACCAAGGCCTTCCTAAAATTAGAGGATATCCATTGGATAGAGACTTGGGTTGAAGGACTAGGTAGTCAGTAGGGTACTCCCAAGAATCAATGGAGATTATGATATCTTCCAACATGCCTTCATATTTGATTGTAGATCTATCTGCAAGCTGAAGAACGGTGGGGGTATCTCTCAAAAATCTTTGAAGGTTGAGTCTTAGCATAGTATATTTGCTCATAACATTGATAGCAGCCCCTAGATCAATAAGAGTATTATGGACCAGGGTTTTTTTGATGTGTACATTTACTAGACGACTTCCTGGATCCAAGTATTTAGGTACAATCAACTTTACAAGCATAAGGTCGACTAATTTTCCTATAACATTTATGGTAAGGGAATATCTTATTTTCCTCCCTGGTCTTCTAATGCATTATTCCTTGAAATATTTGTTGAAAATGGGTACATCTTTAAGGGCTTGTAAGATCTTTATGCACAAATTCTTAAGTTCCCCTAAAAATTATTTTTCCTTAGATGTATAAGTCTTCTTTTCTTGTAAACTTTCAAGGTAAGGAGGAGTTTGAGGTTGGGGTAAGGTAACATATTCTTTCTCAGATTATGTATTTTATATGATCTTGGTTTGTTGTTGTAATATCTTTCTTGATCTAATATTTATCTCTTGTAGTTCCAAGGAATAAGTCCGATAAGTTGCATCATTGTTCTACACAGGTTGAACTTGCTTGTTGTTCAAATTTGGAGCAGGTTGAGCAGGTAGTTGAGGTTGTTTAAAAGGAACACTATTTTGAGTAGTGTTGTTAGGTTGAGGAGGAGGAGGCAATAATGCAAGTTGAAATTTGTGTGGCCTCCATCCTTGTGGTGGTCAAATCCACTGGTTTTGTGGCATGCTAGGAAAATATTAGTATGGAGGAGGAATTGGAGGTCCTTGGTACTGCCAAGGATTTGGATTTGTCCAAGGTGATGGGTTATACCATGGTTGAGGAGACATTTGAGAATTATTTGCACTAAAATTTTGAGCAGGATTGAAGTTAAAACCTGTTTGGAATTGCCTGGGTGCTCGAGGCCTCCTTTGATTGATGAAGTATAGTGATTCCACATTATCCTCTACTCCTAAAAATGTAGCTTTCAATCCTAGCAAAGAAGGAAATTTTTTAGTTGGATGATTTTCTTCACAAATACCACAAACATCTATAAGGTCTAAAGGGCTCTCATTTCTAGGATGATTTTTAGTGCATTTGGGACAATAGACAACCAATGTATTATCTACTTCCTCTTGTTTCTTCTTGATCTGCAAAGTATCTATTTTCATGTCTAAAGAGTGTAAAACATCAATTTTCATGTCCTCTATTAACCCTCCTAATTCATTTTTTATATGATTTGTAGGGTTAGAAGATTGAGATACCAAACCTCTACTGCTTCTACATTTCTTTCTTGAGGACCTTGAGTTGTTCTTGAATATTATTTTGATATCATCATAGTCCAACTAATAGATATCTCCATTGGATAGGAGATTCAATGTTTCCATTAGATCTTCTCTTACCCATATGAGTAAGACAATTTTCAGTGAGTCTTCGTCCAGAGTGAAATTTTGATCTCTCTTGTGACTTAGTTGAAATCTCTCTTCAAAGTCTTCTAAAGACTCATCAGGTCCTTGTGTAGTTCTGAAAATCGCATCCCTTGTATCTCTTTCTCTACAATAGCCTATCTATATTTTACTGAAGGTATTTTTCATTTGATCCCAAGTTGTGATACTATTTCCTCCAAGCTCATAAACCATCTTAGAATCTTAGATTTGAATCCTTTAAGGTAGAAGGAAAAAGTTTGAGCTTTTGTTCATCAGTTGTATAATCATATGTCCTGCATATAACTGCAAACTCAAACAAGAAAGTGTTAGGATCTTCATAAACAAGCCCATGAAAATGAGGTAATGCAGAAGGATTAATGTTTTTCATCTTGGTTTCTACATTAGATTCATGAATAGGGAACTCAAATATTTCTACCATCTCTTCTTCATCGGCCATGGCACGAGGTGAGGACTGACTCTCTTCTGAAAGATTTTCAAATTCTCTAGATTTCCTTTGAAAGAAACATTCTAGTGTTTCAAAACCAATCTCTGGATTGCTTGGACCTGTTTTTGTGGTGGGGGTTTTTGGTAGAAAATTTCCTTTCCTATCTCTAGGTCTAATCATTCATGAAATCAAAAACAAAGTGAAAACCTATTTCTTTTTCTTTTTTTTTTTATATATAATGCAAAAAATGAGTGTGACAAGGAGACATCAATACTCACACAAAGTGAAATCGCTTGGGATGTTACACTACATAAATTATATAGTGAAGTAGGCCTTGTGACTGAGGTATCCTTATAACTTCTCCAGGTCACACAAAAGAAAACAAAAAGAAAATAACATGCAGACTTCAACACCTCCCCGACAATGACACCAAAAAGTGATGGCACTAGGAATAGAAGCAATAATTTACTGTACCTTGGCTTCTTAATTTACTTTATCAACTCGGATTCTGTACAAAATTAAGAGGCACTATGCACTATGTATGCAGTATGCACTTGTCGGTAGAAAAGTTCTTAAACTGATCAAAGGCTGAAAATGTGCAGGAAAATAAAATGATAGAAAGAAACTCTAAACTATTGCTTGAACGAAAAAAACCAATATAAAAGCACAGCTAATCTAGATTGCATGGAAATAACTTATTCTAACTGCATTAAATACTATTGAATCAAGAAGATTAAATTGAAGGCAAGAAGCTAAATTCAATCTAAGCTATGACATAAAGTTGTAATAGAAGTAAAGCTACACTAATGCATGAACAAAACTAGTTAATTGTCTAACCTTTTGATCAATATAAATCCAAATGTACTTTTATTTTTTAATGATGCTTTCATGAAAATAAGTCTAAGCTAAGTCAAAATATGAAGTTGAAACAAACCTACAAGATATTTCTACAGGAACTGTACAATTTCTACATGAAACTTCTACAGGAAGCGAAATGAGGTCCAAAAAGGTAGATTAAGTATTTAAAAGAATGAACAAAGCTAGACTATAAATAAATGGAGTGAATATGAGGTTCTTGGACTTGGGAGGAACTTAAGAGTGCTTCAAAAGGCTATTGAACATTTCTAAGGGATACATGTTGTAACTAGTTGGTTAGTGATAATCTTAACAAAAGTTGGAATTAATCATGCAAAGCTATATTACACTTCAAAAGAGAATAAAATATTATCTAGCATGCATTAAAACTACAAAAATTGTAACAAGATCCTTGAGCCCTCTTGGATGGGCCCTACCCAAGAAGCAGAAGGAGCTTAAAGGAAATTTAATGGACCAAAAGCAAAACCATCTTTATTTAATAAATATTAGTAATACATCGAGAGTAGGAATTCTCTAAGTTCTCAACAAAAGTCTTCATAAAGTCTCCATACAATACATTCTCCAAAAATTCTCTATATCTCCCCCCCTCCTGGACTAGATGTTTATATATAGCTAGAGAGTTCGACCTCCCTTCTCAAATCAAGCAGATAAATGAGTACATGAGGGATCTCATCCCTTTACACCTTTATATTCAACTGTTGTTAATCAAAAGTGGTCATTAATGCACAAAGAGCACTCTTGGAGGTAGGTAGGGACAATTTCACTTGATCTTTGGCTAGCAGCTCCTTTATGGAGACAAAATCCCTTGTTTCTAGGATGTTGGCACCCCTGACTCTTGTGGCTCGACCTAGTTGGTGGAATACACATCTTTTGAAAAAAACATTAGAGAAAAAAAGTACATTATACACAAAAATCCACCTCAACATACATTCATTAAGAAACATGCAAAATACCCATGATTACTGTTAAATATGGTCAAAAGAAAATATTCAGTCATTTTATGGTGGAAAAATGTGCCAAATATGAGCCTTTGGAATGGAAAATAATGGGCTCATCATGTGGCGGGGAAACTCCTCTCACATAGGATCCAAGCACGAGGTCGCATGAGGAAGGGCCAAGGAGATAACCCCTCCAAAGGTTGACAATGCATTGCGAAGAGATCGTATTTTAGGGGTTTCATCAATACCCATACCTCCTTGAGAGGCACTGCTTTCGAGGCTTTAGGATTTTTTACCCTACCCATATGTTCAATCCTGATTGTCGATGGTCGTTCGATCTCGACCGTTCGATGGTTGTTCATTTAGACCACAAGGAAATATCCCTTCTTTCCCTACCTAGTTAGAGGGAAAAATCGTGTCTGTTGAAGTATAAGTGGTTGACGTGCCTCTCGACTATAATATACTCTTGGGAAGAAGATGGACATATGAAATGAAAATCGTATTTTCTGTGTTATTTTTAGTGTTATGCTTCCCTCATGAGGGGAGGATTGTCACTGTTGATAAATTGTTAGTCACTCATGTGGATCTTACAGCATCACCAGTATCTGTGTTTCCTTTGATTAAAAATTCATAGCGGGCACCTATGAATTGGGGTGTCGGGATGAATCCTTCCATGGTGGGTACTTTCAATTTTTAGGCACCGTCATTAGATGGTAATATCGTTTTGACTATTCATGAACTATATATGCTAAAAGTTGATATCTTTCAAG
This sequence comes from Picea engelmannii, assembly GCA_009831015.1. Lineage (NCBI taxonomy): Eukaryota > Viridiplantae > Streptophyta > Pinopsida > Pinales > Pinaceae > Picea > Picea engelmannii. The sequence goes on along the minus strand of ML785215.1, from coordinate 209,629 downwards.
TCAGATTGTTTTCAAGTTCTTACTTTTAATATATGTGGACTTTGCCTTCCCCATCAACTTCAGGGTCGACATTATCAAATTCGCTTGAACCCTCACAAGTGCATTTTCTACGTCACCTCAAGGCAGATTTTGGGGTTTATTGCGTCAACCAAAGGGATCATGGTCGACCCTTTGTAGGTTGAGGAAATACTGCAGTTTCCTCCCCCACATATTGTGGTCAACGTCCCCCGTACCAAACTATATTGATATCACTAAAGGCTTTATGAACCTTTTGAAGTCGAGAGTCCCTTTTTCTGGGTTGAATCAACACAATGTTCATTTGATGCATTGAAGAAAGCTCTAATGTCAACCCCTTTGCTTAGTCCTCCCAACTACCATAAATATTTCCTATTGTACCTTTTAGCAAGGGAATCTTCTATTGGCGTGATTTTAGTTCAGGAAGATTATGAGTTCAAGGAGCACGTCATTTATTATATGACTCATGGCTTGGTTGGTCCTGAACTAAATTATTTGCACGTTGAGAAGTTGGTGTTAGCAACCTTCCATGTTTTTCAGCCTCTTCAACATTACAATTTGTTGTGCAACACAATTGTCGCCGTTGACATTAATCCTTTCCAGTATGTGTTGACTCGATGAATCATCAGAGGGAAGTACAACAAATGAATTGATGTGCTTCAAGAGTTTGATTTGGATTTTGCTTCTGCAAAATCCAAAAAGTAATTAGTCTTCACTGAGGTTATGTCGGAGTTTCCAACAGAGAAGGAGGATGACGCAGATATTGACTCATTCCCAAAAGAGAATATATTCATCATCTCTTTGTCTGATACTTGGTATGGAGATATTATCATATATCTCCACAGTTTGAAGTTTCCCTCTCATTTCTTGCGAGATGGTCGATAACGGATTCGCCACATGGTGAAAAACTATCTCATTATTGTAAACACTTTGTATCGTTGAGGGGTATATTAAATCCTCTGTATCTGCCTCACTCACTAAGAAGTGGAGTTGGTTTTGAATGATTGTCATAGTGGAGCATGTGGCAATCATCTATCTTGGTTGGCAACAACCCAAAAGATTTTGCACACCGGATATTTTTGGCCAACGATGTAGCATACCCCAACCACCTACTAGGCTATGCCACTTAAAATTTCAAATTCTGATACTAATTTAAATCATAAAAATACTCAACAAATGCATAGATTCATACAAAATAATAACAGAAATACACATGAAACATACACGGGAAAAACCCACGAAAAAAAATGCATAAATATTAATGCATCATATGAATTAACACACAATTGACACTTATCTTTGATTTAAAAGAACATCAACTTCATACAGACCTTCCATGTTCCTCCCAACCTTAGAATGCACAGATCATAACTCTCAACGGTGGGTCACCCCAGAGCCAGGACTAAACTCCACCTGGGTAAATGATTCTGAACCCAACTAAGGTATCTCAGACATCAAGAAAACTCAATCAAGAGTGTCAACTCAAACTAACATCCTACAATCCCTCATTCCCCATATTCCTATCCCACCCCAGGAAGTGTGCCCCTTCTCTGCTCAACAGTCCCTCGGTTACCCCACTTCGTTTTTAGGGCTTCAACAACAAATCGAATAGGAAGTCTCATAGCCATGTAGCTGTAATTTGGCACCTTCAGGAATAAATTGCCATCAATTCTCTCACTTGGAGGGAATTCTCACAGGCCTGACAATCCGCCTCTTCAATATCCTATGATCATGACAACCCACTTCTTCAATCCAGCTCCCAAATATAAGAAGGGTATAGGTACAGGTATAGTAACAACAGGGTACAGATGAAATCTAAGTGAGTGAAGGAATGATGATGGAATTATAGGAAAATGAACTAAGTCCAAACTATATGTATGCATGTTCCCAACTTAACACGTGTCCTGTTAAGAACCACCTTGGATCCACTTGTCCCATCTTTAGAACTTAGGATAAAATAAATATCCATACTTTATACTTTAAGGAATATTAATATAATATTCCTTTGAGTTTAATCCCCCTTAACTTAGCCCCCTTTCCCTACCTAGTGGATTTTATTCCCCCATACTCTTTTACATGGTTGGTCTTCCATAGTGATGTGTTTTCATTAATATTTGCATGCATTTACATATTACAATGATGGATCACTAGACATTTTTAGCATCTATCTCTCCAGCCTAATAACCACATAGGCACTTCGACCTTAACACATATGCAGTCATATATAAATCAACTCTGCGCACTTCCAGGACACTACCGTGCACTTACCCAAGTGCGTGCAACATTATGACTTGTGCACCCCTATCTTGATAATGAATCTTTGTGCACTTACCCAAGTGCGTGCAACACAAAAAACGAGTGCCAACGACTCACCAACCTATAAGCATATTTACATTTACAATTGGCACCAACGGCTCACCATTCTATGTGTTATTTTACATTTGTATGTACAATTTGGGTTCGGCCTAGGGGTATTACATTCCCCCCCACCCCCATTATTTATGCATTGTCCTTGGTGCAGTATATACACATATACACTAAGAACTTCAAAAGTCTTCAAAAAGATGTGGATAATTTTCCCGCATAGCCTCTTCTTGCTCCCAAGTTTCATCCTCAGGAATGTACACTTGATCTTCCGGTCCAATATGCACACTAGATGCACTTGAAGGTCGCCTTCGTGCTCCACCTAAATCACATTCCAATCAATGACATGATTAGCATCAGGTACATATTTTTTAAGCAACAATACATGGAATACATTATGAATACACATTGATGCAGGTAAGGCAAGCATATATGCTACAGGACCAATCCTCTCTAGGATTTCAAATGGTCCACAGTAATGTACTTCCACCTTTGAAAAATTTCCTAACTTTAGGGAACTTCTCTTGGATTTTACTTTCAAGAACACATGGTTACTCGCTTTAAATTATTTGTGAATTCTGCCTTTATAAGCATAGCTTTTCTTCCTGTCATGTGCAACCTTTAAATTTTGTTTTATTTTCATCATCTTCTCTTCCATTTCCCTGAGTAGCTCTAGTCCAACCACTTCTTTATCTGTTGGGTTGTCTTAGTTCACTAGTGTGTTGCACTTTCTGCCATAAAGTGCCTCAAATGGGCTCATCTTTAGAGATGATTGATACCCATTGTTATAAGTGAACTCCACCAAATTCAAACAATCCTCCCATTTGGATGGTTTATTCATCACATATATCCTTAGCATATCTTCTATTATCTAATTTACCCTTTATGTTTTCCCCTCTGACTCTGGATGATAAGTTGTGCTAAAATGCAGATTTGTTCTGAATCCCTTGAATAATCCTTTCCAAAAATTTGATGTAAATTTTGGATCTTTGTCAGACTTAATTGTCTTGGGTATACCATGTAGTTGAGCAATTTCTCTCATATAAATATCAACAATGTTGGATGCCTTGTGAGTGAGCTTTACTGGAATAAAATGGGCAGCTTTAGTGAGCTTATCCACCACTACCATTATAGAATCATGTTGCTTGTTTGTTCTGGGTATTTTGGTGATGAAATCCATTGTTACAACTTCCCATTTCCACTCAGGAATGGGCAATGGTTGTAGAAAACCAGCTGGGTGTCTATGCTCAGCCTTGACCTTTTGACATTCCAAACACCTGGAAATAAAATCAACAACTTCTTTCTTTATGCCTAGCCAATAATATTGGTTCTTGATAGTTGCAATAGTTTTCTGATAACATGGGTGTCTGGCATAAGATACATCATGCATTTCTCGTAGTATCATATTTTTCAATTCCTAGGAATTTGGCACATAAATTATGCCCCTGTACATGAGAATTTCATCATTTTCTAGCTTATAGTCTTCAATTTTCTACTGTAAATTACCTTGTTGTATTTTTTCCTTTACCTCCATGTATTTCTGATCTAATTTTGCAGCCTCTAAAATTCTATCTTTCAAATCTTATTCGTACATGCTAATGGTTGTAGCATGCATCTCATACACCCTCCTGCTAAGTGCATCAACCACCTTGTTCTCTTTACCTTTGATATTCTTTATATCAAAGTCATATTCACTAAGAAATTCTAACAACTTGCTTTGCGTAGCATTTAGAGTTGGTTGTCCAAATAAATATTTCATACCACTATGGTTTGTCCTCAACTCAAATCTTTTTCCCATGAGGTAGTTCCTCCACATATTCAAGGCATGCACTATGACTACCAAATCCAAATCATGAGTAACATAGTTCCTTTCATGCTCCTTCAACTTCCTAGATTCATAGAATGACACATACCCATTCTAACTAAAGACTACACCAAGCCCTTCTTTACATGCATTAGTGCATACAATGAAGTCTTGATTTGGATCAACAATCCTTAGTATCAGAGCACTTGTTAATAAATTCTTCAAGTGTTTGAAAATCCTTTCACAATCTTATGTTCACTCAAACTTCACACCCTTCTTCTATAAGGAAGTGGTTGGGTGTGCAATCTTTGAGAATCCCTCAATAAATCTTTTGTAGTAACCTGCAAGTCCCATGAATGATCTTACCTTATATACATTCCTTAGTGTTAGTCATCCTTCAATGGTCCTTATCTTTTATGGGTCCACTGTTATTCCTTCCTATGAAATCATATGGCCCAAATAATGAATTTGCTTCTGATATAATGCGCACTTGCTCAATTTGGCATACAATTGATGCTCCCTCAATACTTGTAATACCATCCTCAAGTGTTTCACATGCTCTTCCTCCGACTTAGAATTTATAAGAATGTCATCCAAAAAGACAATGACAAACTTATCTAAGTATTCTCTAAAAATACCATTCAATAAACATATGAAGACAGCTAGTGCATTTGATAACCCAAATGGCACCACCGTGAAATCATAATGGCCATACCTTGTTCGGAAGGCAGTCTTGCTATTTTCTTCATCTTTAATTCTTACATGATGATAGCCTAACCCGAGATCAATCTTAGAGAATATTTTTGCATATTTCATATGATCAAATAGGTCATCGATCCTTGGCAAAGGATACTTGTTCTTCACAGTTACCTTATTCAACTGCCTAAAGTCAATGCAAAGTCTCAACATTCCATCCTTTTTCTTCACAAATAATATTGGGGCACCCCAAGGTGACACACTTGGGCATATATACCCTCTCTTCAGAATCTCTTCAAGTTTCATTTGCAATTCCTTCAAATCTAGTGTACTCATCCTGTAAGGGGTCTTGGATACTGGGGTTGCTCCAAGTATCAGATTGATGGAGAAATCAATATCTCTTTTAGGGGGTAATTCAGGTATTTCTTTAAATACATCTTCAAACTCTAGTACTACATAATATTCAATATTTGACACTTTATCTTTAGGTGTCTCTTCCATATGTGCTGCAAATATTTGACACCCTTTTCTATAACTTTTCTTCAGTTGCAAGGCTGAAACTTCTTTGACGGTTACTACCCTGGGAATTCCATGTACTATACTTAAGTTCCCTTCCTCATCAAAGAAGGTAAATGCCTTATTATAACAATCTATGACAACATGATGTTGGTCCAACCAATCCATACCAATTAGGCAGTCATAGGAACCTAAAGGTATGATTTCCAAATATTCTCTAGTGCTCAGTCTATTCATGTCCATTGGGAATGCATTAACCATCTCATTAATTTTTATTTTAGCTCTGGTATCCAGCTGCACCAACCAATATTTCCAAGCTTGCTTCATGGAAAATGAAATCTTTCCACCATCTTAGGATCTAGATAACTGTGACTAGCTCATGAATCAATTAAAATAGAAATGGTTTGTTTGTTGATCTTACCTTCCACTTCAATCATATGTGATTGAAATGATTCTTGCTTGTTGTCCAAGGTTGCGTAGATCCTAGGTACATTCATTCTCATGTCCTCCAATGTATCAGCTTGATGTACATTGTGAAAATTCCTCACTTTTTCACCTTTGTGAGGGAAATCTTTGTACATATGATCTCCCACACATCCCCAACATTGAATAGGTGGCTTCCTTGGTCTTTGCCCCAATGTCTCAGTCATTCTAGGTTCTTTAGAAGTTGGTTGTCCCTGAGGATTATTTCTAAAGAATGGTGTCTTAGTCCCCTTATTCCTCTATTCCATCTTGATTTTGTTCTTGTCTTCCCAAGCTTTTTGGAAAGTTGGTCTTCCTTTATGTTGATCATAAAGGCATTTAGCTCGTCTTATGGTTTCCTCCAATGTTTTGGGGTCATCATATTGTATCTTGTCACTGGTAAATGATGGAATCCCACTCAAATACCTTTGAATCTTAACCAGCTCATCCTTAATGAAATAAACATACTTCAACAACAATAAAAACCTCCTTTCATATTCATCTATGGTCATACTCCCAAACTTTAGTTCAAAGAACTCCTTCATTTTCTTATCATAGTATTGCTTAGTCAAGTATTTCTTTTGAAACTACCTCTTGAATTCCCTCCAAGTAACCTTCTTCTCATCGATGTGTTGCACCTACACAAATTGGTCCCACCACATTGATGTGTTTCCCTTGAGTTGATAGATGGAAATTATTCCTTCTGTGTGTGAAGAGTAATTATGCAATTGAAAATACTTCCTCATGCCTAGAAGCCATGTCTTTGCATCCTCATCCTTCTTGTGCTCACCATCAAATGTAGGAGGTTTGTTTTTTTTCATTTCTCCATGTAGCTCATCCACCCCAACCCTCCTCTTATGTTTCATGACAGGGAATGGACTTGAACTACTATGCGCTCTCCTAGTGGAATGCCTTGGGGAGTGGTGGTGATGTCTCCCAACACTTCTTGTTCTTCTCCTCTCATCATCAGACCTATGAATTCCTTATTCGCTTGATTCATTCTCCATTATTCAGGTTTTAAATCACTCATCCTAACTATATTTGACGAATGGGATATATCGTTAGAAAGTTATCGCCGAGCTATTTCATTTCAGTTGCAAAAACCACATCCTAGGTGCACTAGTTTTGAGTTGCTAAAAACATTGTTTAGGGCCTCAAAAATGCCCTACAAAAAGATGACCTTCAAACGATACAAAAATGTCATCGAAAATCATTGGTTTTATGTTGTTGTAGACCGCCAAACTGAATTTACAAGCACAACTTCTAAATTATACACCCATATTTAGCATGTGTAGTTCTACACGCACAAAGCCAAAATGTAGTGCATGCACCATGCATCCATATCCAGTGTACACCACTTTTCTGTCATGTGCCAATATCTACTACACACAACTTTTGTGTTGTGTGCCAATACCTACTGCGCAAAACATTTGTGTCATGCACGAGTGCCTACTATGCACAATTTTTGTGTCACATGTCAATACCTATTATGCACAACTTTTGTGTCTCACGCCAATATTCTGTGTCCATTGCACTCTCCACACTACACAATGCCAAGGTTCAGTGTGTTCACACCACGCACCAATACTCCCTGCGCACCACCAATTATACTTTCACATACCAACATTGTGTGTTAAATATTAAATTCAAATTTGTTATGGGCTTTGCCAGTACATAATACGCATGTATTGCACACCAATATTACGCACGTGCCACTAGTTCTACACTGCAGAGTGCCAAATTTTAGGGTGCATACCCGTGCACTATAATTTTTCTATGCATCACAAGCACTACTCCTCGCAGTGCCTAATTTTGGCGTGCACACCCGCACACCATTATTTTTCGTGCATCACCAACTTGCACTGCACAATACCAAATTTTAGTGCGCACACACGCACACCATAATTTTTCACACATCACCAGCTTTGCACCGTACAACACCAAATTCTAGTACGCACACTAGCGCACCATTATTTTTTCATGCATCACTAGCTTTGCACCGCGCAACACCAAATTCTAGTGTGCACACCTACGCACCATTATTTTTTCGTGCATCACCAGCTTTGCACCATGCAACATCAAATTTTAGTGCGCAGGATTATTTTTCCATGCTTAGCTGGGTTTTCTATAATTTTGTTACAGAAATTGGGCCTTTTCCCAATTTCTTCCAAAAAAAAATTCATGGGTGCCATGGCCACTCTGTAAACTCAAAAATTTGGCCATCTACAAGCCCAAATTTTCCCCATTAGAATTAACATTGCTTAAATTTAATTTCTGGCTTGATTAATTACATTACCCATGAGATTTCTCTCAATTTTACTGCAATAATTTAATTAGCAAGTTGCAAACCTGGTCCAGAAATTAATTCTTTGTAGATTTATGCTTCAACATTCTCCTAACTCGGCCAATCTAGGCTCTGACACCACATTGTAGCATCCCCCGGCCACCTGCTGGGCTATGCCACTTAAAATTTTGAATTATGATACTAATTTAAATCATAAAAATACTCAGCAAATACATAGATTCGTACAAAATAATAACAGAAATACGCATGCAACATACACGGGAAAAACCCACGAAAACAAATGCATAAATATTAACGCAACATATGAATTAACACACAATTGACAATTATCTTTGATTTAAAAGAACACCAATTGTGTGTAGACCTTCCACGTTCCTTCCAGCCTTAGACCGCACTGCGCATAACTCTCAGCAGTGGGTCACCCATGAGTTGGGACTAAACTCCACCTGGGTAAAGGATTCCTAACCTGAATAAGGTATGTCAGACAACAGGAAAACTCAGTCACACATGCCAACTCAAACTAACATCCTACAGTCCCTCATTCCCCACATGCATGTCCCACCCTAAGAAGTGTGCCCCTTCTTCACTCAATAGTCCCTCGGATGCCCCAGTTCCTTTTCGAGGCTTTAGAAACAGGCCCGACAGGAAGTCTCAGAGCCCTGTAGCTGCAGTTTGGCACCTTCAGGAATCAATTCTCTCACCTGGAGAGAATGGTCATGAGCCTGACAACCCGCTTCTTCAGTCCAACTTCCAAAGCTAACCAGGGTACATGTACATGTATAGTAACAACAGGGTACGGATGATAGTTGAGTGAGTGAAGGAATGATGATGGAATGATAGGTAATTGAACTAAGTCCAAACTATATGTATGCATGTTCCCAAATTGACACTTGTCATGTTGAGAACCACCTTGGAACCACTTGTCACATCTTTAGAACTTAGGATAAAATAAATATCCATACTTTATACTTTAAGGTATATTAATATAATATTCCTTTAACTTTAATCCCCCTTAACGTATCCCCCTTTCCCTACCTAGTGGAGTTTAGTACCCCATACTCTTTTACACAGTTGGTCTACCATAGTGATGTGTTTTCATTAATGTTTGCATGTGATGACATATTACAATGATGGCTCACTGTCCATTTTTAGCATATGTCTCTCCAGCCTAATAACCACACATGAAATCTCGCATCAATACATATGCATTCATATATAACTCAACTCTGCGCACTTCCAGGTCACTATCGTGCACTTACCCAAGTGTGGATAGAATTATGAATTGTGCACCCCTATCTTGATAATGAATCTCCACGCACTTACCCAAGTGTGTGCAACACAAAAACCAAGTTCCAACGGCTCACCAACCTATAAGCATATTTACATTTATAATTGGTACCAACATCTCACCAGCCTATGTGTTCATTTACATTTATTTGTACAATTGGGGTTCGACCTAGGGTTATTACAAACGATCTTTAAAGATTGCATGGAAGCAGCTAATAAATATCACCCTTGCCAAATATTTTCTAAAAAGATGCTTGCACATCCTACTCATATGTTTCTCATCATCACTGTCGGCCCCTTCACCAAGTGGGGGTTTGATTTTATGACATGTCACCTAGTTTCATCTAGGGTGCATCGATATATTATAGTGGTTGTATACTATTTTACAAAGTGGGTGGAATCCATATTGACATTTACTAATGATGGTGAAACTGCAGTGCTTTTTAGTGTTTAATCGGGTTATAGATAGGTTTAGGGTTCCAAAGGAGATTGTCACCAACCATGGAAGTCACTTTCAGAACCACGTGATGTTTGAATTAACATCAAAACTGGGTTTTATTCAGGAGCATTCATCTCCTTATTATCCCCAGGCGAATGGTCAGGTTGAAGCTCTGAATAAATCCCCGAAAAACCATTTTGCGAAGAACTGTCAATGCGAGCAAATCAAATTGGCATTTGATGTCATACATGGCATTGTGAGCCTACCGAACCTCAATCAAAACTACAACAAGTTTCTTTCCTTTTCAACTTGTTCATGGGATATAAGTTGTTTTATTGATTGAATGTGAGATCCCTTCACTTAAAATTTATATAGATCTCCTCCCTGGCACGAATGAACTTGAAGAGCACCTTGTTTACTTGAAACATCTTGATGAGAAATGTAAAGAAGATACTATAGAAAATGAGGCATACAAGAAGTGTGTCAAGGCCAATTATGATAAGTCCATGCAACCCAGAGTCTTCTCTGAAGGGGACGTTGTGTTGGTCTACGACCAGGAAAAACTCACCTTGGGGGAAGGTAAGTTAAATCCATTTTGGCATGGCCCATTCATTGTAATACGTTCCCTACGGAAAGGAGCCTATGAAATTGAATATTTTGAAGGGAACACGTTTCCGGAGCCCAAAAATGGGCTCTACCTTAAGAAGTATTACGCTTAAGCCATCACGCCTAGGCGTCCTTCTTGTATATTTTGTACATTGTTGTATTTAGTAGTAGCATAGATCTATTTTTGTGTTAGTGGTGCTTATGGTGCTTCTTCTTGGTTGGCAGATGTCATGGGATTCTTCAACGTTCATAGGGTTCTCTGAGGGCGCCAACCATCACACTCAGAACTTGGCTTCCACTGCTTGGGTGAGTTATTCACCCACAGGTCAGTTGGTTTCCTCGGGAGGTGCTTGTTTTGATCCTTCCACCAACAATGTGATTGATTATAACGTTGTTATCGAACTACTTCATGACACTATTTTGAATCGCATTCGGTCCTTAGAAGTTTCTTTAGATGCTCAGATGGTAGTATCCCAACTAAACGATGAATATCGTGTTCGCAACCCTATGATACGTCGTCGTTTCCTATAGGTACATTATTTGGGGATTCTTTTCAATCATATTAATTATGTTCATGTTCCAAGAATTTCTAATTCTTTAAGTGATGCATTTGCTAACTACATGTTAGATTGGCATTTATATCATTCATGTTGAAACAGAAGCACACAAAAAATTGTATTTGTATATAATCAAATCACATGCACATTATCATTGAGACAAAAATATCATATGTATATATATATATATATATATATATCTTCATCACAATTCATCAAGTATAAAAGTGGATCATGGTCTAAAAAGGATTTTACCTTCGATTGTCCTCTATAGGGACCGATAATACAAAAAATATACATGATCTCTAAATCAAGGTCTTGAGGGCCCTACCCTTCCCTCAACATGTCTCTCATAACAAACAAAGGAATTGGATAAACACTGAAAGAGCCACACCCAATCCCTTGGTACTCCAACTACATGCGTTGAATCTGCTCCGACAAATATTCAATATTTACCATCGGCACCATGTGCACCAATCTACCTAGATTCCTCTGGATGTTATCTAATACTCAATCAACATCTCCATGCAGTTGAAAATCATGACCACGTCGGTCATGCATAGGAAAAATCCATTAGGACACCATGGTCCCACATCTGTATGATTAGGCAATCATTGTTATTAGCTTGATCCATACAAAAAAAATTCTTTTGTTTAATCACAAAAATATAAAAATGAAATAAATTAAAAAGTAAAAAATATTTTACTGATATCTCCATAGGCATTGTTAGGAGGTATAGGCATATCCGGTTCATTGCGATAATCGATCCCTACATAAGGATAATCCTCAATCGAAACCACTTGGCGCTCCCACCAAAAAAAAATGCATCATCCCAGGGATCACCTAGATATCCTCCTCCCTGCCTAGGAAGTACCTCAGTCCACTGGTCCATCATGCCATTTCTCATATAATGTGGATGTATGTCCACTCTCGGACTCATCATAGGTACTCTCTCGAAGAAAAAGAAGCACAAGAGGCTTCCATAGTCAAAGTTCTTCATCTTGACTTGTTTGCATCCTATCAATTGGGCCTTCATGCATGTTAGAAGTGTGGTAATCCAATCATATAGTATAGGCCTCAAACATTCTCATGCATAATACATCATTTTTCTTGACGCTTGATGTAATGAAGCAGATCTTGCAATTCAGGAAATCATCAACACAAGGTTTTCTATCTACCTTATCAGGAGTTGACTCCCAACCTTCTTTGTCTCAGTTGAGAAATATAGAGTGATGTGTTCATTGATTGTTAAGCCAATGGATCTTTTTCCCTTCGAGTTCACCACATGTCCTCCAAGGTATCCCAGTAAGGAAATATATATCATGCATGTTTATTCTTAGTGATTGCCCCATGATCGTAAAATCATATGCCTCTGGTTCCCAATAATCAATCAAAGTTTCAAGTAGTCTTCGTTGCACCCTAATCCCATTGCAACAAAAAAAATTATAAAGTCCACATCGACGGAGGGCTTGTTGAGATTTTGGGTCATCCATGACCTCATTATCAACTTCTCCATGTTCTTTCTCCCTCCACTCTATCACAAATCATTCAAAAATTAATTATTTTTTGAGTTAGATCCTCAATTTTTTAGTTTTGTGTAGATGTATACATTGTCAGTTAGGAAGGTAGTGTATGTACGCAGCCCGTGTTGAGCAGGGTCACGTACGTCTTTGCACGACATGTAAAAATAATTTCACACTGAAGAAATCATCAAAATAAAAAATAAAAATATGGATGAAATGAAAGAGGATGAAGTAATCTATTACCTGGTCTAAGCGGTGTTGAATTCTAAGATTTGTGCACTATGTACCAGTCCTCGGAAGTTCAAAGGGTAAAAAGGGCTCCCAATGCTCTCAAAATGGTAAAAAGTAAAATTACATGGTAAAAATTAGTTTTTCACCCATTTTAACCCATTTTTTCACATTTTTGTATAATATTTTACCCACTTTTTAAAAAAAATCATCGTTTAGACTAACATAAGTGTTGTGGAGATGTTTTCTTGTGCAATTGTCTTTGGGGGATATATTTTCCATAAATATTGTTATATTTGGTGACCTTTTTTCGACTTCTTTAGCAGGTATTGTGCTCTTTTCCTGCATATAGGATAGGTTTCATTCTGTCTGCATTATGCATTTATCTATATCAATCACATACTTGCCTTAGGATCAACCCCATTCATTGTGACATTATTCCTTCAAGTTGCTTTAAAGTGTCATTTATGGATGGTAAAGCTTACCTCTTCATGGGTGCCCCAATTAGCTCCTCACTAGACATTTTGACACCTATGTTGTGATTTTTCCGAAGGCTCGAAAGCCCTGTCTAGTCCTGCCATGACTTTGCTTCATGTTGAAGCTTCATATATTCTTCTCATCTATTGCTAGTTAGTTACCCATGGGGCTTCCAAAAATTTGTTGTGATGAGTTGTATTTACATTGCATATTGATCGCTCGCACTTTTCGGGCCTAATTCTGACCTCAACTCGCTCTAATATAGCCAATTATATGCATTTTCGGAAATTTATCAGCCTTGCAATACTATCCGTTGTGACTTAACACATGTATCCCTAGAGGAAACTTCCCCCAAGTGTCCATACCATGTACATGATTTCCTTGCATTGAGCATAGGCATGTTTCTTGCACTTGGAAATAGTTTGCTTGCCCGCGTCACTCATTTCCTCCATTGTATCATAGCATTATTTTATCATTTTTTGGGATTTATAATATGAAAAATACAACAAAAAAAAGGATGGAATTGATTCTAAATATTTTATATATGGAAGCTCCTTGTGTCTCCCTTCAACAGAACACAATCTTATGAGTCTTCACCTCATTATGGGATTTAGTATGGCATTAGGAGGCCCTTTTTATCGTTTTTTAGAAAAATCTCCTCTGATTGTTTATTCTTCCAGTCATATGGAGCATGTGTTGATGCCTCTTGTGTCATAAATGTATCCCATTTTATAATCCATGTTTCCTAAGTCACATTTTGTGTCATGTCTATGTTCAAGGGAAGTCAATTTGTGTCAGCCATTTTGCAAAAACCTTCGAATTTTCAAGTTGAACCTCCCATGTCAATCAAGTGTTGCTCAATATCATAAGTATCTTTGTCTCTCACTTGTTCTAGTATAGAAGGTCCCCAATGACTTCTTGCTCCCAGGTCTGCTCTTATCGACTATGACATATTTCTCTTAGAGTATGACCTAGAGTTTCACATTGGGCCTATTTACATCATTGATAGGTAACCTTGTACTCAACAGATGACAAACCATCATTGGGCGTTGATTGAGTCGTTTCCCTTATGTTCGACATCAACAACCATTATCACAAATAGGGATTTGTGTGATACCTTGGTTTCCATTTGATCCCATTGGTGGATTCCTCGTCTTTGTCAGTAGTCTCTATCATTGGATATTATTCAAAGAGTCTATGCCATGTGCTATTCCATCTAGTACATGTCGAAGTCGTACCTTGATTTTTCCCTTTCAATATTTTCATCTGAGTACTTCCAAATCTTTGGCCTTCTGCTACCCCTTGTGATGGATGATGAAGGATGTCTTAATTCCTTCTTTCCAATGATTCTCTTCTTATTGACATCAACACATCTTACCATGGGACATGGATCTAGATTTATTGTTACTACCTTGGGGCTTGAAATCATTAGTAGCAGGTTCCCTCGCTTTTAACAGTGGGAATACATCATTGTCCCATGCTCGATAGATTATATCTGGTATTCGACATTATCTCCTTTATTCACACTTGTCAGATTGTACTAGATGCCTTGACACTCATTATCATTATTGGTGGGTCATCTCACATTTGTTAATGATGTACATCAATGACCGGTAATCAAATGGTGTCTCACTGTTTTTTACTTCAACACATTCATTCACATAGTGTAGACTCATACCATGTCAGATTGTTTTGAAGACTTTGGGTGAAGTACGAGCATCACATATTTTGTGCTCCTGTCCTACTTTTATTGTGCCACTCTCTTTGACATTGGTATTTGCAGAGGATCAATTCGTTCACTTCCTTGGTTCCAAATATACTCTATTTTATGAGACCTAACTCCATTGTGTAATCATTTGTGGTTGTGATCTATAGTTTTACATGGATCCACTGTGAATTTTCTCATGGACATGATTGCTACTTCTATCTATCACATACATCCATTGTGTATAGTTTTTGTGTCCATGGACATCAATTATATTTTATCACTCATGGATCCACATTGTAATTGATTTGGTGGCCATGCTTACATCACACTCAAGCATGGGAATTCTCAACACTAGAAGAGAGTATCTTAATTGTTTCTATTGTGGGTATTGTTTTGGGATTGGTCTTCATCAACTCCTACCCAATGGCCCCTCCACAATCTCATGACTATTGTAATGTATTATGGTCATCAATTACTCTTCTGAGATCACACATTAGGGGGAATCTATTATAGTGTCATTTAACATCATATATGTTCATGATGACTCATTTTCCTCAGTTACATCCCTTTCCCTATTTGCAGGAGAAAAATCCCCCTTTTCCTCCCTAAAAACATACCAAAAAATTCCATTTTTCTATATGTACGCAACTCCCCTTAAAGCAACTTGTGTACATACACGCCTTGCTAGTCAACAACCTGTGTATATTTTAATTGGCTCAAAAAAATAATAAATCCCGACATTTCTATTGAATTTGACGGGTTCCCTAGGTTCCTGGCCTCCTGTAGCGCGTTCATAACTACTCCAATTTTCAAAAGGGATTATAAAAGAGAGCCTTGGGATGGAGGAAAAAGACATCAAAGAGATGTAGCCTTATGCTGGCAGTTTCCTTATAGCCCTCCAAGCCCATGTTTCCCTATATTTCTTAGATTGTTTCCCCCTACTAAAAACCCTTGTTTTAAGGATTTGTGTTTCCCTTTATCTCATCAGGAAGAATTCCATTACTTCCTTGAACCCGATGAAACACACAACTTCAGAGGTAGTACTTGTCACCTCAGGCCTTGGGTGGAGGAACTTCGAGCCTGGTTCTAGGATCGTGTCACAACGATTATAGGTTATAACCAACCCTTTTGTTGTTTTCAATAAAATAACTCTCATTCTCGTCCACTTATCTTTGTTAATTCATGGTTTTGATGAGATTAGTTGTATTTCATTTTGAATCTAACATAGAAAGTGAATTGATTATATTTAGTTGGTTAGTGGATAACTACTTTCTTGCAATTGCATACTTCTTTGTTTGTAGAACTTTCATAAGACTATTGTGAAGAAGTTTTGGAGTGAAAGACCTCAAGCCAGATCGACTTCAAATGATAGGTTTCGAGTATGTCCTCTTTCCTTTCTTCTGAAATTTAGTTAATGTAAGTAGTTACTTTCAATTAATTGCTTGATTAAAGTTTGAGAGAATCATTTTAGGGCACTGCTCTATTGTGGTCTGTGACCCAATGACATAGGAATTAGATTTCAACAAAAACCCAAAAATATCTAATTTAGAGATGAAAAAATATGTTATTAGATCCATCTGGGTACCATAAATCTAGGTACGAGCCATAGATGTTGATGCAATTTATCTCCTTTGATAAGTCTCTTGATAACAAAGTGATTCCTAAGCTAGAGGAGAAGGAAAAAGAGTTTGAAAGGGCCAGAGAGTCCTTTCTCTATTCCATTATCAATCCCCTTGATCTACCCTTGGTATAAACTGATGAGAAGTCCCAACCTTTCAAATGACAGGATAATTCTTTAATAGCTTTTTCTCCTTCCATCATAGTTTCTTGTAATAAGATTATTGATGGATTATGAGTATCCATGAATATGTTAATGGACAATTTTTTTGAGGATTTGGAAAATCCTCTCATTTCAGAGAAAGAACAATCATGTGGGAGGTTCCTCAAGGGAATTTTCTCTAAGATCCCCTATTAAAGATCATTGTTTTCCTAATCGGACCTCCAAGTTTACTTTATTTTTTTCTAGGGAAAGAAGGATTTCCTTCCTATATAATAAGGCTTTGATTCCTTATCATATGTGTTTCCTAAACCCCTTACAATGCTACCCAAGAAGTGAGGATTACATTTGGCCAACAAACTAGGATTTTACTTTAATGCTTCAGTGGCTTGGGAATCTGAACAAATGTTTGAGTCGACAGGGGCAATGAAGGTTTTAGGGGGTTTTGGAGATGTGATTTTCTCTGAAGAAAGGTCCATCCTCTAAATAGGAATAAAGGGAGGGGGATAGGGAGAGTTAGCACATGATAGAATAGAAATAAAATACCCCATTGGAGATTCCACCTATGAGGGGAGGTTCGCCCCCCATGAACCAAAATATATATTTTGTGTGTAAGAGAACACAGGGGAAGAGAAAATTTGCTTACCAAATCCTTCGTGTCCATCCTTGGTCGGTATCATAGGTTCATACATATTTCTCAAATGATATGCTACTGGAGTCTAATTCGAAGACTTAATGAATGTTGAAGCTTCCTCCTTCTGAGCTTATGTCGATGGTGCTCAAGTTTGAGCCACTTCTTCTTTGGTTCCTTTGTGGAACCAAATATTTCTTCTAAGAGTGAGGGAGAATTATTTTTCCAACTTTCCATGAGTGACAATGACCACATTTGAAGGGAATCCCTTCGTAGTCCATGTTTTATAGAAAATGGAAGACCCTTTCCTAATTGCAATAGAATTTGCTAACCCTTTTGACAATTCCTGAACCACCAATATGTGAGCCATTTCCATGTATCCTATACTCTTGAACGAGTTATCCTCATCATATAAATAACCTAGTCTATTACAAATTTGTTTAAATACATCTTTGGACCATAGAAAAGTGGTAAACTAGGTAGCCTTACCCATACAAGGATGAATTCTAGATGCTTAGTCTTTGCATCAAAATCTACTTTCTAGCTTTTTAGAACAAGTAGGATTTTTTTGGCATCTTCACATGTTATCATAATCCAAACCATCCATCCCTTGACTAATAACATGTTGCAGGGAGCGTATCCAAGCAGACTATCAAAAAAATTTGAGGTCTAGGATTTTAGGGTACATGCTTTCATTATTTTACTTGTAAATATCCCAACTACGGTTGAGTCTTCCATTGTCATGATTTCATGCAATTTTATTCCCTTGCCCAGTTCCAAATTTATGTTATCTTCCTTCTTTTTAACACACTTCCTATGTTTTTTGGGCATTCCCCATGCCTCTTGATCCCAACCCCCCTCCCTAAAATGTGGCCATGGCTTTAATAGGTGGTATTCCACTCATTAAATCTCTAGCTAACATTTTGCCTCTAAATCCACAATCTATATGATTTCTCTTGTAATTAAATGAGAAATCAACCTATTAATACCCCTGACATAAAAAATTTAGTCATCCAAATGGGAGGATTATTTTTTATGGATAAACCATCCAAATGGGAGGATTATCCATTTTTATATTTGGATAATCCTCTAGTCATAAATTTTTATATTTTTTTTCCCAAAAACAATCTAGTAATTTTATTAAAGATAACAAAATTACAAATGTAGATATCCATTGGTATTTTAGTCTATTTTTAATGGGCATTATACAAAAAAGAACATATGTCATTCCTTAACAAAATAAAGATAGATAAAACTCAAACTTTAAGTATTCAACATACTATTATCATTTCTTAATAGTAGATCTCTACAATGTCTTGTTTCCATAAAGTCGTCATCTAAACTCTAGATATAGAAAACAAAAAAGTTACAAACCCCCAAAAACAGTCCAAAAGGAAGCTAGTGTTCAGATCATAGTGTCTTTCTTA
>ML785215.1:140335-175664 GCA_009831015.1 Picea engelmannii | reverse complement strand
ATGCAATATACATGATAAGAATAAATTTACATGTTTGGTTTAGTTCGCTTGAAACTTTGTATGAATCTGCATCCAAAATAACCGAATCCTCTTTGAAAGCCGAAACATAAATCGTGTCTGCGATTGCGGCCTGGTTGTGCCATCTACTAAATCTGATTGCGGAGAAAGATGTGAGAACTGTACTAAATCTGACTGCGGAGAAACATTGGAGAATTGCACTAGGTCTGGATTTAGCGTCGCTCTTATCCCCGTTATCGATCAAAATTCATGTCCATAAAGTCAGTCGCGACGGTTAGCATTGCTACAACGACTACTACTTTTGCACCTTCTAAATAATCGTGTGCGTTTTCGTTTACTTAATTAATTACGTAGAAAGGCATATACCTATTGGAGATGGGCACAATTAATTACCTTTTAATCTAAAATTATAATTTGATGGCTAACAATTGAAAATGTTGGCATATTCTTAGTAATCCTCCCAAATCAATGAATGTGATTTACTCTTCATAACTTTCTTGTATTTTTGAATGCATCAGTTAACCTGTTTAATTTTTAACATTTACCTAATCATATTAAGAAATTATTGTACCACCATATGATTGCCACGTTTAATGATTAACCTTTGGAATTACCACATTTAAGATTAACTTTTGGATTTCCTCATCTCTATGTGCGTTTGAGTTGTTTGTGTACTGGAGTGTTTTGCGGCTGTGCTAGTTTCTAAAATATTTTGACCACACTATATCCCCACCCTTATATGAGGAAAGATGGGGTGGGAGAAATATAGAGTAAAACATATAGATTATATGTTGTCCATCATCTTGTTGTTAGTAATAGTTTATACTTGGTAAACAGGTTAATCAGGTTAATGAATAATATGTGTTAATTAAACTTGAGTTATTTGTGTTAATCTTGACCTTTAATTTTGCATATTTTTAATTAAAACACTGATTAAGTTTTTAATAGGAATACTTAATATTTTTTGCTATGATACTTGTTATGTATATAAAATCCATTAGATTAGCATTTAAGATAAATGGGTACAAAGGAGTTAACATGTCTACTTTAAGGGAATTGAACTTAGATGGGGAGGATAACCATGCTACTCAACCACCCTAACTATATACTCAAGACATAATATATTAACATTAAAATGGTATGTGATCTTGTCTAAATGTTTAAAGTAAACATGTTTCAAGGAAAGTTAATGAGGTTAATGAATAATATGTGCTAATCATGACATACGAGAGTTATTTGTGTTAATCTTGGCTTTTAATTTTGCATGTTTTTAATTAAAAGACTGATTAAGTTTTCAATAGGAATATTTAGCATTTTTTGCTCTGATACTTGTTATGTATATAAAATCCATTAGATTGGCATTTAAGATAAATGAGTACAAGGGGGTTAACATGTCTACTTTAAAAGAATTGAACTTAGATGGGGAGGATAACCATGCTACTCAACCACCCTAACTATATACTCAAGAGATAATATAGTAACATTAAAATGGTATGTGATCTTGTCTAAATGTCTAAAGTAAACATGTTTTAAGGAAAGTTAATCAGGTTAATGAATAATATGTGTTAATCATGACATGCATGAGAGTTATCTGTGTTAATCTTGACCTTTTATTTTGCATATTTTTAATTAAAAGATTGATTAAGTTTTTAATAAAAATACTTAACATTTATTTCTATAATACTTGTTAGGTATATAAAATCCATTAGATTAGCTTTTAGGATTATATACCCAAGAGATAATAAACTAACATTAAAATGGTACGTGATCTTGTCTAAATGTTTAAAGTAAACACGTTTAAAGGAAATTCAATTTCCTGCCATTTTAAACCAACAATCTCGTGTAACTTTATGAATCACCAAATTACTCGTAAGAAGAACCATGTGGAGCACTCGAAATTAGGGAATTAAAAACCTTAGTTTATAGTACACTTGAGCTTATGGAATAGCTCCCATCCCATAATCACAAAAATGACACTCTTTAATGAGATGAGGATTACAAGTATAGCTTCTACACTTACTAGAGGAAACACATAACACTTATGATGATGTAGGAAACACATAACACTTATGATGATGTTAGTAAGAGATATATTTTAGGTAAGTGATTGGTAGTGCTGGACGTTATGCTTTTCTATGGGAGCTATTAATTCCATTTTGTACCCATGGCATTGAAACGTGAAATGGACTTGGAATTAGGCTTATGTATAGTTTGAAATTTTAATATTTTTTGGACGCTGAATGTGATTTGTTGTTAATGGAGTGACGACCATCCTTGGGAATGCATCCCTAAACATGGCAATGAGCTTAGATTAACGAGTTTTTATTCATGTACTTCATTGATTGTTGTATTTACTTCATTACATTATTTTTGTGGGGCTTATTGTGTTTATGGACTCTGTTGATTCTATTGGGTAGTGGTTGTTATTGTTTGCTCGACTTATAGTTTCAATTGAGCAATGGTGAAATTTTGAGGAACATTGTTCGTTAATGGGTTTTTTTGGGGTTTGAGTTGGATTGTTGTGTTAAGGTGGTTTTGTTGCACTAAAGTTGTGGTGGTTATTTTGGGTTTTGATCAACATCATGGAATTGGAACTCAAAATCTATTGGCTTTGAGTTGTTGGAGGTGTTTGGTGGTTTGGTTCATAGATATTGCATAGCATTAAGAAATTTTGTATTGAATGCTATTTTCTGCTCTGAATTATGGTTTCTATTAGGCGAAAGTAAAACCTTCGAGAACATTATTAGCTTTTTGTTGGGCGAAAGTGAAACCTTTGAGAACACTATTAGCTCGCAGGGTGTTTTTGGGTTTTTGGTGGTTTGGTTTATGGATATTGCATGGTACCAGCTAAAACTCTTCTAGGATATTGATAGCTTATCTAATTAGTCCATAGTTTGTAGTTTGTTTGTTATTCTAGGAAGATTGTTGCATTGGAACATGCATGTAAAGTGTACTTGGATGGATGGAATTTTTGAAACCAATGTGGCTATAGTTGATGGGTGTATTGCATTTATTGTTGAAGTTTGTTGATCTGCATTCAAAATGTTTCGGCATATCACAAGGATTTCATTGTCAAGTCTTAGATATTTTGTGTTTGATTGGTTTCTATTGGTAGCATGGTCACATGCTTCTCCTAAACGTAGCGGAGAGGTTAGTTCATTGGTGCATTCTAGTATGTACTCACCTTCTAGTGCATTGATTATTGTATTGATTCGATCCAGGCAGAAATTGCTAGCCACCCACCTATTCCACTGGCTTAAAACAGGGGTTTCCACCTTAGCAGTTTTTCTACAGTTTTTCAAGTCCTAAACTTTTGGGGCCATTTTGAGACCCTAAGCAGTGTTTTTTGGGCCCACCATAGTTGCATTGTAGGCTTTATCCAAAGTGGGACGACAGCATGTGCAGTCCTCGGATATACCTTTCAAACGTGTTATCATGCGCCCCAAACAGACATCATATGAAAAATTTACGCCCTTGGGAAGTTGATGTACCAACTACCCCCATCAGGGCCCGCAAACCTTTTGGCGTTTCATCTCCTGAGGTTAGGGTTTTGGATTTTATTTATGTTAAAAAGGCCTTTAGAGCCTCATTGTAAACATCATCATCTTCTTGTGAATGAGCATAGCCATCACATCTCTTCTCAGAGATAAGTTTTCGTCATTCTAGTGAATCATTAACTTTGTAATTTTACAGTTTTTGTACATTCCCCCATTAAGAAAAATTGTGCATTATTGTATTTCTGTGTTTATTTCAATATCTCTATATATTTCATTGTTATATCCATGCCTTCATTTCGTTCTTAAAAAATATGAATCGTGATTGTTGCATTCACTCCCTTGCATCTACTCATTTGTAGGATTTAATGGGTTCAATTTGGGTTGTTGTTTTCTTTATGGTTTATGTTGGGCAATGACAAAAGAGACCAAAATATTGTAATATTTCCCACTTGCGTAGGGTATCTTTGTTGTGTGGTAGTTATTCTAGGTTTTGGTGTTTTAGTGGTTTCTATTAGCAGCATGGTCACATGGTTGATTTGTTGGCTTATGGGTTGTTGTTATTGAGTTTGGAGAGACCATTGCTTAATTGGTTTATTTATTTCTTGTTGTGTTAATTGTTGTATAGGGTTATTGTGGTTTCAGTTGGGCTATTATGTTAACGGTAATATTATTACCTTTCAGACATGTGCAAGGATATTTTGGGACATAATAGTTTTTGGGTGGAGGGATTAATCATGTTTCATACTAGTGGAAATACTATGAATTAGGCAGGGGAATTAAGCTTATGCATAGTTTGATGTTTTAATATTCTATGGAGACTAGATGTGGGTTTGAGTTGGGATATTTTTAATGTTCAATGGTGGTTATTTAGCCTTTGGTTTATATTGATCTACACTTAAATAAATGAGAATATTGTTATCTTTGAATCCCAGTGTTCCATATTCATTCCTACATAGAGTTATTATGGGTTTAAATTACATTGTTGTGTTATCTAAGTTATTTTTCCTTTGGTTTAGTTGGCTTATGGTGGTTATTTTGGGTTTTGTTGAGCATTGTTGCAATGTACTTAATCCCAAAAATTCAGAGAATTCACATAAAATGTAGTGCAAAACCAAAGAACACAAGAGAAAATAGATAAACCCTAAGAAAGATCTCTTATATTAATAAAAAAATAAAATAGAGAGCTAAGTTCACTTGCCTCTTCAAGAGGGAAACCTCCTAGAGGAAAGCTCTCAAATACAATAGCATTATTGAAAAAAAAGTACATAATGTTCTACTCAATATATATCCATAGAGAATCTTAACTACCTACCGACCCACTTATAATGAGGGCCTACTAACTAATTTGGGTGTAATCAATAAAGAGGACCATTTTTACAATGAGTGATTATTAACTAACTATTTAGTGGGTTGTATTCAAGGAAGGTGGTCTCATACATTGATAAAGTATCATGAGTAAGGGTGGCCTCATACGTTAACTTAACTACATATAATAGTTTCATATCTCCTAAAAAACAATATCGTGTGTTTTACAAGCTCTAGTCCCCTTACAAAATGTTAGTTATTATTGTTGTGTTGGTTATGTCACATGGGTGAGAAAAAACACAACACTTGCATGCTTAGTTAAGTCATCTAAACAAGACATAAGTTTGTGAGTTGATTAGATAACCAAATACACATGAAACAAAGAAATAAAAACTAAAAACAACTAAGAAATAAATGTTAGAGAAGCTTGAAATAACTAGAACCATGAAAAGCAAAAAATGACCAATATATAGCTACCAATGGATCAATATATTGATAGGATAAACACCATAGAGAAAGGCAGGGACTTATGAGTCCCCTCTTCCTCCTTGGGAGGGATCTTGATTTCCCTAATAGAGAGATCTTCTCTTCATGTAATGGCAAGTAACAATGGTGAAGAAATACAATGCCAATTCCCTCAAGAGGTGAGTGGAATGGCCCTTGCAATGGTGCTTGAATGATTCAAAGAGAAAAGAGGATTCTCAAAGAAGAATTCTTGCAGCATAACAATACCTTGAAGTTCTTCTTTTTCTAGCACACCCATGGCACATATTTATAGCATCAATTCATGGCAAGATATAATTGGTTCATAGTGTGAACAAGGGGCCTTTTAGGGCACTTCCTAGCCCTTGACCAGCCTCCAAGTAGATTTCGCTCAGATATGAGTGTCAAATCGTGTTGGGGGTCGGACTAGAAGTGGTTGAGAGGCCGACAAGATTCATAAATGTGTCATTCATGGAAGTGTGTGGCTTTTCTCATAGACAATCAGGCATCTTGCGCACTGAGGCCTGTGTTGGTCTGCCCATTGTGTGTGTGATCCCTTTGGTGAATTTGCGCACTTTGATTTTTGAACCAAGTATATATTTTTTTGCCTTTCGGATGGATTTTGGTGTTGTAGGTGGACTGATTGTTGTTGGCATTGATATCTTTCTTTAACCATTGTATGCAATGTTGTGGGTGATTTTTCAGTGATAACAGATGCCCCCTGATGTGTGAGGTTAGGAGCATACGTATAGCCGAAATACATCAATGTTTCTTCTGTTGAGAGTGCCATTGTAAGGAAGATTGAAGAGAGGAACTGCAAGAGTGATCCGCCCGAGAGAGAGGGAAAATTGTGGGACCCAAACCTTTCTCTAGGAAAAAATAAAATCTATGTACAAACGAGGCGGGCATGCCCCATGCTCGTGTCATGAAACCAAAATGTGGGACTGTAACTAATGATGGATGATGATGTAGATAACTGTAGCGCCCTTGGGGGTGGTTGATAATGGTAGATGACATTTTTGAATGGTGAACGGTCTCTAAAGTGATTCAAGGACAACTATAAGAATTGTTGATGACTCGTAGGCATTGATGGCCTATCAAATTTAGAGTTCGTCGACTGGTATGAAACAACTGCAATGGTCGCATAGTAAGAACCACCGTAACATGAGAGTTTGTTGAATTCAAATGTTATGGGGGTCAACGGAATCAGAAAATAATGATGATTCTCTCTGTGTTGTCCGAGACTCCTCATTGAAAAGGTAATGAGAGTCAAAATATTGTCGCCCTTTTGGAAACTGTGTTGATGTCGACATGAAGGGAGATGCCACGCCAAGAAGCTAAGGGATTCTTGAAATCCATTGAGTAATAGATGATATCAGGTACTGACAAGTAACATGAATGAAGTGAAGATGCTATGGGACTCAAGACTGCCCTTGGTTGGGGTGTTGAGGGATGATTGGCAGCAACCGTAAAACTGAATCTAGTGTCAGGGGGACGACTAGATATGGGGTTAAACTATTCCACAGGCTAACAAAGGGGGAAAACTCAGAGATTGTGGGTACAGGGACTTGGGATACTTGGGGTTTGTTAACGATGTCAATATGAAAATAGGGTGGATGCCCCAACCAAGGGAGACATGGGTTTATTTTCCAGGTAAAAGAAGGCCATCAAGGATGACGACAAAAAAGCTATGTATTTGTTGGAAACAAAGGATTTATACAATTACCAAAGAAATAAAGAATAATTTGGGTTGAGTATACAGATATAGAAATGGGTGCCCCAGTGAAAGATGGCTTGGCTTGTTTAGGGAGCAAGTTTTTGAAAGAGAACTCGTGGAGGGTGGGGGGCTCATGGGTGGGTTTCTGTATTAGGTAAGTGGATGGAGGACAATCTGCAAATGGGAAAACTAATGGTGGATGAGGTGGAGGGATAATGAAACTACGGGGGTGCAGTCGATAGAACCAAGTGTAGGATGATATGACCTCGGAGTCTATTGGGAAGGTTAGCAATATGATGAGAATAAGTATGGGGTTCATTCTCGGAAGTGAAAAATACTATCGGGACTCCCAATCCTATGGGGTGAAATCGGCATGAGTGTCAAGTTGCCGAGGGGAACTATGAATGGGACAACTCATGTGGGGGAGAGTGATATCGGATGACAGTGCCAAAATTTGGTAGAGTTGAAGATATTGCAGAGCCAAAAGTAGGGATCCTAAAGGTAAATGTTAGAGGGTGTGACTGAGATATGCAATTGATTTACAGAGGGAATAATTACATGCCAGTGTCGAACATATACCTGAAGGGGTTGTAAGCTTGTTGAACAAGTACTTGCACACATGAAATCCAAATACCCGATGTGAACAATATCTGAAAAGAATATATGACAGTTGTTTGATTAAAACTGAAAGTGAGCTTGCGTACATGAGCGTGGAGTGAGAAAAATGTTCCTTCAGGACCAAGTGAAGATGATAACCCAGGGAATGTGAATGTGTAGATGGCGGGATGAGGATCTCGTGGTTGAGAATGGATCAGAAAATGGATGCTTTGTTCTGTAACAGAGTGTGGAAGTTGGGAAAAAGGGGCTATATATGGATGGTGGGCCCACAATGCCACCTCATTTGCACCTGTCACTGTTGTTGAGCTGACAAGAGAGCTGTGAGGAGATTTCGATATTGCGGGAGAGTGAGGCTATCAATCTGGGAGCGACGAGAGACGGGCTAGTGGACATATCATCCTGTACCTTGTGGATTTGGTAGTTGGTAGATAGGGTATGTACGGAGGGTCGTACAGGGGATTTTAGGGGTAGGGGCCCACAAATGCGCGGGAAAAGGGGAAATACCCACACATGTGTGTGTGGGTATAACTCAGTTTCCCGCACATTACGTGTAGGATTTTTCAATACAGTCGTGCATGAGGTATGCGCAGTTGTGGCAAGAAATCTCGCGCATAATGTGCGGTTGTCTCTGAGACAGTCGTGCACATGTGTGTGAGGGCTAGCCAGACAAGCGCGCATTGGATGCACGCCTGTCTGACTGACGGGTGCACACCCATGCGTGCCTGTGGAAGACACAGTTGTGCATTTGTGTGCAGCTATCTAAAGAATAGTTGCACACAGATGCACAACTGTATGAGGGAAAGCCGCACATTGTGGGCAGGCTAAGGGGTGTAGTTTTTTGGATATTTTATGATTTTTGATGGATGATGAGGCTAATCAAATGTTTATGTGTGGATGCAGGTGATCAACAGAGCCTCTAGTACGATGTTGGTCCACTGGAGAGAGAGCGACTGGTATTGGTTACGAGAGGTTGCGAGGTCACAGTCGGGCGTATGAATACACTTGGCAGCCTGTGAGTTGCTCAAGTTTTTTAACTGCCCCTTGATACGATCACAGGAGTTCCTACTACAGTTCTTGATTAGGATGTGGAGCATTGATCTGCAGTGCTTCATTGTTAGGGGAGAGCATCTGACATTCTCCGCTATAGAGGATGTGTACTTCTTGACGGGACTCCCATTCTGTGGGAGGGCACTAGCCGTTAATCCCTATCTGCCAGGGGAGGATCGGGTGGAGACCATGGTGTCTCACCACTGTTCTGGGTCAAACCTTATGTCCAGTTTGGATGTTTGTATCTAGACCATCGATGACTTATTGACTGAGTGCATCGTGGCTATGGTGGTGAGGATCTATGGATCCTTGGGTACTCAGTGGATCATTGGTGTTCAGCTGAGGGTGGTGGAGCAAGTCCTAGTTGGGGACCTGTTTGCATGGGGTGTGTTGATTCACACCAAGATGATGTCCCAGCTGAACCAGTGTCGGCATGCTGACTTTGTGACTTTGCGTTCGGGTCTATTCTGGTGGTCTGGTTCTTGGAGAGGGTGCCTCTGTTGGTTGTGGAGCATGATTATCTTCCTAATTTAGAGGTCTTTTACTTTCAGCCGTGTTTATACCCCATGAAGTATTTACACCCCAGAAGTATGTACACTCTTCCACGCGGGGGAGTGCAGAGGGGGGGTACCCCCTCTGCGGGGTCCGGGGGAGCTATCCCCTCGGCTGGGGGGTTTGGGGGCAAGCGGGCCCCCAGCGAGGGTTCGGGGGCGAAGCCCCCGAAGCAAAAATTGCCTTGTAAAAGTATATTGTAATTTCATTGTAAATCTGGACCATTCATTATAAGGTCGCAGATCTAACGATAGAGATTATGTTAGGGTTTTTTTCCATAGAAGGCAACCCTCTTTTATGAGGGAAATGTATTGCGGCTATGTATGTTGGCGAATATTGTATTCTGAGAGAGGAGACTGTGAGAGAAAGAAGAGTAAGTTACAGTGGGTTTTGTTGTAGGTTGTATCCCTTCATTTTGCTGGATAATAATAAAGAAAGGACCTGGAAATTTCTTTGGTGGACATAGCCCACACTGGGTGAACCACGTAAATCTGTGTCTCTCTTGTATTGTGTATCTTCTGTGTTTTGTTTCCGCATTTGTTTTATTTTATTGCTCTGCGGTCCTGTTTTTCTAACAGCCTCTGTTGCACCCATGGATTCTGTTAGAGCCAGCGGAGCGGCGAGAGTTGTGATTGTTGTAGTGGGCACACGTGTTGGCCCATCATGGAGGAGGGGAGGGTGGCCACTATTTCACGACCATGTTTGCGCTCGTGTGGCATCATATGTCGCAGGTGATCTTGCGATATCCATACGTAGGTATGGACTACCGGCAAGATCCAGACATGGTGCTACCTTCTGGGGAGGACTGGGACCAGAGAGGTATGGGTTGTATTTGTTTATGTTTTGTGATTTTGATAGATAGCATTTATCATATATGTATATGGATGTTGACACTATCTCTAGTGTTTTTTTGCAAGTGTTGGACCCTGAGGATGAGAGACATAGGTCGTCAGGGAGTCTTCTCGATGAGAGCCGGCTCAACAGGAGCTTGTAGAGTCGAGGGCTGGACAAAGACGTCGACGAGATGACATTGGTGTTGGACCAGCTAGAGAGCCACAGGGGGATGTTGTGGCCACTTTAGAGGATCTGCACAGACGATTCAAGCAGGTCTTGCAGGGTGTTCCTGAGGGCATATGGGCCCACATCCAGGATGAGGAGGTCCTAAGCCAATGTGTGGGGATACCAACAGATTGGCGGACATTGATTCGCATAGAAGCAGTAGCGGGGGCATCGATGACTGGTCGGTTTCCTCCTAGAGTTGGAGGGCCCCCAACTGGTGGGGCACCTCCGACCGATAGAGGACATGGGGGGGATCTCTGGGGGCACCTTGAGTGTTGATTTTGTATGTATATGGGTTTATGGGCCTGATTTTGTATAGGGTATTGGATACCCATTTATGTACTCATAGGGGTGAGGGGATTCATGAACCTACGGGAAGTTGTATATGTATATTTTTTGTAAACATTTCAGACTTGG
The DNA here is from genome assembly GCA_009831015.1 of Picea engelmannii. Taxonomy (NCBI): domain Eukaryota; kingdom Viridiplantae; phylum Streptophyta; class Pinopsida; order Pinales; family Pinaceae; genus Picea; species Picea engelmannii. The sequence continues at coordinate 164,951 of ML785215.1, read as the reverse complement.
ATGACATATATATGATGGATACATTTTTATCATTCGTGTCTTTGTGTTTTGTGTTTTTATGTTGTATGATGTCTATTGTTATATGTTTTGACAGATCTATGATGTTATGTATATGATGTTGTTTAATGTGATAAATGTCAATCTTATACTAGGTTAGCCATGTGATCTGCTACTTGATTGAGGTTTCTTGGAATATGTGTAAATGTGATGGAATCAAAGTTGTGAGATAGGAGTCTAACTTGCAGGTATTTGTGAAAGAGGCAAGGATCGTGAACATGATATACGGTGTTGAGTTGCAGGATGACAAGTTGGGAATATAATAGAACGCTAAGGTGACGAATGTGGCGGTGACTGGCCTCAGCAAGGAGACCAATGACGACGTCATATTCGACTTGGTTGTTGGTGGCCAAGCCCAAACATATGCCACTGGAATGGAGTAGGATATGTGAGGGAGTATAGAGGGCCCAAGCGGTCGAAGCAAGATTCCGGGTCCAGCGGCTGGCATCATCAGTGTAACCAATATGGTAGGATGATGGATGATGCATCTGTCAATAACACAGGTGATAGATTAGACATGAGGAGTGGTGGCGGTAAAGAATACTAAAAACTCTACAAATGTGTACAAAGAGAAAACTAAGGTAGGGGGGCTATGCTTAGGCGTAAAACTTATTTAAGTACAACTAGTTGACGGGTTCTTTGAGAGGGTAGCCTTCTGGAGAGGCCAAGATGTAGGCACCTTTAGTGAGGCAATGTTGGATGATGAAGGGGTCGTGCCATAATGACTCAAATTTCCCATGGCTGAGAGTATTGTGGGCGATATCATAGGCCAACACAAGATCAACTTCGTTAAATGAGAGAAGGTTGACATGGCGGTCAAAGGTGGATTTGGACCATTTTTTGGCTGCCTCATTGTGTTGTAATGAAGATCGACGGTCTTCGTCAAGTGACTCTAAGGTCAGTAGGTGTTTCTCCATTGGAGCAATGTCAAGTAAGAGCTTTATGGACGTGTGTAATGTGGGGATTTCGCACTCGATAGGGAGGGTGGCTTCGATCCCATGGACGAGGTGGAATGGTGTAAAACCAGTGGCATTTTTTACTGTCGTGCGATAAGCCCATAAAGTGGAAAATAACATATGATGCCAGTTGGTCTTATGTTTGTTGATGGTACATTGTAGCATGGTTTTGAGGAATTTGTTGACAGCCTCAGCCTATCCATTGGACTGAGGGTAGTATGGGGAGGAAAACTCATGGGTGAAGCCTAATTTTTAGGAGAGTTCTGTAAAGATCTCGTTCTCAAAATGTTTCCCATGATCAGAAACTAACTGTTGTGGGACTTTGAACCGGGTAATGACATGGTTTAATAAAAAACTTATTGTTGTGTCAGCAGTGTTGTTAAAAGTGGGCATGGCTTCGACCCATTTAGTAAAGTAATCCATAGCCACCATGATGTATTTGTGTCCATTACTGCATGGAGGATGGCAAGTCATGAAGTCTATGCCCCATTTATAGAAGGGGTCGGCTGTGATGACTGGGTGTAGAAGAGCTGGTGGAGCTCGTGCTTTGTTTGCATAAAGCTAGCATTTGTCACATTGCTTGACAGCGTGGATACAGTCATGAAACAAAGTGGGCCATAAGTACCCTGATCGAATGATTTTTTGGGTGATAGACATACCCGGGAGGTGACCACCGCAAGCGTCGTTATGGCAATCGTTAAATACTTTCTCAGCTTCGTCGATGGTAAGACATCATCAAAGGATGGTATCAACCCCACGTCGGTAAAGAATGTCCCCGATAAGGAGGTATCGAGGAGCCTGATGGTGAATGCGTCGGTGGTCATCTCAAGAGAGGTGAGACCCAAACTTCTGTGTGAAAAGGTAGACGAGGAGTTTGTCATACCAAGGGTCATCGGAGGGGATGAAGAAGAGGTGTTCATCGGGGAAATCCTCATTGATGGGGGAAGCTTTAGCGTCCGAAGGAAAAGTCATAATGAGTTCGGCTAAGACGAGAGATTTCTTTCTTTTGGGAGTAAAGAACTCCAGATCGTATTCCTGGAGGATAACGATCCATCGGGAAAATTTTCCATTAATATGTCGTCGACTAAGCAAGTAATGCATGGGGTTGGAATCTGCTACGACTTTGGTAGTTCGAAGCATAATATAATGTCGCAGTTTTTGGACTGCGAGGACAACTACTAACACCAGTTTCTCATCATGATTATACTTCAAGGGTGGGCCTGACAAGTTTTTACTAATGTAGTAAATGACATGTTCATGTCCATCATCCCCTAATTGGATGAGGACTCCTGCTACTGAAACAGCAGAGGATGTAATCGCGATCATAGTCTGGGGGATTAATCAAACGGGCATTGGATAGGGCGACTTTTAAATCATCAAAAGACTGATTAAGTTTTCAATAGGGATACTTAGCATTTTTTTCTATGATACTTGTTATGTATATAAAATCCATTAGATTAGCATTTACAATTGGATAATTCATTACAAGGGAGTTAACATGTCTACTTTATGAGAACTGAACTTGGATGGGAAGGATAACCATGCAACCACAGAAACTTTATACTAAGAATTGAACTTGGATGGGGAGGATAACCATGCAACCATAGAAACTATATACCCAAGAGATAATAAACTAACATTAAAATGGTAAGTGATCTTGTCTAAATGTCTAAAATAAACAAGTTTCAAGGAACTTAAATTTCATGCCATTTTAAACCAACAATCTCGTGTAACTTTATGAATCACCAAATTACTCGTAAGAAGAACCATGTGGAGCACTCGAAATTAGGGAATTAAAAACCTCGGTTTATAGTACACTTAGCTTATGGAATAGATCCCATCCCATAATCACAAAAATGGCACTCTTTAATGAGATGAATATTACAAGTATAGCTTCTACACTTACTACAAGAAACACATAACACTTATGATGATGATAGTAAGAGATATATTTTAGGTAAGTGATTGGTAGTGCAGGACGTTTTGGTTTTCTATGGCAGCTATTAATTCCATTTTGTATCCATGGCAGTGAAACGTGAAATGGACTTGGAATTAGGTTTGTGTATAGTTTGATATTTTAATATTTTTTGGACGTTGAATGTGATTTGTTGTTAATGGAGTGATGACTATCCTTGGGAATGTATCCCTAAACATGGCAGTGAGCTTAGATCAACGAGTTTTTACTCATGTACTGCATTGATTGTTGTATTCACTTCATTACATTGATTTTTGTGAGGCTTATTGTGTTTATGGACTCTGTTGATTCTATTGGGTAGTGGTTGTTATTGTTTGCTTGACTTATAGTTTCAATTGAGCAATGGTGAAACTTTGGGGAACATTGTTCGCTAATGGGGTTTTTCTAGGTTTGAGTTGGATTGTCATGTTATGGTGGTTTTGTTGCACTGAAGTTGTGGTGATTATTTTGGGTTTTGATCGACATCATGGAATTGGAATTCAAAATCTATTGGCTTTGAGTTGTTGGAGGTATTTGGTGGTTTGGTTCATAGATATTGCATAGCATTAAGGAAACTTTTATTGAATTTTATTGCTTACTCTGACTTAACCTTTCTGTTGGGTGAAAGTGAAACCTTTGAGAACACTATCAACTCCCAGGGTGTTTTTGGGTTTTTGGGTTTGAGGTGTTTGGTGGTTTGGTTTATGGATATTGCATGGTACCAAATAAAACTCTTCTAGGCTATTGATAGCTTATCTAATCAGCCCATAGTTTTTATTTTGCTTGTTATTCTAGGAAGATGGTTGCATTGGAACATGCATGTAAAGTGTGATTGGATGGATGGAATTTTTTAAACCAATGTGGTTATAGTTGATGGGTCTATTGCATTTATTGTTGAAGTTTGTTGATGCATTTGAAATGTTTGGGCATATCACAATGATTTCATTGTCAATTCTTAGATATTTTGTGTTTGATTGGTTTATATTGGTAGCATGGTAACATGCTTGTCCTAAACGTAGCGGCAAGGTTAGTTCATTGGTGTATTCTAGTTTGTATTCACCTTCTAGTGCATTGATTATTGTATTGGTTGTTGCATTCAGTCCCTTGCATCTACTTATGTGCAGAGTTATTCTAGGTTCAATTTGGGTTGTTGTAAATGCTTTATGGTTTATGTTGGGCAACAACAAAAGCGACCAAAATGTTGTCATCTTTCACACTTGCATAGGGTTATTTTCTTGTGTGGTAGTTATTCTGGTTTTGGTGTTTTTAGTGGTTTTTATTAGTAGCATGGTCACATGGTTGATTGGTTGGTTTATGGGTTGTCGTTATTGAGTTTGGGGAGACCATTTCTTAATTGGTTTATTGATTTCTTGTTGCATTGATTATTGTATAGGGTTATTGTGGGTTTTAGTTGGGATATTGTGTTAATGGTAATACTATTACCTTTCAGTCATGTGCAAGGATATTCTGGGACATAATAGTTTTTGGGTGGAGGGACTAATCATGTTTCATACTAGTGGAAATATTGTGAATTAGGTAGGGGAATTAAGCTTATGCATAGTTTGATGTTTTAATCTTCTATGGAGATTGGATGTGGGTTTGAGTTGGGATATGTTTAATGTTCAATGGTGGTTATTTAGCCTTTGGTTTATATTGATCTACGCTTAAATAAAGGAGAATATTTTTATCTTTGAGTCCCAATGTTCCACATTCATTCCTACATAGATTTATTATTGGTTTAAGTTAGACCGTTGTGTTATCTAAGTTATTTTTCCTTTGGCTTAGTTGGCTTATGGTGGTTATTTTGGGTTTTGTTGAGCATTGTTGTAATGTACTTAATTCCAAAAATTCAGAGAATTCACATAAAATGTAGTGCAAAACCAAAGAACACAAGAGAAAATAGATAAACCCTAATAAATATCTCTTGTAAATTAATAAATAAAATAAAATAGAGAGCTAAGTTCACTTGCCTCTTCAAGAGGGAAACCTCCTAGAGGAAATCTCTCAAATACAATAACATTATTGAAAAAACATTACATAACCTTCTACTCAATATATATTCATAGAGAATCTTAACTACCTATCGACCCACTTACAATGAGGGCCTACTAACTAATTTGGGTGTAATCAATAAAGAGAACCCTTTTTGCAATGAGTGATTATTAACTAACTATTTACTGGGCCTTATTCAAGGAAGGTGGCCTCATACATTGATAAAGTATCCCGAGTAAGGGTGGCCTCATATGTTAACTTAATTACATATAATAGTTTCATATCTTCTAAAAAATAAGATCATGTGTTTTACAAGCTCTAGTCCCCTTGCAAAATGTTAATTATTAGATTAGTTGTATACTTCACATGTTCCTAGTGATTCACATGGCATCATCATGAAATGATACAAGTCTTAAATAAGTAAGAATATATAACACATTAGAACACCCTTGTTGTTGATCTTTTACTTTCATAGTATGTAGTGTTCCTCGAACAATGTGATATCTCACACCAAGTAAATCTTTAACCCTTCCTCCTATTACTAGAAATACTACATAATGTTATTGTGAATTATAGTCAATACTATGCATATAAGTAGTGAATTCAAATCTAGAGGTTAATAGTACTTTGGCAACTTTATGTAAGAAAGAGTTTGGTTTTTTGGGGGGTGATATCGGAAAATTTGACAAATAAGTTGTCTTCACTATCACTCTACAAAATTGTATATGATATTTGCACCTCATACAACTTATTGTTTGATTCTTTCAAAGTAGGATTAAATTCGATCTTTTTTGTTGTTTGAGGATCTTCATATTTCCTTCCTTCATGCATTATGTCTCAAAGGGTAATTGGAACCAATTCAATCAAACATGTTTTCATGAACCAACAAATCCATTTGCAACTCCTTTAAAGATATTGCTCGAATGGTATATTTCTCTATATTCCAAATATTTCGGACAATACCTAACAAATTATTAGGTGTCCTTTTAATGGCCTCAATTCCCACAGGATCATTAACAATGCCTTTTCTAGAGAATGTAAATCAATTTTAAAATCCATTTTGTTGTATAGTAGTTACAATATTTTGTTTTATCAATATTGCAATAACCCTTTGGTTAAGTATCAAGGAAACATTTTTTATTGATGAATCTTTAAGTTTAGGTCTTTTTCAATTTGATCTAATTGTCGAATATCAAAATATTTCAATTTTTTATTCATATATCTAGAGAGTAGTTGTAGTTGTTTCAAGACAAATTATATCTCCCCAAGTATACCCATCTTGTCAGAGAGTTCTTTCAAATATTCCATGAAATAGAGATATGTCAAATATTAAAAATGAATTGTTCTCGTGACTCTCCAAAAGGTATTGAGGAAAGCAAATGAATGAAGAGATGGAATGGAACCATTTAATGAACCAAAAACTGATTCTTGGGTGGATCAAATGCAAAATGTTTTTGTATAACTTCCAATACATTTTTGATAGATTCCTTCCTGAAGTGTTCAAATCTCATTATATATTCTTGATTGTAATTTAACAAGTCCAGTAATATAGGTAAATTGACTCTTCTAAGGCAGTTATAAGTTCTAGGTTGTAACTCTAATTGGTCAATGAAATATATTTAAATGCAATGTTTTCTTCATTTTCGTGTGTATAAAATAACAAAAGAAAAATAGTACCAATAATCACCTATTGTTATAATCTATGAGAAAGAATTTTCTTGAATACTATTTACTTTTCCCTACTATTATGTATGAGCATAATTTTTTTAACCGTTTCCATCATTAGCAATGTCCAAGCAAATATATGTTCACCTTTGAGATGATCCAATTCTAGCTTGATTGCATGATCTCTTCCAATCCAATGTGAGAAAGTTACATAATGTCTACTTTTTATAATAAATGGGTGTGTCCATGGGTTTTCCTTTGTATCAGATTCATACCGTTATATTGAATCATCCTAGCCAGTTAATTGTTGTAAATGTAATGCATACAGCTCTACTTTCTAGTCGGGTCAATTCAATCACTCTATATGAATTAGCACTTTTTTATCCATCCAATATAGTGACAAAGTATGTTCATTATACCTTTTATGACTCTTTTGGAAATAAAATATTCATGGAGTGGATGAAGCATCACTGAAGAAATTGTAATTAATTCTAGTATTTGGATTTATGAAGGTGTGGTTGATGGTACCGCCTGAATTAGCACCCTTGTGAAAATCCCCAACATAGGTTTTAACTTGGGGAAACAAGATGGGAAATGCACCATTGTCACCTTAGTACAATTTCCCCTTCACTTAAGGTCAGCTCCTAGAAGCCAAGGGGTGTATCCCTATTTGATTAAGTGAACCTCCTAGTGAATTAATTACCATGCAATCTTATGATTTAATTCAAAGAATCCGCAAAATGTATAACAACTAGATGAAAAAGGATTACAATGTGTGATTAAATGATTCAAAGATAACCAATTAGAAACAATAAGATAAACCACTAATATATCCACTTGAGAAAGAGGGTTAGGAGCTAGTGGATGTGTGTGCCACATCTAATATGAAAGATAAACAATGTAAACAACTTCATATTTGCAATTAAATGACTATCACTAAATAAATGAAACTTCAAAGAGGCAAGAACCACCTTTAAGCTATTTTAGGGCACAAAGAGTGTAATCAACTAGCATAAGTCATTGATTACCAATCAATTATATGCTATAAAAAGGACAAGATTATGGCTATCCACAACTTCTAAATCTATTTTATGATAAATTAACAAGGAAATTTTAGATTTAAAGTGAAGCGAGAACCATCCAAGAGAGAGAAAATTCACTTGTGAATAATACATCTTGGACGATTTAACTAGGGAAATATATATGCTATGAAAAAACTGCCCAACAAATGTTAGAATCAAGTTCTATAGGTATATAACAATGAACTGAGAAAGAACTTGAAAAATATGTGTTGAATCATCCTTAAGGTTTCCAACGTTAGCACTAGAATTCACCAATACAATCTCGAAGTGAAAGATAAGCAATCATAATCACTTAGGAGATCAATTTCACCACCATATATGTAATATAAACTTGTAATAACAATCTAGAAATGAATTATAAGCTAGGTATGAGTAAATATGAACTTTCACCAACAATATCACCTATAATTTGAATAAAATACCTAAAACCCTTCCCAAGGAACCAAAAGCAAAAACAAAGCAAAGGATTGAGCACTTACCCAAGATAATAAGAGAAGAAGGAAGGAACAAACCCTAAAACATATTCTCTCCAAGTGGTATAGAACCCTTCAATGGATCGATATTGAAAGCTAGTAGAAGTCTTGAAATATCACAACAAATCTTTGATGCACCAATAATAAACCAAGAAATAAAGAGTTCCAACAATTAACTCCAAAACCTCCAATAGGTATATCTTTAACAAATTATATTATCAAATGATATACAACAACAACAACAACAATGTGGAATGAGAGGAGAGCCTTTATTTTTCCAAAAGAAAAATCACACAAATTATCTTAGTAAATAATTTTTTTACATCGATAGTTCATGTATCAATGAAACATACTCCAGGTCTAAATGCCACTCATCCCTCTCCATATGCCTGATCTCTACTTCAACATGTTCGATGTGCCAACCAAGAGATAATGAAAATAAAAGTGCATCGGTGTACCCAAACAAAAGATATAATCTCTCACCCCCCCACAAAAAACATAATTGAGGCTTCTACATCCTTCTCATTCTTTATTATTTTCTAATCTCCTTAAATTTAGCCCAGGAGTTCTACAAAAGTGACTTGTCATCCACATAATGAAGGAGACTAAGTCAAGATACAAGTAAAACATGCCACATGTACATAAAACCATCTAAGAGAGGGGTCCATCCCACAAAAGAGAGGTTGACTTGGTGAAGGAGCTTAATGTTCCCCTCAAAATGTATTGAATAGGCCTCAAATCATGGTGTATAAGTCTCCTAAGGAAGGAATAATCCAACATATAGCCTCCAAAGGTGGAATGACCTCATGGATCAAGTGAAAATACCCCCAAGAAGTGGAGAAGTCCTATAATAATGCTTAACAAGTCCTCAAATGATGTCTCCAAGGTATGACCGTGTCCATAGATAAAGAAAATCACATGCATAAAGGGTGGAAAGTGACCTTCCCAGTAAAAATAAGTCATGAAACTCTCCAACGACCAGTATGACATCCACAGTTGTGAGGTTGACCCTCATATCAAGTAATAAATGGCTCAAAAAGTGATGAAATGACAGAGAACTCTAGGATATTCAACCCAACATGTCAAGAGGAGACCCATGTATGTGTAAATAGACCAAATTTACTCAAATGATATGAGTAGTGCCTTGGGATACGTGAAGTTCCTCGAGATCTATGATACTACCTTGGGAAGTGCAAAATTGTATGAGGATTTCCAAAATCATCTCAAGAATTGATGGCCAAAGTGTGAAAAATACATAAGATGGGGGTCCATGATTAGGTATAAGATAAGTGTGATTTAAATAGGTTTGACAGCCTTTACAACATGAGCAACACTTTTACATTACATTCAAAGAAGTGAGAGAGACTAGAAGTTCCCCTAGATCGTGTGTCCTAGTAGATCCATCCCAAGACCCTCGCATAATAACTTGGGTCGTAAATGACCAACACAGTGACAACTTAATGCCAGCAAGGGGAATTCATCCTAAGCCATAAGAGTAAGGACTATATTTAAATGGGGACTAAAAGGATAGGCCATGACCAACCACAAGGGGGCTAGAGATACCACCTAGGTCCCACGATGTTACATAGATCATCTAAGCATGGCCCAATACAATACATAAGTACAAAGATAACCACACTTTTGGCTCGTCATGATACAATGAAATGCATAATATTCTCATATGATGGATCACATCTGGCGAAAAAAAATATAGGGTGCATTGAAGTGAATATGAGGTGTAACATCTAAGGAAAATATCATGTTTTTTGGCCTGTCATGAACTTGGAAATATATCCTCATCCCAATAATCCAAGCCCCAACTTCTTGTATAGATTTGACCTCACCATCAACTGTAGGTGGTTTTGCTTTCTGAAATTCTCCCTACAAGTTATCTCTAAGATGCCTCTTCCTCCTAATCCTACTCTGAGAGGATTCTAGGCTACTCAAGGGGTCATCATCTGCATATAACTTGCTAGTAGAGGATTCAGACACAGATCATATATATGTTCCATCTCAAGAGGTTCTCCTTGTAATATGGGACCTCTTATGTGAATGGTTTATTGAGCTACCCCTACTCCCATCAACATTAATAGTAGATATTTTTACCATGCTACAATTGCCTTTATATGTTTGTCAAAATTTGAAACGTGAATGCATTAAGTTGGTTTTTCTATTCTTGACATTTGATCAACCTCTCATTAACGATTGTAGGTTTGAATTCCCACCCTCAACCTCATTATGGTCTCTACAATATCTGGAGGAGGCTCTTGGTTTCTATGTCCATTGGACTTTGTCTCTACATTCCTCTTCCCATGTATATTTTCACCTATGACATTTGCTTCATAATCATAGGAGTTTTGTGCATCATCCACGGTGATGAAATTCTCAATTCAACCAATACCAAGGTTATGACCTCTACAAATCAGTTGTAGAAATCCTAATTCTCGGAATAAACTACAAGGAATATGCACAACAATAACTCTATTAGATAATAATGACAACAAAAACATTATCCTAGCAATCTTGATTATGATTTTTGAATTTATCTGTCATAATCAAATGCAATCAAATCATAAAACCTTTTCCAAAAAATTTCAACACTAACTCCAACAGTACTGAAAAGTGTGATACGACGTCTGACTCTGATACCATGGGAAACCCCATGCAGTCACCTATGAGATACCTAGGAACAAGAACTATGTATACCAACTCGCAGTCGGCATCCAGGGGTACAGTCAACAGTCTGGGTGGAGCGTATGGGTAGGATAACTGAGTCTGAAGCTATTCCATAGGACTTTCTACAAAAGGGTCAGTGTCTCTTTAGAAAATGTCAAACTAAGTATGAAGCTTCTACAGGACTGACACCAAGAGTGCCAATATCACTTCAGGTAAAATTCGGTCAAGTCCAAAATTCACAAAGTACTGACATTAGATGAGTCAATGTTACTTCAGGGAAAACCCCCAAATACACTCAATTTGCTATGCTTGGTTGAGTTTCATAGGGGTTATCTCATTTACTCTTCCTCACGCGACCTCATGTTTAGCTCTTGTGTTATAGGAGGCTCCTAACTATACTTATACGATAGTTGTATTTTCTCTCCCTATCTCAGACTCTTTTGTGTTTTATCTTCCTTGGAGATTTATCTCTCCAAACCTAATCCAAGGCCCTAACCCTAAACTTGTTTGTGAACCCTAGAAACAAAGTCTAATAAATTTTAAATTTAGCGTTTATTTTAGTGGTTTTTTTTACTCAAAGGATACGGAAGTGAAACTGATATTGTTAGTATGACTCAATAAGAGAAAGCTTTAAGAACATTGTGCTTAACAAACAAACTTGTCCTTCAAATGAAAAGGTGCAATATACTTCTTTTACAAGTTTTTCAAAATGGAAAAAGATGTATTTTCGTTTGTATGCAAGATCGAATATTACTTTGAAATGCAAGCCTAAAATGATCTTTTTTTTTAATGTCAACACAAACTACACTGTCACCCTAGGCTAAATGCAAAACAGAGTATAAAATAACTTTACAACCAATGTTTTTTTTCTTTTTGTAAAAAGTTACTCAAAACCGAAATCAACAACTTTTTCAAAACAAGAAAAACGCATAAAAGACATGAGTGCTAGAAAATGAGTTCTTTTCTTGAAAAAACTTAAGAGACAAGGGAACAAGAGAAGAAACAACCAGAAACCAAGATATTTTCTCTTTTTTTTACTAAAAAGAAATAAAATGCAACTACAGTGCAATTTCGTATTTTCCTTTTATGAACAAAAGAAAGAAGGAAAAGAGGAATAAAGAAGACAATCTGAAATCATTGAAACACAACAATGAACTAGAGGCATAGTGTAGCCATTCAGGACTAACCTTTCAACCCACCTAAAAACCGTATATACAAAAAGATTAACCAATCAAAGAGCAATAAATTTTAATCAAATTTTCAAGTTTAAAGAGACTTGATATAACATTCAAAGGCAAAAACCAACTAGAGAACGTTCGGGAAATGTTGAAGAACTGACCTAGAACTTCCCAAAAATTAGAAAATGGCCCCAAGAGAAACTTTTCATAAGTGTACGCGACTGTGTACACTATGAATAGTGTATGTACAGAACTGAAATTGAAGTGAATCGTGTATATATGTGTTTCATACAAAGCCAAAGCACGTACACCTTAGCAAAAACTCAAAAAAGAGAAATTGCAAATAACAAGGAAGCTTCTAGAAATTGGAAATGACTTCAAAGGTAGTAAATGCGCGACAACAAACCCTGAAAACCAAAAATCACTAGATCCCTTAAACTGGCCCAAACTAGGAGAAAAACATCCCCAGCATGGTCGCCAATTTTGTTTCAGGATTTTCTACCCTATGACCTTGGGTCTATGTCACAACAGATCATAATTGTATCTAAAATACTAAAACTGCCCTCCAATATACAAATCAATAAAGAAATGATTACTTAGAAGAGAGAAAGAAGGATATTTTACTTTGTATCCAAATATTTGGAGAAGATCCATGCTCTTGACCTTTGACTTTCCTTAGGCATTTGTCTCTACCGGTCTGCAAAAGAAACCAAGTAGATACTGCAACAAGGTAGTTATCAAATTAAATCATAAATGTAATATGTAAATCTAGATATGTAAAGAAAATTCAATATATAAGAACTAGTTAAACATAATTGAACATAGATTGGAGGGAAAGAGAACTCTTTTATTAATCAGCATGAATATGTCAGTTACAATCTTATTTTGACTAATGGCGTTGCCTTGAAACCAACTGCCTAAATTTCTTCACTGAACTCTTCAAGCATCAACTTAGCAATGGAGTACTTCCTCACATGATCTAGAAAGGATAGGAACACACCCAACAATCATATAAGAGAGAGGAAGAGATACTTGAAAGTAAACTTATAGATCAAGGGATACTACTTAGAGATTCAGGGAATAAGGAAGCTTGCAAACTGACAGCATGTTCTTGCACCAAGGTTGTCTCCCCTCATCTACACCCCCATAGGTGCTTATATACCATAATAAAGAGGTTGATATGGTTACATTTTATTGTTTATGGGAAATTGGAGGTTTAGGACAGGGAAAACCCATAAACCCCGCTCAAAGATACAGAATATTTTTATTTTTCACAAAATTGGGGGTGTACCTGATTTGCACACTAGAAAATAGTGTATGTACGTGAGTTGCACATGGATGAATAGTGTATGTGCGCGATTTGCACATGGATGAATAGCGTACATAAACAAAGACATTGTTTTTTAAGATGAATTTGATGAAGGAGAGTAGGATTAAGGTTTCCAATCTAAGGAATGGACTAGGCCATCTCACAAATGCAATCGAGGGTGGCAATTTGTGCTATAACAACCTCCTAGGGTGGGTCAAGGGTAGTGTCCTCAATTTTTTTAGATAAATACTTAATTGATTTCATTCAATTTCCATTGATTCCCCCAATAGTTTTTGTCATTTCACTAGCTCAAATGCCTTTGGATTTAGTGATCAATTCCTCTTTAATTTTATCTTTTTTACGTGGATCAAAGACCACATGTAACACCCACATATTCTTACATCAGGTCACTTCAAAGAAATATCGTCGAGCTAGTTTATAGGAAGGCTATAGGGCCATCATGCTAGTTCAAGATGGCACATATTGAGTCATTCCAAAACAATGTTGTCGAGCCAATTTGAAATAATCCCCATTGGGCCATTTCCAAACAAGTTCATCAGGGAATTTCAAAATAAATCCCATCAAGTAATTTCAAAATAACCTTGTTGTATTATTTTAAAACAATACCCTTCAAGCTATTTCGAAATAACTTCATCATGCCACTTTGAAGTAACTTCATTGGGAAAATTTGAAATAAGTTCGTCAATCAATTTTAAAAAATAGAGGTCACCATCCCACTTCAAAATAAAGGTCATTAGCCCACTTTAAAAATTGTGAGTGGGCCAATTCAAAAGTGGAATACTATAAGTTAAAGAAAAGGGCCCCAATGTATATAAGCCTCAACCTTCTTACCATTAGCATGTTGGGTAAATTATCCCTTACACTAAACCACCAAGAAATAGAAGACATATATAAGCAAGAAATAAATGACAATCACACACAGTACACAGAGATTTTACCCTGGAAACCAAAAATCGGGAAAACCAACATTCCTTGAGTGTCTTGCTCTCTTGTTGTCTTATTCATTCATTGAATAAAGAGTTACATGACTAACCTTGGTCTACATTTGATACAAAATCGTCATCATACTCTCTTGATTTACACAAGAACAACCCTACAGCCAATTATGCTTGCATCTACACAACTAGTAACACTAACATGAAGAACAACTTAATACAATTACAACACACCTTATTTATAATATTTACAACATGAAAAACCCTAAATCATGTTGCCAAACATTAGTTACAGACCCACGTAGATGATTGGATGCAATCCCACTAATCTGGGGATTTTGTCAGTCGACTTCTAGTCAGTTACTAGTCAACTTCTAGTTAGTTACTAGTTGAATATCGAGTTAGTATTCATTCGGTTGCCACTCGAACTCCTATTGACCTCCTATTGACTAACCTTTTGACTTAAACTTATCATCGATCACTTTGACCTTCGACTTCCCGATCGATCACTTCAACCTTGACTTAACCATCAACTCGACTTGCCGGTCAACTTATCACCCAGTCGATCCACCTGGACTAGACAGTTGGATGACTATTCTTTAACTACAAAGAATATAAAAACCCAACATTCTCCCACTTGTTGTCTTATTTGTTGATACAGGAGAACCTAAAATTATGTTCACACACCCAAAGAAACAATGCCCATTGCTTCTCTACACCAAGAGAACTTCACGACACTCACAGAATTGGTCAAAGAGTCTACTATGTTTTCCAAAGTGTCTACTTTCTCCAATAGAACCTTCTTTGTTTCCACCATGTCTCTCATGAAACGGTATTGTACATCAATCTGCTTTGTTTTGGAATGGTAAGTTGGGTTCTTTGCCAGGAATATTGCGCTTTAATTGTCACAATTTATCTTCATATATTTCTGCTCAAACCCAATCTCTGAACAAAGTCGTTGAAACTATACGGCTTCTTTGCTTGCGTGAGTGGTCATGTATTCAACTTCTGTTGTTGATAGGTCTATGACCATATGTTTCTTACTCATCCAGTTGATTGCTCCACCGAACATCTTGAACACATATCCACTAGTCGACCTTCATAAATCCAGATCACCATCCCAGTCGACGTCGACAAAGACATGTACATTTACTTCCCTGTCAGTTTTCAGTTTCCCTTGGTAGCATATAGAATATTTAGTTGTGCTACGCAAGTACCTAAACACTCTCTTGATAGTAGTCTAGTGCTCCTTTCCAAGTGTCGACATGTATATGATCAATACTCACATTGGATGAGCAATGTTTGGTCGAGTGCAGACCATCGCATACATCAGACTACCAACAACACTTGCATAGGGAATACATGTCATGTCCTCTATTTCTTCTTGTGTCTTTGGACATTGTTTATTAGTTAGCTTTGCTCCCATAGGAATTGGTACCTTGACCAGTTTGCAATCCTGCATGTTTCAATGCTTCAATATTGTTTCAATATGATTCCTCTGATTTAACCAAAGATTTCTAACTACCCGATCTCTCTTGAACACATTCCCAAAATGAATTGCATTGCACCTTCATATTTACCTCCTTTATTACATTGTTGTTTACCACCAACAACATGTCGTCAACATACAAATATACATATATGAAATGGGTGCCTTCTTCCTTGGAATATACATAATGATCAACCTTGCTTCTCACAAATCCCAAACTAAGGATGTATATGTCAAAATTTTGGTACCACGTCCTTGGTGATCACTTTATACCATAAAGGGATCTCTTCACTTTGCACACCAGCTCTTTCTTTCCCTTTATTGCAAATCATTCGGGTTGTTTCATGTAGATTTCTTCTTCTAGGTCCCCATGTAGGAATGTTGTCTTCACATCCATTTTCTCTATTTCAAGATCAAATGTTGCAGCCAAAGATATTAGTACTCTAATGGAAGTTAATTTTGCAATAGAGGAAAAAATCTCACCGAAGTCAACTCCCTTGACTTGGGAATATCCTTTTGTTGCCAGTCAAGCTTTGAATTTCTCGACTTGACCTGTTGCATTCAACTTTTTCTTGAACACCCACTCCCTACCAATAGGTTTTCTTCCATTTGGTAGCTCTAACAAATCTCACATCTCAGTCTTGTGAAAAGATTCCATTTCTTCGACCATGGCATCCTTCCATAGTTTACCCTTTGTAGATTCGATAGCCTACCTAACCGACTTGGGTTCCTCATTAGTGGTAGATAACACAAATGTATAGTGGAAATAAGGTGGACTATACCTTTCAACGAGTTTCCTTACTCGTTCAGACCTCCTTACAATTGAAGTCAAATGTTCCACCTCTTCATCTGATCCAATTGACTCATCTGAATCATGTTCTTTGTTTCTCAATTCAAACACCAACTTCTATGGTTATTTCTCCATTTGAACCTCTCTAGACTTGGGTGTTCCTCCGACTTCCTTGAAGACCACATCTCGACTATACACTATTTTCCTCAACAACAGATGTCAAATCTCATATGTTTTCATTCCATACTTGTATCCAATGAAAATACATTTCTCCATGGGAACATGCACAAATGCATCACAACCAAACACTATGAGATGTGAAAGCGAAGGATTATTATCAAACTGTACCTCATGTGGAGTCGATTCGACCAGTGTTGGTGAAGGAGACATGTTTACTAAATATTTTTTAGTCTCGACTCCCTATGCCCATAATACTTGTATGAGTCTGACACCATTGAGCATGCTCCTTACCTTATCCATCAACATCACGTTTATTATTTTAGAAACTCCAATTTGTTGTGGGGTATATGGTGTGGTATTTTGGCATGATATACCACACTTCTTGCAAAACTTCTCAAATTCCTTTCCACGGAATTCACCTCGATTGTTATTTCTCAACACCTTTATCTTCTTACATGTATGGTTTTCCACAAGAGATTTAAACTCTTTGAATTTATCGAAAACCTCTAATTTATTCCTCATGAAATATATCCATGTCTTCCCGAAAAATTCATCTATGAAGGAAACACAATACAAAGATCATCCTAGTGAAGGGACTAGTACAAGACCAAACATGTCACTATGGATCAATTCCATAATCCTTTTTTTCCTTGTAGCTCTAGATGGGAATCTAACCGAATTGTGTTTCCCATATATGCAATGTTCACAAAAATTGACTTCTAAATTACAATCTGGAAAACCTTAGACCATACCTTTGTTGTGCATAGCTTGAAGTCCTTTTTCTCCAATATATCCCATTCTCTGGTCCCATAACATGGTCTGGTTGACTTGACAAAGAAAAATCGATTTGGTTTATATCTACTCAGCCCAAGTTGAGTTGAGTCCATTCAACTTCAGGAACAACAGTGTTGTTGCATCCAGTCGAGTCAACATTCCCTAACAAGTTGTATAGAGTTCCAATCTAAACTCCTTTCATTAAGACCATTGCTCCCTTAACCATTTTGCACGTATCCTTTTGAAATAAAGCATGCAAACCTCCATCACACATTTTGCTGACAAATGTCATTTTTTCTTTCCAAACCTAGAATATGTAGCACGCTTGGAAGGGTCCTACTCCTCCCATCTTGCAGTATCAATCGAACTCTTCCTCATCCAACAATTTTGGTTGTTGAGTTGTCCCCCAAGAATACATATCCTGCTTCATATCTCTCATACTCATAGAACCATTCTCTGTGAGGTTTCATGTGAAAAGATACACCTTATTCGATCAACCAAACATCATGATCTGACTGGGTACTAGCTAATGCTAGATAAACATCACCTCCTTTATCTAGAATAGTCTTTCTCTCAGTTGATTGCTTCTCATCAGATCCAAGACTAATCTCAATCACCTTCAACTTGTAGTCTCTCTTATAGTGCCCAAATTTACCACATTTTGAGCATCTTCTTGTCAACTAAACGAGGGATTTAGATCTACCCTTCAACTTAGACTTTCTACTGGAGAATTTTCCTTTATCTCTGTCGACCTCTCACGAGTCACCATCAAGGCATATTTGGTTGATCCTTGCATGTTCTTCCTTCTCATTTCCTCTAACAATAGAGATATAACCATGTCTTCAAGCGTTTGTGGTTGAATTACTTCTTATAGCCATGACTAAGCTATATAAGGAGTCTAGAAAAGAACACAACATGCTTATACATTTCTCCTCCTCGGTGATTTTAATATTCACTGACAATAACTCACATATTATAGTATTGAATGCATTTAAGTGCTTTGTTACCGATATCCCATCACTCATCCTCAAAAGATATTGTTAGCACTCTATAATTTGCCCAAGGCTGTGGAGGCAGTCACAGAGGAAACATCAAAACCGCTTCGAGTCATGGATCTAGCCCTCCAAGACTCAGAGAGGGATCTCTCTGTCAAATTTATCTTTGTTACATATTTGATCTTAGGCTAGCTATGCAGAATATGATATGTTCTTGGAATTTCTTGTTGAGACAACAAAAGAAGACCATTGGGCTATGTGATCTATGACAAGTTTGAAATTAAACACAGGTCTATAAGGTATTTCCATAGGGAAAGGTAATGCAGACGTTGGATCCTTTAGAAATAAAATGATGTAGAAAAGGAACAGACGAGATAATCAACAACAACAAAAAAGCATTCAAGAATTTCTTCATTGTAGTATCAGAGGGAAAACATTTAGATTTTTAAAAGCTCGACACAGAGTATAATGGATAAATTATGCGCTAAATCTCCCTTTAAAAATCATAAAGGGAATAACATAATGATAATTGAGAAGGATCACATTCAACGAAGAGAGGAAACTTCACCAACATTAACACGCAAGAATCCTGTGCAAAAGTCCATTTATTTCTGTTTGATCTGACAAAATATTACAGAGAATAGCCTTCTGGGTGCAAGAATCAAAAACCCTTTTACATTAAAATCATCTCAATAAATAGGAGGGATCCCCCAACAAGTTGTGTAAGTCAGATTTAACCGCCTCGGCCAAGAATAGCATAAAATCCCCAAAAATCTGGAACTGCAAATTTGGCCGAATTTCCTGAAAATAGGGGTACGCTTAGTCGTTTATTTCTCCCAATCAGTGACACCTGTGAAAACACCGAAGGAGGTTATTATATATTATCTTGTCTGGAGCAAAAACCTCCTTCATTTTCTCAAATTCCGATTCCACATCGCCGAAATAGTTCCCGCAAAATCGAGACTGTAACAGAAAAAACCAGAACTTTTGAAAACACTGGGAGAGGTTTTTGTTCTTCAGCCCGTGATGAACAAAAACCTCTTCTTCTTTTTTTTAATTTCATATTTGTTTGCTCAGAATCCGCTTCGCAAGACGAGGTTTCAAAACTGGAAAAACGGTGGTTTTGTGAAAATGGGGGAGGGCAGTTTTGGAGAGGTAAATGGTATACTGGACCCCCCCTGAGGTGATAAGTGGTATTGAGAGGGGGGGGGGGGCGAAATTACCTAGAGGTGACAAGTGTCCCTCCCAATACCACTATTCTGAACCCCACCCCCCCTCCGTTAAAGTTCAAAAAGCACAGGGGGGTCCGGAATTTTTTATGTCCGTAGATTTATTTATTTTGGGATATGTGTAAAAGGTGTGCACTATGTTTTTATTTTATTGTTTTTGTTTGTTTTGCTTTTTATTTTATTTATTAAGTTTTCTTTTTACGTGTTTTTTTGTTTTTAATTTTTATTTTGTTTACTTTTTATTTATTAAGTGTTTTAATTTGTTTTTTCAATTAATGTTTTTTATTATTGTTTTATTTTATTTGTTTTTTGTTTTTATGTTTTAATTATTTAATTTGTTTTAATATTTGTTTTGTTTGTATTACGTTTCTTTACGTGTTTTATATTTATGCTTTTTTAATTTTTTGTGTTATGTTTATTATATTTGGTTTTTAATTTTTTATATGTTTTTTATCAAATGTTTTATATTAATTAATGTTTAACACTAACCTAAATACTAACTTAATTATTAGTTAATTAATTAATTAATTAATAATTAATTTATTACTAACAAAATTAATCTAACTTATTAATCTAACTACATTAATTTAATTAATATTGCTTTATTACACTAATTAATCTTAAAAAATTGTCACTGGTCTTTTATTATTAACCTAATGTTTTATATCCTAAGTTTGTTTATTCAGGGATGAAAAGGCAGGCGAAATGTAGCAAATGGGAAAAATGGGCAAAGGGAGTGAGTGGCGCAACGATGGATGAAGGATGCAGCAGGGTGATGGAGGATCGGGCGAAATGGATGGAGGGGAAAAATGAAACAACCGAGAGACCAGCAAGATAGATGTCTTCATCACAGGGACAATGCCAAAAAGCAGTTGAAGAATCGAGTTACCTATGATTATAGGACCCTAACATAGGCTCCACCTGGGGATGGCAGCTCTTTCGAGAGGTGTCAAGAACCACTGAACTCTGAATATGTAGACCGGTGCTTTATTCATTGGGCTAATCCCAAAATCTTATTCTGCAACATGTACCTGTTTTGATCTTGCAACTGAAAACCAAATCAGAATGAACATTGTTGAAGAAGAGATGCTCAGAATGTTGAGCTTATTCACGCTCTCCTACCTACCCTATACTGCTGACAATTTTGTTGTTTTAAATGATACAATAATGCCAGTGCAGCCAATCAAACAACTACTCTACTAGCTCTATTCTTTCAATATTTTTAATCAATATCAGAAATAGAACATGCGTAGGCATCATGAAATGCTTTTCATCCTGATCTTCATTACAAGGATCTTGATAAACATGACAGATAACAGAAATACCGGGAATGCATTGTGGCTCTGTGATAAACAATTTCTCCATATAAATAGCCACTAGATCAAGATAGACTTGACCAATTACTGGATATTCAAATTTAACCAACTCAACTTCATGATTTGATGTCGTAGTTATGCTCTTTGCATCCTCATGCACTCCCTGACATGGATGCAAATGTTCTGGTGGGTTCTGAAATGATACTTCTGCTAAACACGTCCCTGTAGTTGACTGCCTGATCATGTCAATATCATAACATCCTTTCAGCCTATAGTTGGATGATGGAAAATGGCTTTGACGACACAAGTCATCCAACACATCAGCTATGGGGTCATAAAATGATTTAGATAAGGGTGCCATTGGCTCTATTGGTACTTCATGGCTTACACTGTGACTTTCAACTAGAATCTGACCAAAATTCCCCCTCAAAATTTGAAATGAATTAAAGCACAGAGGCAATGAATCAAGATGGATCAGCTCATCACCTGTTTCGAGCTTTATGATTTCATCTGAGGTTTGATCTTCAAGAAAGCTCAAGGGCTGCACCCCTGGATCAACTTTTGCATCTCCAATGGCATATTCAACTGGTTGATCAGAGAATTTTATGTCTTCACTATTTACAACCGGCCTAGAATTTCTTTTGAGAAATTGAAAAGATGAGAAACATAAGGGCAAAGTGTTTCCACTTACTCCAAGATTTTCTGCATTTTCCTTATCGCTGTCATGATTGTTGTGCAAAGGTTGATTGTCATATCTGAGTTGTAACTGATCTTCTTCCTGCCAACGACATGCTGCTGATTTTTTTGAATAGTCCACATTTATTTCAGCCTCATGATCATCATCATATTGATAGCACTTGGGTAGATTATCCAAGTAAGAAATTGCATCCAACATGCACATCATATCAGTTGGTTGTTCCTCTGTAAGTTGAGATGGAACTTCATCTTTGACTGTGTTGTGAATTGAATACATGAAAGAATCATTATCCAAACCATGGTACCAAGGATGAGCAGCAAAATGTTTGGGAACAGTGACCTTTTCTTTCTCTGAAATCAATGGAACATGATGTCTTTGGACAACAAGCTCATCTTTCATGTTGATCCTCTGCATCATCTCTTCCATGGCACTGGCCAAAATTTCCAGTTTAGCTTCTGATGACTTCAACTGCTCCTTTTCTTTGTTCTTTACCTTTGACCTTTTGATCAGCAAGTTGGTCTCCACATCAACTGCAATGTTCTGCATTTCTTCAAGGCTTGCAGTGTTCCTTTCTCTTAATTGGAATGTCATCTCAGGATCGAAGGCATTTGGGAAATGCAAGTGGGTTGATCCTGGGGGTGGCCTTATATCAACAAACATTGCATAATATACCTTATTGAACCTTGTTGAAAACCGTCGTACTGTTTCCCCTGGTTGTATTTTTAAATGGTCATACTCTTCCAGGATGAGAAAGACATTTCTCATGATCACCCATCGATCTAGGAAAACTCACACAAACTGATGGAAATTGTTAATGCTTGCAACTAGGAGATTTTTAAACTAGTTCTTGACTTTACCTCCCAATGATAGGGAAAACATTCTGATGCAAACATCATCATCTTCTACCTCAAAGAGGTCAAGAAAATCCTCAAGACTTTGGATATGCTTTTCAGCAATAATATTGGCATTCTCTCCATCAAACCTGGGTAGATTATTGGTGTAATTTGCAGGGAAGTCATGGAGGATAGGAGGCAAATCTAGGGGATTGTATATGTCTAGTATTTTGGTAGGTACATGAGGTAAAGCAAGAGGCTTACAACCATCCGGAGCTTTAGCAAGAGTAGGAGATAAATCAAGAGGCTTATGTCTCACTAGGACTTCTACAGATGCATCTGGGATGTGCACAGGTGTATGAGTATGTACATAATCTACAATTTTGGATTTGATCTCTTGAGGCTCATCAATTTGCAGATGATCAATATAAACTTCAGCAATATACTTTTGATTAGGCTTAGAATAAGATAGAACATAATTACATATAAAACCAAAGATGTCTTGAATGCAATTTGAGCTTGAGTACCTAGTCTTTCTAGGCTGCTTGGCCATGCTTTAGGTTCTCCCTCCAGTGGAGTCTTTGAGTTGGCACTGTCTGGAGCTAATTTGGAGTCGCCAGGTGAATGATCTCAGCCTTCTTGTGTCTGGTCACTGTCCACCATCAGTGATCAGATCTGGAAATTTGAAGTGTACTACTGGAGAAAGTTCCCCAGTATGGTCGTCGTTCTGTTAGCACTCTGTAGTTTACCCAAGGTTGTGGAGGCAGTCACAGAGGCAACATCAAAACCGCTTCGAGTCATGGATCTAGCCCTCCAAGACTCAGAGAGGGATCTCTCTGTCAAATTTATCTTTGTTATATATTTGATCTTAGGCTAGCTATGCAAAATAGGATATGTTCTTGGAGTTTTCTAGTTGAGACAGCAAAAGAAGACCATTGGGCTATGGGGTCTGTGACAAGTTTGAAATTAAACACAGGTCTATAAGGTATTTCCACAGGGAAAGTTAATGCAGACGTTGGATCCTTTAGAAATAAAATGATGTAGAAAAGGAACAGACGAGATAATCAACTACAACAAAAAAGCATTCAAGAATTTCTTCATTGTAGTATCAGAGGGAAAACATTTAGATTTTTAAAAGCTTGACACAGAGTATAATGGATAAATTTTGCGCTAAATCTCCCTTTAAAAATCAGAAAGGGAATAACATAATGATAACTGAGAAGGATCAAATTCAATGAAGAGAGGAAACTTCACCAACGTTAACACGCAGGAATCCTGTGCAAAAGTCCATTTATTTTTGTTTGATCTGACAAAATATTACAGAGAATAGTCTTCTGGGTGCAAGAATCAAAAACCCTTTTACATTAAAATCATCTCAATAAATATGAGGGATCCCCCAACAAGTTCTGTAAGTCGGATTTAACCGCCTCGGCCAAGAATAGCATAAAATCCCCAAAAATCTGGAACTGCAAATTTGGTCGAATTTCCTGAAAATAGGGGTACACTCAGTCATTGATTTCTCCCAATAAATGACACCTGTGAAAAAACCGAAGGAGTTTATTGTATATTAGCTTGTCTGGAGAAAAAACCTCCTTCAGTTTATCAAATTTCGATTCCACCTCGCCGAAACAGTTCCCGCAAAATCATGACTGTAACAGAAAAAACCAGAAATCTGGCTGAAAGACCGCCTCGATTCTCTCAACTGGTGGCACTTTTGAAAAAACTAGGAGAGGTTTTTGTTCTTCAGCCCGTGATGAACAAAAATGTCTTTCGGTTTTTAAAATTTCATATTTCTTTGCCCAGAATCCATTTCTCAAGACGAGGTGTCAAAACTGGAAAAATAGTGGTTTTGTGAAAATGGGGGAGGGCAGTTTTGGAGAGGTAAGTGGTATTCTGGAACCCCCCTGAGCTGGTAAGTGGTATTGGGAGTGTGGGGGGTCCGAAATTACTTGGAGGTGACAAGTGTCCCTCCCAATACCACTATTCCGGACCCCTCCCCCCCCCCCCCCCCCCCC
>ML785215.1:116661-133787 GCA_009831015.1 Picea engelmannii | reverse complement strand
CCCTCTCCTTTTCCCCAAATGTGGACTCATAGCCTCTCTCTTGATCCCTACAACCATCTTGGACCTTTATATTAATTTTAACATAATATTTACATATCATGAGCACACCATGGAAGGCTACCACATGGTCCATACAAAGTATATTTACCACAATTGCATGCATAGCCATTTATTAGTTGGGCATTGACCTTGAGCTTCGCACTACAAATATGTACAACATATTTTCATAACTTACAAATGGGGTGATTTATTTAAGTTCATATGACTTGACTTCCATCATTATAAACAATTATTTACAATTTATACATAATCCAATCTAATACATCCAAAGGGTCAAAATTGAGGTATTAAAAATAAGACTCTCCTAACACCGAATCTGACACTTTTTCAATGATATGTGCCTCCAAAAAGAAAATGAAACATTTTTTAGTATATGTATGGGCTAGTAAGTGAGAAATATTTAGATGCTTCTGATATGGAAGCTCATAAAATACAATTTTCCTTTCCATCCCAATGGGCATTTTATCAATGTAGGCATTGAAAAATCCAGGCTCATCAAACATAAGCTCCCCATTTTAATTGAAAAACCATGCAATTTTCTTCTCCTTCTTTTTTTCATGTGTCTTAAGCTAGTCTAATGGTTCCATTATTTTAGGTCTATAAGTTATCTTTAGTGTACCATTGAATGCAGAAGTTGCTATTCAATCAGGGTGGTCTTTTGGGAGGAATACCATCAAGCAATCGTACAATGGATTTCATATATAGGTCATCAAACCACTTAGCCTTTATAGAAGGTCCACAACATTTACATCCATGATACCCTTTTGTTACAAGACCTACAATGTTATTGTGTATGGAACATGTTAGTTCCAAAGAACTTGACAGTGGCACCAAATTAATTATGCCAAATAACCTAATGGATATAAACAAATCAATCAATATGTTTTCTAGAGAAAACTTCTAGTCATAGATAATTGTGTGGGGTGTATGGACATATTCCATACCACATAAAATACATCTTAGTCTAGATGAGTCTTGATACATCATGTACCTATATATGTCCCCATAACTACTTAAATTCGTCGATCAAATGTTAGAGGTAGACATTCATTTTCTTCACTTGTCTTCTACTAGGAACTATAAGAGCCAACATTATATGTTACTTCTACATGGACAACCATGGGAGGATATTGTTATGTATCACTACCATTGGCCAAATTAGAATAGTTGGTGTTTTGGAGGGAATATGGTAACTCCATCCATGGCTATGCTCAATCAAAACCTTTGTGTTTCATCCTTAAATTTATCAAGCCATGTATCATCTATATGCTTCATGCTTATTGAATCTGTTGGGATCCACATGACCCATGGATTACTTCTATTTAAGGCATGGAACCCCTATAGCACAACTAATTCTTTACAACGAGAGATCCTTTGAATCTTTGGGATATAGGCATGTGCATCGATATCTTAGGAGAATGACCACATTTACCATTTTTATTTATTTATGATACTTGTCATGCATACATTATGGACATATCAATTTGTCTACATATTCACCTTTGTAAAGAATACAATCATTTGAACAAGTGTGATATGATACACACTCAACACCCAACCTTTTCAACAGTTGTTTTGCCTCTTCGCAACTACCAGGGAGGACATTATCACTTTGAAGTAATTTATGTTTTAATAATTTGCAATTAATAAACAATATAAATGTACATGCCATTAAGAATACATGAAAACCCATTTTCTAAGTGTTGATTGTGTCATAGGGTTTGTTAAAATAGAGAGGACTTAATGGGTAGTTATCTTGGTAGTGCCAAGAGACATGCATCTAACATATCATACATTGCTTTCAAGTTGTATAGTAACACGGTTGCCCCTAGTTGGGTAGACCTTGACTCATGTCCAAAGAGAGGGGTAGTGGAAGTAAATATCATGCTTTCAAAAAGGTATCAATGACATAAGCACTCTCACCAAGCTCATATTGTTAGAATGCATTTAACAACATTTCCTTCAAATCATGGTATCCTATAAGAAATCATCCATACCAACTTTGTATCATTGTTTTCATCGCCTACCTTTGAAGAAACAATGATATTATAGAAATTTTGAATTGGTGGCTTGAGAAGTGGTGGGAATTGAATAGGTGGTTGATCCAACCATGCTTAGTATGCTCCCTCTCTGAGCTATTGATGCAAGCCTACTAACACCAGGCACTTGCCTTGTGCAGATTTTATACCAAAAACGATGCAGAGGTATTCAAAAATCTGTGCAGATTTTATACCAAAAATGATGCAGATGTTAGAGATAATGCCTAATTAATGCTACATTCTAGAGTTTAGGGATTGGATTGGGTTAGCTGGAGGATGTTGAGAGATTCTCTCAATCTCTCCCTCCAAGAGTGGAATAAGTTGGATCTCACAACACTTATTTAAGTGTGATGTATCTATGTTCATGGTGTGCAATACAATCTATGTTTGTGTGTATTTTGTGTGTGCCTAATTCCTTCAATTTCACAATTTGGTATCAGAGCGTAGGTGAGTGATTGTTGAGCTACTACGAGGAGAGAAGCCATCGGTTGACCTGTGCGTCAACATCTAAGAGGAGCGTTGTCAAAGTAAATCCGTGGTGAAGACCAATACGTCGGGAGAGGAGAAGGTAGTTGTCGTGAAGAAGCCGCCATTGCTACGAAGGATCTGCTGCTAAAAATTATTTGGAAAACGTTTGCAAGGTTAAATTTGATCGGCTCTGAGGAGATAAATCTTCCAGTGAGAAGAAACACGATATCAAGAGGAGAAACCTCTTCCTACTATGGGGATATTTAATACAGTTGATTATATATTTTTCTTTGATGATGAAGAGGAGGATGATTACATTTCCCAAGAAGAAGATGAGGAAATACCCACTGTAGCATCGGAAAAATCAAATGGATTGTTGGAAGAGGTGGTGATGCAGAAGAAGATTGTGGATAAAGTATGCCCACATATCAATAAAAATCTTGAAATGCTCGATTCTAATCAATTAGCATTTATAGCCTCTGAAGAGTTATTGATAGCAGATTCAAGCAATCACATTTTGAATTACATAGTTTGTTGCATCCATGACCAAAAGCTCAAGCCATTTGGATCAGTACATGAAGAAACTATTATGGGACAAATTCAAACTGATCATTGACTTTTGGCTCAGTAATTCAAATTGGTGGCGCAACAGAAAACGATTAGCAGATTGTAGCATTGGATTTGGCATGGATGCCATTGGAGGTAAAGACAACAAGTTTTACATAGTTACGGATCTGGGTGATGATCTGGTGAATCCAAGGAAATTTACTATGTCTTCTGACATAATTCAGATAGAACCTATGTGGATTGAAGATGGTGTTTAAGGTATATATATATATGTGTGGGGTGTGCATAATGTTTTTTTAATGTAAGTGTTTATGTAAAATAGGAACTCTTATATCTTGATATAAGCTCGCAGCCTCAGTTTCAAGAACAATTGTTCTTATTCAAAGTCACCTTGTATACTTGAATGTTGAGGACATTTTGTATCCAAACTGCTCTTCTAGACACTGACGGATAGCCGAAAGCAGAAATCCGACAGATGAAGGCATGTTCATAGATTGCATCAATAATTGACATATTTTCTCATGGAAGCCCCGGTAAGCCGAGATTGTCAAAATTGTCAATCGTACAAGTGAATGAATGGTGATCTAAAACATTTATACTTTAAATGAGTGGAAATGAAAGCTCGAAGAAGAGGAAGAGAAAGAGCGCAATCCATAAGCGTCAGAGTGTGTGTATGCATTGATGAGGATCATGCCAGATGAAGTGTTGTAACATTTTATGTTATGTGAAGTTTTGTAATGTAGGCATTAACGGGGGTTGTTAGAGATAATGCCTAATTAATGCTACATTCTAGAGTTTAGGGATTGGATTGGGTTAGCTGGAGGATGTTGAGAGATTCTCTCAACCTCTCCCTCCAAGAGTGGAATAAGTTGGATCTTACAGCACTTATTTAAGTGTGATGTATCTCTGTTCATGGTGTGCAATACAATCTATGTTTGTGTGTATTCTGTGTGTGCCTAATTCTTCCAATTTCACAATTGCAGAGGTATTCAAAAATCTGTGCAGGACTTCAATAAAATTTCAGTTGAGTCAAAAAGAAAGTTTTCACCATGGGATTTGAAACAAATATCTCACAGAGTGTACACGATCTTAAACTTGGATCTCAAGACTACCTCAAATTCGACTCTAGCATATATAGATCTATCTTTATGGGTCCTGAGTTTGACCTTTTCCTTTCAGTTGGAAAAGACCCCACTTCCTAATTAAAACTCAGACTGAGAGGTAATTGTACACTACAGGATTACCAACACCATTGAGGGCGATCACATACTAAGATGACATCTCCTCAATTCATGCTATAGCTCATGATCACAGGACAAGGGCAATTTGGATTCTTCTCACTTTCTTAAGTGCTCCAGCCCCACAATTATAGTTCTTTGTTTTTAGGCTACAGATCCACAATTCTTCTTCAATTAAACTCTAGAGGTCCACAACCAACCCTCAACACGTCGGGTCTCTCCTTCCCACAGGCCTGCGACCACGACAATTTGAAATTTCCACCTTTTAAACCTTGGAGTGACCTCTGCATCCTCGTATCTTTGTCTATCACCCAAAGGTTTACTCAAATCGTTGTCTATCACCCAGTGGATCAGCGATCTTGATCAACACGACGATCCTTAGATTCTTTGTGATATTTCTCAACACAATCGTCAACAGTAGGGGGGGTTGCCCAAATGTAATATGTTTGATAGCAATTTCAAACACACACATAGGGTTACTAAAATTCTTATACTAGCAATTTAATAACATAACCAGACAAAGAATTTGATGGAAATGTATCCGGATCTCTGGTTACTACGCAAACTGGGTATTTTCTTAGATTTAACTCGATTTTCCTTCTATTCTAGACTATGATCTATCTCGATTTCAAACAGAAATTTGGAGATAAAACGAAGACATCAAAATCCATATAAACCGTCAATAATTACCGATAGAAAAATTCTGGAAAGAGGAGAGCAACCCACACAGAATTTGATAAAATTCTTTCATTTACATTCAATCCATGCCACTCCAATTTCCATGATTACAAAGCTATTATTGTGTTTAAATACATAGAGAATGGGTTCAAATTGCCTATTATTAGAACATGTCAGGTCTAATTCCTACTTATTCTTAACCTCCAGATTGACTTTAAAATTTAAACAAATTGACTCCTATGTAGCTGGGAGAGGTTAAAAAAATAGTCGACCCCTCCTCCCACTAGATTATTCTAGAATCTTATCAATTAAAATTTGAATTTTTAAAATAAAAGAGCAATGCTCCTGCATCAGACTCCCAGAGAATAAAAGTCTTGTTCATGGGCTCTTGTCCATGAATGTTGTACCATTTGATTCTGCCCTTTCCCTTCTTCTTTACTACCTTAATATGCTTCTAGTGCATTTTGAGTATCTGTTTCTCATGTTTTGTAGTCTAAAAATTTTCAATTACAGGTGTATTTGGTGCATCTTCTCCTTCTGAATCCCATATTATGTTTGCTTGTTGTATACTTACTTTGCTACCATAGGTACATCCACCTGTTTGTGGTATAGTGCATACTCCTTGAAGCTTGAATTCCTTTTGAACATCGATTTTCTCTGCAGGATCTACAAAAGACTACTTTGTAAATTTGTCCACTTGATTGTCATAGAAACAGAACGATCCTCTCTGCATAACTAGAGTATCATTATTACTCATCTCTACACTTCGAATTTTCAATATATCTTGATGTTCTCTGATTATACCTACACATGAAGCAAACATATTAAAGAAAACAATTTGTTCATTAGCTTGTTGAAGTCCATTCTCAACCATGCAGATAGCTGCGAAAACAATTTGTAAGAGAAATTTTCTTGTGAACTCATTCTTGGAGCACTTGTTATTGCTCCTCCTTTTTACTCATACTATTTTCAATATTAATTGGAGGTTTCTCACTCAGAAACCTTTTGTTGTCTTTTAAGACAACCTCTTGCTCTGGACTCTCTCGTTATTCATTCAAAATTTCTTCTCTATTATCCACCACCACAACCTGTTGCAATAGATGTCTTTAGATGGTCTATGTTTTCTCTTGACAACAATATACTGGACAATTCATTAGTTAGCATATTCTCATGTTCAAAAACTTGACTGTCTAAAGCGAAATCAATTACCTTAGTGGTTGTAACAGTTGTCTTTGGCCTATCAAGTGATGTATGCCTTGCTTCTTCTTGTTCATGCTTTAAAAATTCCTTATCATTCATCATCAACACTTGATTATTGATTTCTATCATTGTGCCTTTATCCTTCTATGGGATGAGTGTATGCTTCTCTCCATCCTTCTCAAAGGTATAGGTATTCCTTCTTCCATCATGAACTGCTCCTTTGTAAATTGCCAAGGTCTACCCAAAAGAACATGACAAACATCCATGGGCATAATATCACACATTACCTTGTCTTTGTAACTTCCAATCTCGAATTCCACTTGACATTGCTTATTCACCAAAACTTGATGTCCTTTCTACAACCAAGACACCATGTAGGGAGTAGGGTGTGTTGTCTTCTTCAGGCCCAACTTGTCCACCATCTCTATATACATAATATTGTCAATAATTCCACTATCAATAATCATTGTGCAACATTTGCCTTTAGTTTTGCACATGTTCCTAAATAATGTCTCCCTTTGAGCGGGCTCGTGAATCTCTTTGCTAGTCTTCAACAAGACTCTCTTCATAAGCAATTATTCTCTAACCTTTGGTGATTCCACACTCCCCTCTTCATCTTGGACAATATGTGTGCTTCCTTGGCTACTTGAAGGATTCTCTGGACACTCATAATATCTACGACCAAAATATTTATTGCAAAAAAACATTTTCCCCAAAAAGTGCACCTCTACCTCTAGAATTAGATCCCCTTCCTCGTGAAGATTGTTCTTGTTGACGTGAGTTGTTGGATTCTTATTGAACTTGTAGCTGACCTCTTTCATTGTGTTGTCCTCCACCTCTTACTGGATACCTTCATCTTCCTTGTTGAATTTGTTTCCTGGACAACTTCTCTTTTGCTTTTAAGGCAAACTGATATGCCTCTTCCACTTTCTGTAGAGGAAAAAGACTGATCTCATCTTGTATATCAAATCTCAACCCATTGATATACCTAGCTACCTTATCTGTAGTCTCTTAGAGATAACCAGCTGTGATGTTTATCCTATAAAACTTCTCAGTGTACTCTTTAACAGACATTAGTTTTTGTTTAAGATTCTATGTTTTTCTAAATAAAGTAAGCTGGTAATCTTTAGGCATGAATTTACCTTTTAATTTTTCCATCATTATGTTCGAGTTGTTAATATTTTCTTTGCCCTTGTTCTTCCTTTTAGCTTGTACTCTATCCCACCAAAGAGATGCATGACCCCTCAATCTAGTCACAACAAATTTAACTTTCTTGTCCTGACTCCTCACCAACATTTTCATAATCAAAATGATTATCCATAAAACTAATCCAATTGATAAATTCTTCAATGTTTAAGCTACCTTTATCCTTAGGCACCTCCATCCTTGGTCTGGTACTCACTCCCAAGACCGATCTGAGCAGTCTCATTTATGTAGCCTCTTCTTTAGGCTCTCCCTCCTCTAGAATTTATTATTCTTCTATATCATTGACATCCCCTGTGTCAACTCCTCTACACTACGTTGTCTCCATGGCTTCCACCCGTGCTTGGGGTTTCCTCGTTTCCTCAAGCAATTCAGTGTTAGCGATAGGTTTTCCTCGACCTCGTCCCCTTCTTCTGGCTCTAAACACCATCT
This sequence comes from Picea engelmannii, assembly GCA_009831015.1. Taxonomy (NCBI): domain Eukaryota; kingdom Viridiplantae; phylum Streptophyta; class Pinopsida; order Pinales; family Pinaceae; genus Picea; species Picea engelmannii. The sequence continues at coordinate 125,902 of ML785215.1, read as the reverse complement.
CTTGACAGAGAAAATCTGCAGTACCTTCAGAAGCGAAACTTGTTGCTGGCAAAAGTAAGAACCTTCCCATTCAAGCTTCATCGTATTTCCATCTCAGTCCCTCAAAATGTACTTGGTTCGTCCCTGCTCTGATACTAATTGATGCAAGCCTACTAACACCAGGCATGCTTGCGTTGTGCAGCTATGATACCAAAAAAGATGCAGAGGTATTCAAAAATCTATGCAGGACTTCAATGAAATTCAATTGGGTCAAAAACAAATTTTTCACCATGGGATTTGAAACAAGGATCTCACAGAGTGTACTTGATCTTAAACTTGGATCTCAAAACTACCTCAAGTTTGAATCTAGCAGATATAGATCTGTCTACATGGGTCATGAGTTTGACCTTTTCCTTTCAATTGGAAAATACCTCTACATCCTCAAATATATGTCTATTACTCAAAGGTTTTCTCAAATCACTGTCTAACACCCAAGCGATCAACAATCTCGATCAACACTATGATCCTTGGATTCTCTGTGATATTGCTCAATGCGATCATCAACAAGATGGGGGGTTTCCCAAACGTACTCTCTTTGATAGCAATTTCAAACACACATGGGGTTACTAAAATTCTTATACTAGCAATTTAATAACATAACCAAACAGAGAATTTGATGGAGATGTATCTGGATCTCTGGTTACTGCGTAGACTGGGTATTTTCTGAGATTTAACACGATTTGCCTTCTGTTCTGGAATATGATCTATCTCAATTTCAAACAGCAATTTGGATATAAAACATAGACATTAAAATCCATATAAACCCTCAATAATTACCGACAGAAAAATTCCATAAAGAGGAGAGCAACCCACATCGAATTTGATAAAATTATTTCACTTACATTCAAACCATGCCACTCCAATTTCCACGATTAGAGAGCTATTGCTGTGTTTAAATACACAGTGAGGATGATTGATTTCGATAGAGAATGGGTTCAAATTGTTTATTATTAGAACATCATATCTAATTCCTAATTATTCTTAACCTCTAGATTGACACTATAATTTAAACCAATCGACTCCTACGTAGTTGGGAGAGGTTACAAAAATAGTCGACTTCTCCTCCTGCTAGATTATTCTAGAATCTTATCAATTAAAATTTTGAATTTTTATATAAAAGAACGATTCTCCTACATCAAGTATGCTTGTTTGGCAGCCTTCTCTCTAGTTGACATTGTAGTGGGGTGCAAGGTAGATGATAAACATGTCACTCATTGTTCAATTTCTAATTACAAATATATTAAATATTGTATCAATAATATTATTAAAGGCAATGTATTTAGTATGTTCACTCATTAAACTAAACACTTATTAGAAGCACCTAAAAAAAAATCATTACACATGCAACCAATTATTTTAGAAAACAAATATCTAATTGCGAAAGAAATTTACATTAATTTTATTGAAAATCCTAAAATACAATTAGTCAATGATATTTTCTTACACCCTAAGGAAACGTCTAAAAGTAGTCACAATGCAATCTATCTTTGATTGGCAAAGTAGTCACAATGCAAGCTATCTTTGATGAGCAGTCAATGTTCTACGAAAGCTAAAGTTTATTGATAGCTTGTTATCAAGAGACATAGTGTATATTGCATGCATAACAACAAATTTGAATATTTTCATAAAGAACTTTGTCATTGGAGTGTTACTCAAATGGACAATTTGCATCCAATAATGAGCACCTAAAACTATTTATAAACACTATAGTATTGCCATGAGTGCATGGACGACCCTGTATATATAACAAGTCATTTATGTCAAAGTTTCAAGAAGTATAACTATCATGCATATACTATACATGGAAATGTTATGTTTGTATTTAACAATATTTAGGTAATTAGACAAACCATAAAGAGGACCACAAATTGGCATTGGTATTATTGACTATTTGGGAGGAATGAACACATTTTGAAAGAATAAACAACCCAAGATTTACAATATATATTTTAGACTTGGCAATCATATAATTATTACCAGAAAAGGAGAATTGGTCCCAACTCTGGGCATAGGTAGGGAAGACGACCAAGTGCCATACAAACTACAATTGTAATATGTTTGGTATTTACTTTGCATTTGGATATGAACATAAAATCCCTCATTGTCCTCTAACAATTGAATTGATCTTGGTGTGTACTTGGATAGTGTTGCTCTCAACTCATACAACTTTTTGGACCTCCTGGTAGATATGCTTTGGGTAGTATTGATATTGTACTTTGGCTCACTAGAACTTTTAGTTGACTCAATAGAGGGAGACTTGTTAGTTATTTTCTAATGAAACACAATTGATTTGGATTCCAACTTTTCGAAAAGAAGCATATGCAAGTGTTCTTATTTGTGTTTTCTATATTACATATCGAATCCTTCACAACAGTGGGAGGTATCAGACCGTCATCTTGAGATAGTCAATCACTAGCATAATGGGATAGTGTGACACAACAAGTGTTCACCTTCAAACCTATACCTTTTGAATAACCACATACTATTGGGGTATCATAAAAGAGAGACAATTTATGGTGAAGTACCACTAACCAATGATGGTTGCTAGAAAATGGCATGTTACAATTGGAGGGGTAAAGTGACTCTCCATTTTCATCTACCATATTCTTGTAGTATCTTGATCCATGTAAGAGCTTACAAAATTTTTGTATAGGTTGGATTTGTGGAATATCCCACTCATTTGAATTCGAGCTTGAATCAAAGTCATATATAAGTCGATGCACAATTATTCAAATGCATGTGCAAAGGTAGTGGATATTCAATCGGATAATTGAAATATAAATAAAATCTATGCTTACTACAATGGCAAGGGAAAAATCGGTGGACTTGGAATGACATGGAATGAGAAATATGAAGAATCATCCATTTGATATTACCACCTTTTTTCCATCTAAATTTGAACCAAAATCATAATCATACGTGTCTCGAATCTTAAAAGAAAAAGTGGGAAAAATGTAACATTCTAACTTCTAATAGACTTTAGAAGGTCCTTTTTAATAACCAATGAGGCTATTTATATTAAGTGTACTAGCGTGGTCATTGACACACATTGTGCTTAATTTTACCCTATACTAACATAAAACCAATGCTAAAACCTCCACAAAGTATGATTTGTGGATGTTTACACTTCCATTTTAGCTTAAATTTATTACTACAATGCACTTTTTATCTTATAGTGCATTGGTGAGCTTAATACAGATGGATGCATCACGTATTGAAAAGGGTTTTCTTTTTAAAAGGCAACACATTTTTCATCGATGCATTGGAAAAGGAAACCCAAAAAAGAGTGAGATTTTCAATTTGTAAAAGTGAGTTGAGCAAAACCTTAGTCCATTATTGTGCCAAAAGTTAGGATAGAAACGTGTACAAGGGATGTTTACCAAGTAGAGATCAAAGTGGACATGAGCATAATTCATAAGGGGTCATTGTCGGTTGCATACAAATTTGCAAAGGATAAATTTTAGGAATGTAACTTCATTCTTTTCATCTCAACAAATTTTCCCTATATTGATTCACAAATTTTCCTTGAAATGTTGGTTTATTCCTATTCATATTAAAGTGCATTTTAACAAAATAGAAGGGTTTAAGACTCACCTTCAAGGCTGCAATCCCTAGCTTTATTGTTGTTTCCCTCTAGTTTTGTGTTGCCACAAACCCTAGTAGCAAGTGTTTAGTTTCTTTACCCTTTCACATGGATATTTTTTTGGGGGGGGCTTAGGGTATTTGTTGATTTAGGGTGTTTGTTGGCCTCAATGGTGTTTTTTATGTAAATAATATCTTAATAGTTTGGGGCCCCTCATTGCTTTGGATTCCTAAACTTGTCCCCCTTAGTGTTTTTTTAAAGGTTTTCAGTTTGTGTGGTGTGCATTATTTAGTATAGATACACCTGTATGTTTAGGACTGCATAGCACACCACTAGGAACAAAACCTCCAAGTGTCTTAGTATGAGGGTTTTGTATAATTGTGCATTGTGATACTAGGTGCTCCCTACAAAGCTGTGCATTGTTAAAACTAAAGACATGCCAATAACTTGCTACAATTTTAGGCTCAAATTCATTACCTTTTTTTGTAAAATATATTTCATTATGCAAGGATTTTGTCAATAGGAGATGGTTGCAAAAATATTAGGGAAAAAAACTTACTACAACAAGCATGAGGGAAGTATGTTAGAAGAAGAGAACAATGCTAGTTACTTGAAGTTTTAATACACACACACACACACACACACACTTTGAATAATATGTGGGTTAAAATGATGTGTAATGGTTGACATGTGTCATGCAAAGCAAAAACTTCAAAAAACTTGAGAAAATTGTTCACATTCTAAGTGGAAAAGATTGTACAAGTTTTTTAAAAATGTTGCAAACAGGGGAAAATGGATGAAAATGTAGTCAACGTGAAGTTTTTCTTCAACTTTTTACTAACAATGTACTTCTTAACAATAATAGCTAATAGGTTCCAAACATTCAATTTCACATGTGTTGCATGTTGTGTAGGAAACCCTTGTAAGGGAATGCATGGCCTTAGTAAGAAGAAAAAATTATAAAGGATGTAAATGATGGTGAATTGGTCCTCAATTCATCTTGAGTGGTGCTAGAAGTCAATGACATGGGTAAAATATTTTACAATACTACGAGTAGAAATTACTATTGCTAAATATGATTTTCTATAATATGCATATATTAGTCCAAAATTTACAAAAATAATATTATTGCTATATTCACATAATAGAAATATTAATTGATTTTTATTGCTCTTTTTATTTTTGAGAAAGAGTAAGAAATTTAAGGATGTTGAACAAGATGATATCAGAAACATGTTGGTAGGGATGTTTTAAAAAGTGTACAAGGAGATGGTCAAAGAATTAAAAATAATTGAATCACGTGAAGAGATTTCTCAATAACAATGTGCGCCAAACTTATGCAATCATTGATTTTCTTGATATGTGTAATTAATGAGTTTTATCACATGAAATACGCATTTTCAATTGTTTTATTGTAACACAAAAGAAAGAAAAATGGAACCCATTAATCACATACAACGGGACAACAAGGTGGTGAAGGGTTGATCACAAAAATTATGAGGAGTATTTACCTTTTCCTTAACATTCATATTTGTTGTGATTAATTTATATTTAAATTATTTTACAGTCGTCCATGTATGTTTTCTACAAGTCTCTCACATACAAATAAGAGTCATATAAACATATAATTGATATTAGTCAAGTATGGGTTGTGAGTATATAGAGGACTATCATAGCTCTGCATTTTTACATCCCCTTTAATTTAAATATTGAAACAACAACAAAAAAAATTATTATATCTAAACTCGCAAGAAACAAAATATGGAGTGGAGCCAACATAAAACATGTTGCAAGATGACATGATGCATGTCTTTGAAAGCATGTGTATAATTCATGTAGCATTCACTACTATTGTAAATTTATTGATCCCTACGTTCATGTATATTATATTATTTTTAAAAATGTAGATATACTCACTACACTTTGTTTCTATGTTTCTAGATGGAAGATGAAGAGGCCAAACAAAATCAAGCTAATAAACAAAACATTGCAAATAACACAAGTACAACATCCCTTGCAAGTGTTAAAGAAATTGGGAATGGACGTAGTTTGAGAAGTGACTGCAATGTGAGTGATGAATGACAATCAATATAAATGAACATTATGAGTTTTATATTTTGGAAGGTTTGTTTGTAAAAATTAGAGATTTTGTTTAATGTGGACCTTTATATTGTCTCATTTGGTATGACAACGGGTTACCAATAATTGTAACATTTATTTTTCAACATTTTGTTTATCATGGAAATTTATGTCGTCCCATTTTGTATGACAAAGGGTTCCTTATCATTATATAATATGATGGGTTTCTTATTTTATTGTAGTGTACAATGTTGTAAGATGTTGTGTTGTCAATTATTCTTCTTTATAGGATGTTGCATATTTGATAGATGATGGTTGTGGTTTTGGAAATGGAGAGAGTGAATGTGATTCTTCAAGGTAAACTCTGGTGGTGACAGAAATGCTAGGATCTACTACATATACTAGGTAAAAAGCATGAAGTAATTGATTATAATAATATCATAAAAGGGGGTTTTGACACTAGTGAGAAGTAGAATATGCCACACATTTCATGGATGTTATTCAATTACAAAGAGTGTTAACGACAATGACGATTAGGATAATAGAATGAGAAGGAGAATCATGTAGCAGAGATGTGTGACTCATGTCCATCTTAAGCAAGAAAACCCTAGACATAGAGAAAATCATAACCCTACCCTAGTAGAATGTTCAATGTACATAATATTTTTGTGTGTTTTCTTGACCAGATATAGATCCATTAGACAACTTCTTTGTGGGTTAAAATAAAGAAATTTGTGGCGAAAAAATTCATAGTCACAGTCAGGAGTTGATGATTGTGGTGTGTGTTTTCTTCCTGGTATAGAAAGTAGGCCTAAAGTTATGATGGTAAATCCATTGGTAGAGAATGCAACCATGAATATTGGGTCTTCTAGTTAAATTTACATGGGTGTCCATAAGAATATTGAGCACAAAGAGTTTAGAAGATCATAGTTAATCCCAACAATAGCTCTTACACCATGGAATCCCCTTCGCTTTAGCCCTCTTTGGCAATGGGAGTTTCATAACTCCCAAGTTCTCACTCATGAATGAGGGCATAAGGGGGACTATTTTGGGACGAGGGTTGGAATATTTTCCAAGTTTAACTCAATTATATTTTTGTGGAGGGAATATCGCAGCGATGAGGGCATGAATACCGTGGTTTATACATGGTGAAGAATGGTGGTAAGGATGAAGCTATAAGGTTGTAGACATGGAATTTGTGCCTAGAATGGAGGAGAAATGTATGGATTATATGGATGACCTACTAGAGGATCAACAAATATGGGCTAACCCGCATTTCATCCCACCTGGCAACACATTGGATTCTGGGAGGATGTATCACCTAGGGTCGCACCTACTAGAGGAGGAAATAACGGCTATCATAAGTGAATTGGATTAGGAGATTGCTAACCATGGTACTAAGGTCAAGGCTTGGATGAGTGAAGGATTGACGAGACTAATCGACATCCCTCACGAGGCTCTTAAATACAGGGTAGGTACACTACCTACGAAGCATGTTGGAGTAGATCATGCAGATCCTTTGATTTTAAACCATGGGATAAACGAGGCCATGGTTTTAACTCGACCACATGATGGCTTTGGTATTGTTATTCCTCTAGTTTATTATTATAGAGAACATGACTTCCCCTACTTTAGCATAGTTGGAAGAAAAGAAGTCCCAACATAGGCAGGGTTTTTTGGAGAGCTCATGAGACCAAAACATCTAAGTGGCTCCTCTATCCCTAATACATGGGGTTTAGGGTCACAGACCTTGGAGGGTGTGAGGAAACACAAAAGGCTCAAGTGTATTAAGAAATTGCAGGACCCTGTTAGCTTAAATTTGGGAGAGAATACCATGCTTAATGACATATTGAAATTGGAGAATCTGGTTTTTGTAGGTCAATTTCCAGGTAGAAGGATGAGCAATGAATGATTAAAGGATTGGAATAAACACAACTTCAAGCACAATTTTGGCTTCATTCCATGCACAATGACCCTAGAAAAAGGTTATATGGTATGGGTCTTCAGGATGGTGGGAGAGGTTGACAAAATTCTACGCAAACGTTGGAAGTGGGGATCACAAAATCTTTTTCTTAGAAAAATGGCATATTGACTTTGATTCTCAATCTACTCAAGTGTATATTCTCTTGGTATGGGTCAGAATTCTAGGATTTCCTCTAGTCCTATGGTTAGAAGAAGTGTTTGATGAAATAGGGAACACCCTTGACATATACTATGAAGTGGATTACTCTTTTTGTGACACATGGTATTTTGGAATGGCTTGGATTCTAGTGGGTTTGGAGACTAGTAAACGACTCATGGAGATCATGGTCATTAGGAGAAGTGGAGACTGATTTCATCTAACCCTATACTATAAAGGTATGCCCTTCAATTGTGGGCATTTCCATAATTATGACCACCTGGAAGTTGATTGTAACTTTCCATTTCAAAGGAAGTAGTCAAGAGGTATGGGCAAGGAACGGAAGGGAATAATCCATAACTTGAGCTAGAAGGAAGAATTGGGGGATAAGGTGACCATTTATTATCCTTACGATACACCTTTAGAAGGATAACATTAGCCTTTGGCCACATGCTATCATAAGGAACCGAGTTTGGATGCTAAAATCAACAATAAGGATTGTTTGCCACAATCGGTTAAGTCCATACGGTCTCTTTCTTCAAATAAAAGGAAATCCTCTGAAAAAAATAATTTTTGGGACTTCGGGTTTAGATGTAGAAACTGAAGGTTTGGAACTATGAGTGATTTTTTGCCCAATATTTATGGAATAGAAAACCCCAACTCGCATACCTATTATTGGGATCAAAAAGCCCTTCACAGATGAAAATTCCCAAGTAAGGGTCTCTACAAACCCAAGCATGGATATGGAGGCTCAAGAGACAACTCGAGATACAAATCCCTGGGAACCCTCAAAATATAATATCAGAACTAAGAGAAAAGGTATTTTTGACTTCTCATGAAATGTGGCAGGGGGGTTGGGTTTCCTTGAAGAGAGAATTCAAAAAGCTAATCAAAGAGGAAGGAATTTGTGCATGTCCTTGGCACAAAAACAAACGTTTTCGGAAATTAGATGTGGAAAATAGTTATCCCTAATAGGAGCTCTTAAATAAAATGTCCCATATGAGGGTCCCTATTTTCTTGACCCTAAACTGTCGAGGGTTGTCCAATCTGCAAAAAAAAATGGCCATAAAGAGGGTAATAGAGACTATAAAACCATCTATTGTTTTGCTACAACAAATCAAGACTGATGGGGAGAAAATCACTTAATAACGTTCAAAAATATTTTGTGGCTGAGAATTCAATTTTATAGATGTCATTGGGAGATCAGAAGGAAACATTACTCGGTGGAAGAAATGTTCCTTTACCCTTACTAAGTCATTTGTTTTTCCTAAGGGACTAGGGATTTCCATTTTCTCTCTAGATCTATGGAAATATATCTCTATTTTGAATGTATATGGACCTTACATGGACATGGTGGAGTATTGGGATAATTTCTTCAAGATGGAATGCATATAGAATGGATTAGTTGTGGTGGGGGGAGA
>ML785215.1:87292-105900 GCA_009831015.1 Picea engelmannii | reverse complement strand
AATTCGACTCTAGCATATATAGATCTATCTTTATGGGTCCTGAGTTTGACCTTTTCCTTTCAGTTGGAAAAGACCCCACTTCCTAATTAAAACTCAGACTGAGAGGTAATTGTACACTACAGGATTACCAACACCATTGAGGGCGATCACATACTAAGATGACATCTCCTCAATTCATGCTATAGCTCATGATCACAGGACAAGGGCAATTTGGATTCTTCTCACTTTCTTAAGTGCTCCAGCCCCACAATTATAGTTCTTTGTTTTTAGGCTACAGATCCACAATTCTTCTTCAATTAAACTCTAGAGGTCCACAACCAACCCTCAACACGTCGGGTCTCTCCTTCCCACAGGCCTGCGACCACGACAATTTGAAATTTCCACCTTTTAAACCTTGGAGTGACCTCTGCATCCTCGTATCTTTGTCTATCACCCAAAGGTTTACTCAAATCGTTGTCTATCACCCAGTGGATCAGCGATCTTGATCAACACGACGATCCTTAGATTCTTTGTGATATTTCTCAACACAATCGTCAACAGTAGGGGGGGTTGCCCAAATGTAATATGTTTGATAGCAATTTCAAACACACACATAGGGTTACTAAAATTCTTATACTAGCAATTTAATAACATAACCAGACAAAGAATTTGATGGAAATGTATCCGGATCTCTGGTTACTACGCAAACTGGGTATTTTCTTAGATTTAACTCGATTTTCCTTCTATTCTAGACTATGATCTATCTCGATTTCAAACAGAAATTTGGAGATAAAACGAAGACATCAAAATCCATATAAACCGTCAATAATTACCGATAGAAAAATTCTGGAAAGAGGAGAGCAACCCACACAGAATTTGATAAAATTCTTTCATTTACATTCAATCCATGCCACTCCAATTTCCATGATTACAAAGCTATTATTGTGTTTAAATACATAGAGAATGGGTTCAAATTGCCTATTATTAGAACATGTCAGGTCTAATTCCTACTTATTCTTAACCTCCAGATTGACTTTAAAATTTAAACAAATTGACTCCTATGTAGCTGGGAGAGGTTAAAAAAATAGTCGACCCCTCCTCCCACTAGATTATTCTAGAATCTTATCAATTAAAATTTGAATTTTTAAAATAAAAGAGCAATGCTCCTGCATCAGACTCCCAGAGAATAAAAGTCTTGTTCATGGGCTCTTGTCCATGAATGTTGTACCATTTGATTCTGCCCTTTCCCTTCTTCTTTACTACCTTAATATGCTTCTAGTGCATTTTGAGTATCTGTTTCTCATGTTTTGTAGTCTAAAAATTTTCAATTACAGGTGTATTTGGTGCATCTTCTCCTTCTGAATCCCATATTATGTTTGCTTGTTGTATACTTACTTTGCTACCATAGGTACATCCACCTGTTTGTGGTATAGTGCATACTCCTTGAAGCTTGAATTCCTTTTGAACATCGATTTTCTCTGCAGGATCTACAAAAGACTACTTTGTAAATTTGTCCACTTGATTGTCATAGAAACAGAACGATCCTCTCTGCATAACTAGAGTATCATTATTACTCATCTCTACACTTCGAATTTTCAATATATCTTGATGTTCTCTGATTATACCTACACATGAAGCAAACATATTAAAGAAAACAATTTGTTCATTAGCTTGTTGAAGTCCATTCTCAACCATGCAGATAGCTGCGAAAACAATTTGTAAGAGAAATTTTCTTGTGAACTCATTCTTGGAGCACTTGTTATTGCTCCTCCTTTTTACTCATACTATTTTCAATATTAATTGGAGGTTTCTCACTCAGAAACCTTTTGTTGTCTTTTAAGACAACCTCTTGCTCTGGACTCTCTCGTTATTCATTCAAAATTTCTTCTCTATTATCCACCACCACAACCTGTTGCAATAGATGTCTTTAGATGGTCTATGTTTTCTCTTGACAACAATATACTGGACAATTCATTAGTTAGCATATTCTCATGTTCAAAAACTTGACTGTCTAAAGCGAAATCAATTACCTTAGTGGTTGTAACAGTTGTCTTTGGCCTATCAAGTGATGTATGCCTTGCTTCTTCTTGTTCATGCTTTAAAAATTCCTTATCATTCATCATCAACACTTGATTATTGATTTCTATCATTGTGCCTTTATCCTTCTATGGGATGAGTGTATGCTTCTCTCCATCCTTCTCAAAGGTATAGGTATTCCTTCTTCCATCATGAACTGCTCCTTTGTAAATTGCCAAGGTCTACCCAAAAGAACATGACAAACATCCATGGGCATAATATCACACATTACCTTGTCTTTGTAACTTCCAATCTCGAATTCCACTTGACATTGCTTATTCACCAAAACTTGATGTCCTTTCTACAACCAAGACACCATGTAGGGAGTAGGGTGTGTTGTCTTCTTCAGGCCCAACTTGTCCACCATCTCTATATACATAATATTGTCAATAATTCCACTATCAATAATCATTGTGCAACATTTGCCTTTAGTTTTGCACATGTTCCTAAATAATGTCTCCCTTTGAGCGGGCTCGTGAATCTCTTTGCTAGTCTTCAACAAGACTCTCTTCATAAGCAATTATTCTCTAACCTTTGGTGATTCCACACTCCCCTCTTCATCTTGGACAATATGTGTGCTTCCTTGGCTACTTGAAGGATTCTCTGGACACTCATAATATCTACGACCAAAATATTTATTGCAAAAAAACATTTTCCCCAAAAAGTGCACCTCTACCTCTAGAATTAGATCCCCTTCCTCGTGAAGATTGTTCTTGTTGACGTGAGTTGTTGGATTCTTATTGAACTTGTAGCTGACCTCTTTCATTGTGTTGTCCTCCACCTCTTACTGGATACCTTCATCTTCCTTGTTGAATTTGTTTCCTGGACAACTTCTCTTTTGCTTTTAAGGCAAACTGATATGCCTCTTCCACTTTCTGTAGAGGAAAAAGACTGATCTCATCTTGTATATCAAATCTCAACCCATTGATATACCTAGCTACCTTATCTGTAGTCTCTTAGAGATAACCAGCTGTGATGTTTATCCTATAAAACTTCTCAGTGTACTCTTTAACAGACATTAGTTTTTGTTTAAGATTCTATGTTTTTCTAAATAAAGTAAGCTGGTAATCTTTAGGCATGAATTTACCTTTTAATTTTTCCATCATTATGTTCGAGTTGTTAATATTTTCTTTGCCCTTGTTCTTCCTTTTAGCTTGTACTCTATCCCACCAAAGAGATGCATGACCCCTCAATCTAGTCACAACAAATTTAACTTTCTTGTCCTGACTCCTCACCAACATTTTCATAATCAAAATGATTATCCATAAAACTAATCCAATTGATAAATTCTTCAATGTTTAAGCTACCTTTATCCTTAGGCACCTCCATCCTTGGTCTGGTACTCACTCCCAAGACCGATCTGAGCAGTCTCATTTATGTAGCCTCTTCTTTAGGCTCTCCCTCCTCTAGAATTTATTATTCTTCTATATCATTGACATCCCCTGTGTCAACTCCTCTACACTACGTTGTCTCCATGGCTTCCACCCGTGCTTGGGGTTTCCTCGTTTCCTCAAGCAATTCAGTGTTAGCGATAGGTTTTCCTCGACCTCGTCCCCTTCTTCTGGCTCTAAACACCATCTCTTGACAGAGAAAATCTGCAGTACCTTCAGAAGCGAAACTTGTTGCTGGCAAAAGTAAGAACCTTCCCATTCAAGCTTCATCGTATTTCCATCTCAGTCCCTCAAAATGTACTTGGTTCGTCCCTGCTCTGATACTAATTGATGCAAGCCTACTAACACCAGGCATGCTTGCGTTGTGCAGCTATGATACCAAAAAAGATGCAGAGGTATTCAAAAATCTATGCAGGACTTCAATGAAATTCAATTGGGTCAAAAACAAATTTTTCACCATGGGATTTGAAACAAGGATCTCACAGAGTGTACTTGATCTTAAACTTGGATCTCAAAACTACCTCAAGTTTGAATCTAGCAGATATAGATCTGTCTACATGGGTCATGAGTTTGACCTTTTCCTTTCAATTGGAAAATACCTCTACATCCTCAAATATATGTCTATTACTCAAAGGTTTTCTCAAATCACTGTCTAACACCCAAGCGATCAACAATCTCGATCAACACTATGATCCTTGGATTCTCTGTGATATTGCTCAATGCGATCATCAACAAGATGGGGGGTTTCCCAAACGTACTCTCTTTGATAGCAATTTCAAACACACATGGGGTTACTAAAATTCTTATACTAGCAATTTAATAACATAACCAAACAGAGAATTTGATGGAGATGTATCTGGATCTCTGGTTACTGCGTAGACTGGGTATTTTCTGAGATTTAACACGATTTGCCTTCTGTTCTGGAATATGATCTATCTCAATTTCAAACAGCAATTTGGATATAAAACATAGACATTAAAATCCATATAAACCCTCAATAATTACCGACAGAAAAATTCCATAAAGAGGAGAGCAACCCACATCGAATTTGATAAAATTATTTCACTTACATTCAAACCATGCCACTCCAATTTCCACGATTAGAGAGCTATTGCTGTGTTTAAATACACAGTGAGGATGATTGATTTCGATAGAGAATGGGTTCAAATTGTTTATTATTAGAACATCATATCTAATTCCTAATTATTCTTAACCTCTAGATTGACACTATAATTTAAACCAATCGACTCCTACGTAGTTGGGAGAGGTTACAAAAATAGTCGACTTCTCCTCCTGCTAGATTATTCTAGAATCTTATCAATTAAAATTTTGAATTTTTATATAAAAGAACGATTCTCCTACATCAAGTATGCTTGTTTGGCAGCCTTCTCTCTAGTTGACATTGTAGTGGGGTGCAAGGTAGATGATAAACATGTCACTCATTGTTCAATTTCTAATTACAAATATATTAAATATTGTATCAATAATATTATTAAAGGCAATGTATTTAGTATGTTCACTCATTAAACTAAACACTTATTAGAAGCACCTAAAAAAAAATCATTACACATGCAACCAATTATTTTAGAAAACAAATATCTAATTGCGAAAGAAATTTACATTAATTTTATTGAAAATCCTAAAATACAATTAGTCAATGATATTTTCTTACACCCTAAGGAAACGTCTAAAAGTAGTCACAATGCAATCTATCTTTGATTGGCAAAGTAGTCACAATGCAAGCTATCTTTGATGAGCAGTCAATGTTCTACGAAAGCTAAAGTTTATTGATAGCTTGTTATCAAGAGACATAGTGTATATTGCATGCATAACAACAAATTTGAATATTTTCATAAAGAACTTTGTCATTGGAGTGTTACTCAAATGGACAATTTGCATCCAATAATGAGCACCTAAAACTATTTATAAACACTATAGTATTGCCATGAGTGCATGGACGACCCTGTATATATAACAAGTCATTTATGTCAAAGTTTCAAGAAGTATAACTATCATGCATATACTATACATGGAAATGTTATGTTTGTATTTAACAATATTTAGGTAATTAGACAAACCATAAAGAGGACCACAAATTGGCATTGGTATTATTGACTATTTGGGAGGAATGAACACATTTTGAAAGAATAAACAACCCAAGATTTACAATATATATTTTAGACTTGGCAATCATATAATTATTACCAGAAAAGGAGAATTGGTCCCAACTCTGGGCATAGGTAGGGAAGACGACCAAGTGCCATACAAACTACAATTGTAATATGTTTGGTATTTACTTTGCATTTGGATATGAACATAAAATCCCTCATTGTCCTCTAACAATTGAATTGATCTTGGTGTGTACTTGGATAGTGTTGCTCTCAACTCATACAACTTTTTGGACCTCCTGGTAGATATGCTTTGGGTAGTATTGATATTGTACTTTGGCTCACTAGAACTTTTAGTTGACTCAATAGAGGGAGACTTGTTAGTTATTTTCTAATGAAACACAATTGATTTGGATTCCAACTTTTCGAAAAGAAGCATATGCAAGTGTTCTTATTTGTGTTTTCTATATTACATATCGAATCCTTCACAACAGTGGGAGGTATCAGACCGTCATCTTGAGATAGTCAATCACTAGCATAATGGGATAGTGTGACACAACAAGTGTTCACCTTCAAACCTATACCTTTTGAATAACCACATACTATTGGGGTATCATAAAAGAGAGACAATTTATGGTGAAGTACCACTAACCAATGATGGTTGCTAGAAAATGGCATGTTACAATTGGAGGGGTAAAGTGACTCTCCATTTTCATCTACCATATTCTTGTAGTATCTTGATCCATGTAAGAGCTTACAAAATTTTTGTATAGGTTGGATTTGTGGAATATCCCACTCATTTGAATTCGAGCTTGAATCAAAGTCATATATAAGTCGATGCACAATTATTCAAATGCATGTGCAAAGGTAGTGGATATTCAATCGGATAATTGAAATATAAATAAAATCTATGCTTACTACAATGGCAAGGGAAAAATCGGTGGACTTGGAATGACATGGAATGAGAAATATGAAGAATCATCCATTTGATATTACCACCTTTTTTCCATCTAAATTTGAACCAAAATCATAATCATACGTGTCTCGAATCTTAAAAGAAAAAGTGGGAAAAATGTAACATTCTAACTTCTAATAGACTTTAGAAGGTCCTTTTTAATAACCAATGAGGCTATTTATATTAAGTGTACTAGCGTGGTCATTGACACACATTGTGCTTAATTTTACCCTATACTAACATAAAACCAATGCTAAAACCTCCACAAAGTATGATTTGTGGATGTTTACACTTCCATTTTAGCTTAAATTTATTACTACAATGCACTTTTTATCTTATAGTGCATTGGTGAGCTTAATACAGATGGATGCATCACGTATTGAAAAGGGTTTTCTTTTTAAAAGGCAACACATTTTTCATCGATGCATTGGAAAAGGAAACCCAAAAAAGAGTGAGATTTTCAATTTGTAAAAGTGAGTTGAGCAAAACCTTAGTCCATTATTGTGCCAAAAGTTAGGATAGAAACGTGTACAAGGGATGTTTACCAAGTAGAGATCAAAGTGGACATGAGCATAATTCATAAGGGGTCATTGTCGGTTGCATACAAATTTGCAAAGGATAAATTTTAGGAATGTAACTTCATTCTTTTCATCTCAACAAATTTTCCCTATATTGATTCACAAATTTTCCTTGAAATGTTGGTTTATTCCTATTCATATTAAAGTGCATTTTAACAAAATAGAAGGGTTTAAGACTCACCTTCAAGGCTGCAATCCCTAGCTTTATTGTTGTTTCCCTCTAGTTTTGTGTTGCCACAAACCCTAGTAGCAAGTGTTTAGTTTCTTTACCCTTTCACATGGATATTTTTTTGGGGGGGGCTTAGGGTATTTGTTGATTTAGGGTGTTTGTTGGCCTCAATGGTGTTTTTTATGTAAATAATATCTTAATAGTTTGGGGCCCCTCATTGCTTTGGATTCCTAAACTTGTCCCCCTTAGTGTTTTTTTAAAGGTTTTCAGTTTGTGTGGTGTGCATTATTTAGTATAGATACACCTGTATGTTTAGGACTGCATAGCACACCACTAGGAACAAAACCTCCAAGTGTCTTAGTATGAGGGTTTTGTATAATTGTGCATTGTGATACTAGGTGCTCCCTACAAAGCTGTGCATTGTTAAAACTAAAGACATGCCAATAACTTGCTACAATTTTAGGCTCAAATTCATTACCTTTTTTTGTAAAATATATTTCATTATGCAAGGATTTTGTCAATAGGAGATGGTTGCAAAAATATTAGGGAAAAAAACTTACTACAACAAGCATGAGGGAAGTATGTTAGAAGAAGAGAACAATGCTAGTTACTTGAAGTTTTAATACACACACACACACACACACACACTTTGAATAATATGTGGGTTAAAATGATGTGTAATGGTTGACATGTGTCATGCAAAGCAAAAACTTCAAAAAACTTGAGAAAATTGTTCACATTCTAAGTGGAAAAGATTGTACAAGTTTTTTAAAAATGTTGCAAACAGGGGAAAATGGATGAAAATGTAGTCAACGTGAAGTTTTTCTTCAACTTTTTACTAACAATGTACTTCTTAACAATAATAGCTAATAGGTTCCAAACATTCAATTTCACATGTGTTGCATGTTGTGTAGGAAACCCTTGTAAGGGAATGCATGGCCTTAGTAAGAAGAAAAAATTATAAAGGATGTAAATGATGGTGAATTGGTCCTCAATTCATCTTGAGTGGTGCTAGAAGTCAATGACATGGGTAAAATATTTTACAATACTACGAGTAGAAATTACTATTGCTAAATATGATTTTCTATAATATGCATATATTAGTCCAAAATTTACAAAAATAATATTATTGCTATATTCACATAATAGAAATATTAATTGATTTTTATTGCTCTTTTTATTTTTGAGAAAGAGTAAGAAATTTAAGGATGTTGAACAAGATGATATCAGAAACATGTTGGTAGGGATGTTTTAAAAAGTGTACAAGGAGATGGTCAAAGAATTAAAAATAATTGAATCACGTGAAGAGATTTCTCAATAACAATGTGCGCCAAACTTATGCAATCATTGATTTTCTTGATATGTGTAATTAATGAGTTTTATCACATGAAATACGCATTTTCAATTGTTTTATTGTAACACAAAAGAAAGAAAAATGGAACCCATTAATCACATACAACGGGACAACAAGGTGGTGAAGGGTTGATCACAAAAATTATGAGGAGTATTTACCTTTTCCTTAACATTCATATTTGTTGTGATTAATTTATATTTAAATTATTTTACAGTCGTCCATGTATGTTTTCTACAAGTCTCTCACATACAAATAAGAGTCATATAAACATATAATTGATATTAGTCAAGTATGGGTTGTGAGTATATAGAGGACTATCATAGCTCTGCATTTTTACATCCCCTTTAATTTAAATATTGAAACAACAACAAAAAAAATTATTATATCTAAACTCGCAAGAAACAAAATATGGAGTGGAGCCAACATAAAACATGTTGCAAGATGACATGATGCATGTCTTTGAAAGCATGTGTATAATTCATGTAGCATTCACTACTATTGTAAATTTATTGATCCCTACGTTCATGTATATTATATTATTTTTAAAAATGTAGATATACTCACTACACTTTGTTTCTATGTTTCTAGATGGAAGATGAAGAGGCCAAACAAAATCAAGCTAATAAACAAAACATTGCAAATAACACAAGTACAACATCCCTTGCAAGTGTTAAAGAAATTGGGAATGGACGTAGTTTGAGAAGTGACTGCAATGTGAGTGATGAATGACAATCAATATAAATGAACATTATGAGTTTTATATTTTGGAAGGTTTGTTTGTAAAAATTAGAGATTTTGTTTAATGTGGACCTTTATATTGTCTCATTTGGTATGACAACGGGTTACCAATAATTGTAACATTTATTTTTCAACATTTTGTTTATCATGGAAATTTATGTCGTCCCATTTTGTATGACAAAGGGTTCCTTATCATTATATAATATGATGGGTTTCTTATTTTATTGTAGTGTACAATGTTGTAAGATGTTGTGTTGTCAATTATTCTTCTTTATAGGATGTTGCATATTTGATAGATGATGGTTGTGGTTTTGGAAATGGAGAGAGTGAATGTGATTCTTCAAGGTAAACTCTGGTGGTGACAGAAATGCTAGGATCTACTACATATACTAGGTAAAAAGCATGAAGTAATTGATTATAATAATATCATAAAAGGGGGTTTTGACACTAGTGAGAAGTAGAATATGCCACACATTTCATGGATGTTATTCAATTACAAAGAGTGTTAACGACAATGACGATTAGGATAATAGAATGAGAAGGAGAATCATGTAGCAGAGATGTGTGACTCATGTCCATCTTAAGCAAGAAAACCCTAGACATAGAGAAAATCATAACCCTACCCTAGTAGAATGTTCAATGTACATAATATTTTTGTGTGTTTTCTTGACCAGATATAGATCCATTAGACAACTTCTTTGTGGGTTAAAATAAAGAAATTTGTGGCGAAAAAATTCATAGTCACAGTCAGGAGTTGATGATTGTGGTGTGTGTTTTCTTCCTGGTATAGAAAGTAGGCCTAAAGTTATGATGGTAAATCCATTGGTAGAGAATGCAACCATGAATATTGGGTCTTCTAGTTAAATTTACATGGGTGTCCATAAGAATATTGAGCACAAAGAGTTTAGAAGATCATAGTTAATCCCAACAATAGCTCTTACACCATGGAATCCCCTTCGCTTTAGCCCTCTTTGGCAATGGGAGTTTCATAACTCCCAAGTTCTCACTCATGAATGAGGGCATAAGGGGGACTATTTTGGGACGAGGGTTGGAATATTTTCCAAGTTTAACTCAATTATATTTTTGTGGAGGGAATATCGCAGCGATGAGGGCATGAATACCGTGGTTTATACATGGTGAAGAATGGTGGTAAGGATGAAGCTATAAGGTTGTAGACATGGAATTTGTGCCTAGAATGGAGGAGAAATGTATGGATTATATGGATGACCTACTAGAGGATCAACAAATATGGGCTAACCCGCATTTCATCCCACCTGGCAACACATTGGATTCTGGGAGGATGTATCACCTAGGGTCGCACCTACTAGAGGAGGAAATAACGGCTATCATAAGTGAATTGGATTAGGAGATTGCTAACCATGGTACTAAGGTCAAGGCTTGGATGAGTGAAGGATTGACGAGACTAATCGACATCCCTCACGAGGCTCTTAAATACAGGGTAGGTACACTACCTACGAAGCATGTTGGAGTAGATCATGCAGATCCTTTG
Organism: Picea engelmannii; assembly: GCA_009831015.1. Lineage (NCBI taxonomy): Eukaryota > Viridiplantae > Streptophyta > Pinopsida > Pinales > Pinaceae > Picea > Picea engelmannii. The sequence continues at coordinate 95,042 of ML785215.1, read as the reverse complement.
ATTTTAAACCATGGGATAAACGAGGCCATGGTTTTAACTCGACCACATGATGGCTTTGGTATTGTTATTCCTCTAGTTTATTATTATAGAGAACATGACTTCCCCTACTTTAGCATAGTTGGAAGAAAAGAAGTCCCAACATAGGCAGGGTTTTTTGGAGAGCTCATGAGACCAAAACATCTAAGTGGCTCCTCTATCCCTAATACATGGGGTTTAGGGTCACAGACCTTGGAGGGTGTGAGGAAACACAAAAGGCTCAAGTGTATTAAGAAATTGCAGGACCCTGTTAGCTTAAATTTGGGAGAGAATACCATGCTTAATGACATATTGAAATTGGAGAATCTGGTTTTTGTAGGTCAATTTCCAGGTAGAAGGATGAGCAATGAATGATTAAAGGATTGGAATAAACACAACTTCAAGCACAATTTTGGCTTCATTCCATGCACAATGACCCTAGAAAAAGGTTATATGGTATGGGTCTTCAGGATGGTGGGAGAGGTTGACAAAATTCTACGCAAACGTTGGAAGTGGGGATCACAAAATCTTTTTCTTAGAAAAATGGCATATTGACTTTGATTCTCAATCTACTCAAGTGTATATTCTCTTGGTATGGGTCAGAATTCTAGGATTTCCTCTAGTCCTATGGTTAGAAGAAGTGTTTGATGAAATAGGGAACACCCTTGACATATACTATGAAGTGGATTACTCTTTTTGTGACACATGGTATTTTGGAATGGCTTGGATTCTAGTGGGTTTGGAGACTAGTAAACGACTCATGGAGATCATGGTCATTAGGAGAAGTGGAGACTGATTTCATCTAACCCTATACTATAAAGGTATGCCCTTCAATTGTGGGCATTTCCATAATTATGACCACCTGGAAGTTGATTGTAACTTTCCATTTCAAAGGAAGTAGTCAAGAGGTATGGGCAAGGAACGGAAGGGAATAATCCATAACTTGAGCTAGAAGGAAGAATTGGGGGATAAGGTGACCATTTATTATCCTTACGATACACCTTTAGAAGGATAACATTAGCCTTTGGCCACATGCTATCATAAGGAACCGAGTTTGGATGCTAAAATCAACAATAAGGATTGTTTGCCACAATCGGTTAAGTCCATACGGTCTCTTTCTTCAAATAAAAGGAAATCCTCTGAAAAAAATAATTTTTGGGACTTCGGGTTTAGATGTAGAAACTGAAGGTTTGGAACTATGAGTGATTTTTTGCCCAATATTTATGGAATAGAAAACCCCAACTCGCATACCTATTATTGGGATCAAAAAGCCCTTCACAGATGAAAATTCCCAAGTAAGGGTCTCTACAAACCCAAGCATGGATATGGAGGCTCAAGAGACAACTCGAGATACAAATCCCTGGGAACCCTCAAAATATAATATCAGAACTAAGAGAAAAGGTATTTTTGACTTCTCATGAAATGTGGCAGGGGGGTTGGGTTTCCTTGAAGAGAGAATTCAAAAAGCTAATCAAAGAGGAAGGAATTTGTGCATGTCCTTGGCACAAAAACAAACGTTTTCGGAAATTAGATGTGGAAAATAGTTATCCCTAATAGGAGCTCTTAAATAAAATGTCCCATATGAGGGTCCCTATTTTCTTGACCCTAAACTGTCGAGGGTTGTCCAATCTGCAAAAAAAAATGGCCATAAAGAGGGTAATAGAGACTATAAAACCATCTATTGTTTTGCTACAACAAATCAAGACTGATGGGGAGAAAATCACTTAATAACGTTCAAAAATATTTTGTGGCTGAGAATTCAATTTTATAGATGTCATTGGGAGATCAGAAGGAAACATTACTCGGTGGAAGAAATGTTCCTTTACCCTTACTAAGTCATTTGTTTTTCCTAAGGGACTAGGGATTTCCATTTTCTCTCTAGATCTATGGAAATATATCTCTATTTTGAATGTATATGGACCTTACATGGACATGGTGGAGTATTGGGATAATTTCTTCAAGATGGAATGCATATAGAATGGATTAGTTGTGGTGGGGGGAGACTTAAACTTTAATATGGGAGCTTTAGAAGTATGGAGACTTGTAGTGCAAGTGGATTATCTTTCAAGCTACCTTATAAGAAAAATGGAAGAAGTAGGCTTGTTGGATATTCAACTAGATTAACTGACTCCCACCTGGAGGAACAAGAGAATAGGAGAATCTATAATTGTTAAGAGACTTGATTGCTTCTTGATCTTTGAAGCATTCCTTGATGAATTCATTCAAATAAAAAAATGGGTCACTTTGGGAGGGGAGTCTAAACATAATCCAATAGATTTTTAAGTAGCACATGCATAAGAGAAACCTCCCAACCCCTTTAAACTGAACCCATAATGGTTGAAGGTGGAGGGGTTTGTAAACAAGATCAAAGTTGGTTCGAAACCTTGTGATGAAAACTTAAGAGAGTCTACATCCATTCAATTTTACCAAAACCTGAAAGAAAGAAAGAAAAGGTAGTTGCTCTATGGGAAAGAGACAAAAATTTGAAATACTATAGGACCCTTAAAGAAGTAGAGGATGCTCTGGAAGTACCATAAAACAATGATGATTTTGATTATATGAGTGAGGATAAAAACTGGAGGTAAAGCTCTTGGAAGATATAAATTTGAACATACAAGTACAAAATAGAAAGAATGGAGGCTCAAGAGTGGGGCCTTATGGCTACAGGCAGGTGAAGAGAATACAATTTTTTTCATAGATATGCAAATTGTAGGAAAAACAAAAACTCAATATAGAAAATTGACAAGGGAAATGGTATGTGGGTGAAAAAATTCAAGGATATTGAAACTAGAGGAGTCAATTATTTATCATCTCTCTTCAAAGAGGATTCTAGAGCTACAATTTCATAGATAATTATGATATCAAACTCCTTTCCTAGTTTTGTCAATCATGAGCACAATTGGGCCTTGATGAAAGAGTTTGGGAAAGAAGAACTACATCAAATCTTATAGAGCATTCAAAAGGACAAAATTCTAGGGCCAAATGGCCTTCCCATGGAATTCTTTTTAGGTTGTTATGATTTTATAGAAGAATACTTAAGAATGGTGGTGGAGGCTACAAGAACCACGGGTAAAATTCTTGGAGCTTACAATGCAACCTTTATGGCATTGACCCCTAAAGATGATAATCAACAACCTTTGTAAATCCAAGCCAATCTCTTCATGTAACTGCATCTATAAAATCATTTCAAAGGTTATTGCTAGAACATTGAAAAGTGTTTTCTCAAAACAAATCCTTGGAGAATAGTTTGGGTTTTTAGAGGCAAGGAAAATACATGAGGTTGTTAGTATAGCTCGAGAAATCCTTCATTCAATCAAAGTTAGGAACCAAAGAGCGATGGTGATTAAAGTGGACCTATCTAAAGCATATGCCAGGGCAAGTTGGCTTTACCTTAGACATTTTCTTATACACATGGGTTTCTCTCATAAGTTTATTGTATGGGTGATGAGTTGCATTACTTCAATATATTTTTCTACTTTGTTGTATGGGTGATCAGTTTCATTACTTTAGTATCTTTTAATATTTTAGTAAATGGGGTAGTAGCACCTTTCTTTAGGTTAGGAAGATGTCTTAGATAGGGGCACCCCTTATCCTATCTCCTTTTCCTTTTAATTGTTGAGGGGTTTAGTAGGTTAATAATATAGGCATTAGAAAATGGTAGTTTCAAAGAGGTAAACATTAGAAAAACTTGTAATACCACACGTCTATTGCGTGTAGATGATATCATGATTTTTTGTGAGGGAACAAGATGGTTAATTGAGAAGTTCAAAGGTATATTGGATTTATTTTGTAAGGCACCAAGTATGATAATAAACCTTGAAAAATTTCAATGTTCTTGTAAGGAATAACCAAGCAAGAAAAGAATTATTTTACTCAATTATTCCCCTAACAGTTGACCAATCTAGATCACGAGATGAAGTACTTGGATTTCTATCTGAAGCCAAACTTGTACAAAAAATGTGAATGGCAATGGTTGATTTCCAATGTGGAAAAAAAGTTAAATTCGTGGTGTAACCGGTGGCTCTCCAAAGGGGGTCATTTGGTTACAGTAAAAATAGTCCTGGAAGCGATTCCAATATATTGGATAATGCTTGCTTGGGTTCCAAATGGTGTATTGGAAGTCATCATAAGATTGTGCTGCAAATTAATCTGGTTAGGCAATCAAAAGAAGAAAGGGTTTGTTCTAGCTTCATGGAAAAATATGGCTTTACGAAAAGCAAATGGAGGTCAGGGTTTAAAAAAACCATTTCTCTTCTCCAAGGCTCTTGCAGCAAAAATCTAGAGATTAATTGAAGGGAAATGGATATGGGTACAGGTAATAAGAGCCAAGTATATTTCTCTTGCTTCTATATAGGATTGGGTAAGGAATCCTATAAAACAGGTTCATAATGCCTTAATTATCTGAAAGTTGTTAACTCAACATTTCATTTGGTGGGAAATTGGTTGATTTTGTAAGTTGGTAAATGAGACAAAATACAAATTGGCCTTGATCCATGGGTAGATAGCAAAAGAATGCACATATTACTTCCTTGGATGATTAAGGAGATAAGAAGTAAAGGTTATTAAACTATTAGACATGTTGTGAATTGGCAAAGGTCAACAACATTGGTTGAATTGGGAGGAGATTGGGTAGGAGGAACAATATGTGAGGCATAACAGGGATACATTGACGTATTAAAAGACAACAATGTTAAAATAAGAGAAGATGATGATATACTGGTATGGTCACTTAATTTAGTTGGAACCGACTATGTTCTCAGAATAGTTTAAGCTCTTGCTAAGGAAGAAAGGGAGGGACAACAAATACGGTGGTGTAGAACAATATGGAAAAGGGATATGGGTACAGGTAATAAGATCCAAGTATATTTCTCTTGCTTCTATATAGGATTGGAAAGAATCCTATAAAACAAGTTCATAATGCCTTGATTATCTGAAAGTTGTTAACTCAAAATTTCATTTGGTGGGCAATTGGTTGATTTTGTAAGTTGGTAAATGAGACAAAATACAAATTGGCCTTGATCCATGGGTAGATAGAAAAAGAATGCACATATTACTTCCTTGGATGATTAAGGAGATAAGAAGTAAAGGTTATTAAACTCTTAGACATGTTGTGAACTGGAAAAGGTCAACAACATTGGCTAAATTGGGAGGAKATTGGGTCAGAGGAAGAATATGTTGAGGCATAATAGGGATACATTGACRTATTAAAAGACAACAATGTTAAAATAAGAGAAGATAATGATCTAYTGGTATGGTCACTTAATTTAGTTGGAACTGGCTATGTTCCCAGAACAGGTTAAGCTCTTGCTAWGGAAGAAAGGGAGRGAGAACAAATATGGTGGTGGAGAACAATATGGAAATTAAGATGCCCTTCAAMAAAAAATCAYGTGGTTAATATTAAACAATAGGGCTCSCATCTAGGAGGTTCTACAAAAGAAAATTTTCATTGGTCATGGATGGTGTAGATTATGTCAACAAGTAGAAGAAACCATTGTACATTTAATAATGGTGTGTATGTATAAAAAAGAGGTATGGAAAGAAGTGGAAATGATGATTGRATTAATAATTGCCYGGGAAGGTGAAGACATAGAAGAGGCATTTAGATCATGTTATTCAAAAAAGGATACCAAGAATATCAAAYCCCTTCCTCTTAACATAGCTTGGGGAATCTAGTTAGCRAAGAACCTGAAGTTGTTTGAGAGAAAAGAGACATTATCTCTAAAATGTGTTGTCCAAGCTCTTAACAMATTAAATGCTTGCCCACATATTCATGATAAATAAATCCTTCATGAGTTGAAAGAAGAGGTAATCAATAAGGACATACCATGGRCATATTTTGATGGTGTCTTGCARGGGGTCCCTCCTAAGGGAGGATCAGGGGGGATTTTATATTTATCTTCAAATCATAGMATTTCGTTCAAAGATGGAATAGATCAAGAAACTAATAATTATTGCAAATTGATGCCTCTAAAATTAGTTTTGAAGTTGGACCAAGAGTTTGGGGCATCACAAATTCAAATATTTGGTGATTCACACCTGGTTATTCAATGGATGCACAAGGAAACAATACTGAGTAATTTCACTTTACAACCATTGTATGGCGATGTACATTTTCTAGTTACAACATTCTCTCACATATCTTTGTCTTATATATATAGGGACAGGGACATGATAGTGGACGAACTATAAAAAAAAATGGGTTAGAGCTGGATAGAGGAACCTATATTATATCAATACTACAATATGGGCACACAATTGAATAAATTCATGAACCTTGGATCTAATTGATACTACTATAGAATATTGTATCATACAAAGGACAACTCCAGGATCATAGTTTGAATGAGGTAATTTTCATAGTTTTTTTGTGATAAGATACATATGTAATATCCCTATATAGTTTCCATTTATGCTTAAAGAGGTGAGTATGAAGAGTTGTTTTTTCAAGTGGCTTAAGTGCACTCTTGAATGCCTTTGGAATTTGACTATGTAATTTTGTTTATTTCTAATAAAATTATAGATTTTTTTCTTTGGAAAAAAAATGTTATGTTGTTGATTAAACATATGCATCATTTACATAATCAAAATGAACAAATGTGTGAACAATTGGTATATTTGTTTAGATGATACAATACATTAATCCAATGATTATATCCAAATGAATTAATTAAAATATAAGAGCCAATATTGTTATAAAAAGTATTTTATTTTTGTGATCACTAATTGAAATTTTATTTAAAAAAACAAAAAATAATAAGTTGCATTTGCATGTTTATAAAAATATTAAATAAAACGTGGAGGATTTGGGCACTAAAACATCTCACTATGTTTTCTTCAATTGCACACATTGGTGCATTTTCTTCATTTGTATGTGTCAGTACATCTCAATCATTTGAACACATCAATGTCTATTGATTAGATAAGCACCAATATGCACAAGGTCGTAGCATGGACTGATGCACCTAAGATGTATGTACTCATTGTTGCTCTTTGTATGTATGTGAGCATCGATGCATTTTGAATAGATGAATAATTGATGCTCATAATTATACTAAGCACATTGGTGCTCCTTATGCTCCACTTTTCCATTAGATCAGAAGCTAATGTCCAATTTAGAACTCAAGATCAACTACTTGTGGATATGAGTCCTTAACCAAAATACTAGATCGGGGAAATTTGGCAAGATACCCATTTCACTGGTAGAAATTTAACCCTTGGATATATGTAGAGTTGTAACAATGTACAAGAACCACAAAGGGGGCCTAACTCAAGACAAGCTACCATTTCCATTAGCCCAGATGTTGTTATTTTATCTCAAGAAACTAGTGAGAAAATTATTTACTTTTCCATCACACCACAAAAGAAACTAGGTTTTTTTTTCTCACAATAACGACTATATATTTTTATGCATAGCAAGGGAATACAAAAATAATATAATAACGTTGTATCCAATCATAACAAAGCATGTTTTCCATCCAAAATCTATTGAAATGTTAAGCCCTAAATTGTGACACATTACCCCTTAATTGGGGCATATTGCATTAGTGTTGTTATTTTATTTATGTCAGCTTGGGTCCATTAGTTGTAATTGTACCTCCTAGTCTCCTATATATACCAAGGAGACCTTTTTATTTGGAATCATCTTGTATTTGTGAATTCATGTGAATTATAAGGAGGATTCCCCCTCGAAGAGGCTTATTATCTAAATTTCTCTCTTTTTCAAGGTGTGGAGTAC
>ML785215.1:71541-87166 GCA_009831015.1 Picea engelmannii | reverse complement strand
GTACAAATTTCAGCCCTTGATTCGATGTACTCTGAAATTTATTCTCTGAGGAAATTGGGGTTTTTGGTGTTGGACAGTTGGTTTAGATTGATGGACATATGGTTTGGACAGTTGGTTGTCATTGATGTCAACCCTTGGAGAGTGATCTTGGAGATTGATTTCAACCCTTGGAGAGGTCCATAGATGTTGGACAGATGATTGAAATTTGTATGATCATGATTGATGATGAGTTCGTTGGGTACATTTGATGTAGTCTACATGTAGCCCCGAAGGTGTGGTTATGGGACCCAGAGTTTATTGAGGAATAAAGACATGAAGGAAATTGAAATTGCAGGTAATACTATCATATATGGATAGTACATGCCGTTCCATTTCTGATGATAGGTAGTACGCCATGTGGATCCCCACGGTTGAGAAGTTATGGCCTTGTGAATATGGAAGCCCCAAAGAATGGTCAAAAAGCCCCTAGTTGATTACAAGTCAATGAATGAAAGGGTAAAGTGGTTGTAAAAAGAAAATTTAAGAAGCCCTAAATTTAAGGAAAGTGGTCCCAAAGTGTTCAAGAAGCCTTAAAGTTAAGGAAAGAGGTTACTTAGAAAAAGTATAAATACACCTCAAGAAGTCTCTCATAAGTACATTACATATACACACAAGTTCATTGAATATCTATCTAATCGATAAAGTGATTCTTGTCTGAGGTAACCAAGGATATATGAGGCATTTTTCAGAGGGAAGATGAAGTAAAGAAGGTTGAAATTCCAAGGGAGGATGAAGTCTTGTGAGGATGTGTTCTAAGGTATGTTATTTACAGGTCATCTTACCATTTTTACAATTACTTTTTTCTAGAATGATTCAGATAGTGAAACCTAGAGGATATTGAGAAGACATATCAAGGTATCTATGGTAGAAATTTTATCTTCTGGGTCATTTTATTTTGGGGGATATACTATGTGGAAGATAGGGTTTTGGGCCAATCCTGAAACTAATCTCAAACATGTGTTTTAGGTAAAACAGTCATAACTTATTCATAGAATATCCAAATTTAGTGAGACCAATTTAATTGGATAGGTTACAGTCTGCAGTACTTTGGGTGCGATTTTTAGATCTAGATATCAAATATTCTATGCATGACATTCTCTACAAGGTCGCTCTCTAGAATAAGACAAAACTCAGCAAGGTCTACCATTTTTGCTATAACTCATTTTATGGGATGTTCCAAGAAGTGAAACTTGGAGGAATTGCAAAGAATATACCGAAGAATATTGTGTACAAGTTTCAAACCTTTAATCATTACAGGTATAGATTTATTCTTATTGAAAGTTAGTTTGTGTGACTAATCTAAAAACTAGTCACGTGAGACTAAGGTAATGTTTGATGAAGATGTTATTCTTTTGTTGTTGAATTTGAGGAAGGTCTGTAGGTCTGTGATCATATACACCAAGTCTATTACAAAGTTACAGGTATGTTTATATGCATGTTTTGAGGTTTACATGTTGATGATGTTATGGTTTATGGCATGATTGAGACATATTATGAGTGATATGGTATATGGTTGTGGCACATGAGTTTAGGAGCATGTTGGATATTGGGCACATTGTTTGAGATACATTTTGGTATGTGTATGAGGCACTTGTTGGTGATATATATACATTTTTGGTACACATTTGGCACATATTCTTGCCATATGGTTGATGCACATTTCATGGTATATGGTACATGTTGGGTGAGATACATTGCTGGTACACTTCTTGGTTTATTGGTACAAGGTGTATTGTTGTTGTGTCAATGGTATACCATTCATATTGATACATTATTGCGATATACACTTGGCATATGGTAGTACATGCATAGAAGACATCTCTTAGTGGTGATGGTACTTGGTTGAGATACACTCTTGGTATTACTTTATAAGGTAGAGGTATTGATGTGCATGGTTGATGTACATGGTTTATTTGCATAGTTGACATATGGTATGGTATATGGTATAGGTACATGGTTGATGGTACAGGTTTGGTACATGATTGATGCACTTGTTATTATATATGATTGATGCACTTGTTTTGGTACATAGTTGATGCACTTGTTATGGTACATGGTTGATGCACTTGATGGTACAGGTTGATGCACGGTAGAGGTTGGTACATGGTTGAGACACATATCTTGTGATGGTATTTGGTGATGTTGGATCATGCTTGGTTGAGACATGTGTTGGTTGGACATCTAGTTGAGAGGTGTCTTTAATATATGATCCATGTGAGAGGATCTGGTTGAGTATGAATGGAAATGATAGTGGCAGTGGCAGTGATAGAGACAAAGACAGTGACAGAGTTTGTGACAGTGGTAAAGTTCATGATAGTTGGTCTACATTTATATTTTAGGGTCGTAGGATGGGGCAAGGAAAGGGGGTTGTAGCCTCCTTTTGGTTGGAGCCAGAGAATTAGGGAGTTGAAGTGATTCAGATTTAGGAGCGGAACGAACTGATTAATAGACTGAATACAATAAACATAGAGATATGAAGAAAAAAACAAATATCTAGTGAACAATATCTTCTATTGAATAAATGAAATAGGCTGAAATTGTAAAACTGTGGAACTGAAACACTTGCTCGAATGGTGGTAGTTATCTCTGAGAAGAGATGTAGTTGCTACGTGCATATGTCTGAGAAGAATGATTACAATGAGGCTCTAGAGGCCTTTTTTATATTACTCGTGAATGCCAAAACCCTATACATCCAAAAACCTAACCCTATGAGGTGAAATACCAAAAGTCATGTGTGCCCCTATGGGTAAGTTGGTACCTCAACTTCCCGAGGTCGTAACTTTTGCATACGACCTCTGTTTTAGGCACGTGATAGCTCGTTGGAAAGGTATTTAAAAGAGCTACACATTACACCATCAAAATCTGACTTTGTCTATAGTTTGATTGTGGCGAGGCAAAAAAAAACATTGTTTAAGGCTCCAAAACGGCCCTGGAAGTACAGTAAGATGTGCTGACATGAAAACATACAAAATAAGCCAGTTGGATTAGGTGAGAGGCCACCAGTATCCACCTAGAAGATGTGTAGGGCTTCAGACATCCCCAAAAGTGTAGAACCCACAATTACAAAGAAGTACAGAAGAACATGTTGAACTAAAAATGGACAAGAGGAGCCAGTTGGAATAGGTGGGTGGCCACCAATATCCACCTGGATCAATCCTCCCCCCTTAGAAAGCAATGGTATCCATTGCATTAAGTTCCCCCATCTGGTGAGGAAACTTCTGTTGGATTTGGCCCCGGATGAGCCACTTGCCTTGGTGTAGGAGTTTCCCTACCTTGACATCCCGATAAAGTTGTTTTCTCTGCTGGCGAGTTCCCTTGACCTGTGTGTCCACTATCTGATCGGTGGATATGTGTTCCATGCAGTCAGGGTTGAGCTCCATTGGTGTCATTTATTATATGATCTCTAAGGTGTCCAATAATGGTGGAAAATATGGCCAAAGGAGGTCCACATTGAACACTGGGTGTGGGCCAAGGAAGGGTGGAGTGTTGAGCTCAAAAGCCCCACAACCTTGGTGATAGTGTAAGGGCCATAGAGATGTGGGAAGAGCTTCCGATGGGGCCCTGTGAAATGCTCCTTCTACAAATGTAACCATACTTTGTCTCTAATATGAAACCGGTGTGGTACCATGTGTTGATCATGGTGATGCTTGTAATTAGCATTGGATTTCTGCAAAATCTTCTGGACCTATTGGCAGATGTGATGAATCCACTCAATGAATCTAGTGGCTTTGTCGGTCTCAGACTAAACATGGGAAGAGTCTGTCTATGTGGTGGAAAGAGGTAGTGCAACATCAATGGGACCCAAGGGTTGGAATCCCAGCCCCACCTGAAATGGGCTATGGTCAGTGGAGTTATGGAGAGCCATGTTGAAATTGTGTTGAACATAGGGGAGACTCTCATCCCATGTATGTGGATGATTAGAGTTGTACATGCACAGGATGTGCATAATAATTCGATTGACGACATCTTTTTGGTCATCTTTTTGGGGGTGGAAAGCAGTGGATTTAGTGAGCTTGGTGTCCAACAATGACCAAAGACTCGACCAAAATGTGTTGAGGAACCTATTGTCTCGGTCGAAGATGATGGTATGTGGTATCCCAAAATGGACCCACACTCATTCGAAGAAGAGCTTGGCAGTATATGTCATTGTGATATTCTTCTTGCAGACTGTGAGGATGGCCATCTTCCAAAAACCGATCAACGACCACAAATACGCAGTCATTGCCTTGCTTGGTGAATGGAAGGGCATACATGTAATCCATTGAGATGGATTCCCAAGGCTTCTCAGGATTAGGAAGAGGGGTGTATAAGCCTTGCTTCTTGATGGATGGCTTGGCAATGACACATGCAGTGCAAGATCTTATATACTTGTTGACGTCCTCTCAAAGTTTTAGCCAATAAAAATGTTTTTGAAGAACGACCACAATTTTCTCCATGCCAAAATGTCCTGCCATCCAACTGTAGTGGGCTTCCCAAATTAGATTTGCACACTCACTTGTAGGAACACAGAGATGGCCCAGATGGTATAATAGTTCATCTTGAATGTGAAAATCGGTGACAGTTTCTCTCATACCCAAGAGCTGATAGGTGGTGGTGAAGTCTGGATCTTGCTGATAAAGTTGGGGCCACTCAAATGCCTCATGTCCACATGAATGGAGCACATTGGTGAGTGCAACCATGGGAGGTCAACTGAGGCAGTCAACGACACGATTTGAGATCCATGTCTTATAATTTATGTTAATATAGAACTACTACAGGTAGGTGGACCACTTCTGATGGCGGTCATTCTACAATTCCCATGTGTCTGTATCAACTATAGAGGCTTGCAATAAGTGTGGATGATCGTCTCATTTCCAAGAATGTAATGTTTCAATTGAATACAGGATTTTACAATGGAATACATTTCCTTGTCATAGGTGGGGTATTTCCGGACAGTATATAAGAGTGTCTCACTATGCTATGTCATTGGATGATCGTGTTAAGAAAGAACTGTGCCTACAGCATAGTCAAATGCATCAGTCTCAATCTCAAACTGTTGTTGCAGATCGGGAAAGGAGAGGACTGGAGTTGAGCACAAGTGATGCTTCATCTCATTGAATGCTCATTGTTGTTACTTCCCCCACATGAACTTTGCCCTGCCACCACCCTTGGTCACCTAGTTGAGGGCCCATGCAATATGGGAGAATCCCAACACAAACTGACGGTAGATTTTTTTCAGTCCTAAGAAGCTTCGAAGCTTGGTTAGTGTGGTCAGGGCTGACCAGACGTGGATGACTTGGATATTAGTTGGATCAACATGTACCCCATGCTCATAAACAATGTATCCCAAGTATTGGACCCTGTTCATGCCAAAAGAGTATTTTTCCAAGTTGGCATATAGCTTGTGTTGTCGCAGAGTACTCAAAACCTACTGAATATGTTGCATGTTCTCCTCCCAAGTTTTGTTGAAGATGAGGATTTCATCCAAATATACCACCACAAAAGAGTTAGTTAAGGGTCTCAATACATCATCCATCAACCTCATGAAAGTGGTTGGTGCACTTGTTAAACCAAAGGGCATGACCAACCATTCGAAGAGACCTTCTTTAGATTTGAAGGTTGTCTTCCATACATTAGTTGGTTCAATGGGAACCTGGTGGTAGCCATACTTTAGGTCAATCTTGTTGAAGAAATTTTCCCCCTTGAGGTGGTCAAGAAGGTCATCAATCATGGGAATTGGGTACCGGTTCTTGACTGTGATTTTGTTTAAGGTTTTGTAATCGATGTAGAGTCACCAAGTCCCGTCCTTCTTCTGCACCAGTACAATCGGGCTTCTGCAAGGGGAGTAGTTGGTTCTAATGTGCCCCTTTTGGAGAAGCTCTTGGATCTAATGCTTAAGTTCATCATTTTCCATCATCGAGCGATGATAGATTGGTCCATTAGGTAGAGGTGCCCCGAGAATCAAATCATTTGGATGCTTGACTCGACAGTGTGTCGCTACCCCGGTGGGTGAGAAGAAGATGTCTTTGTATTCTTCCATGATCCCATCCACTTGCTTATGTTGCAAAGAGAGGCTCTATGTAGAGGCCACATATGTGGTGGTGACCTTCTTCTTAATGTGGGCATGGATCACAAAGAAGAAAAACTTCTCGGTCTATGAAATGAACTTACTGCATTTCTTAATAGAGATTAAATAAATAGCGATAGGCGACGCTACCTCTGGTATCATGTCCAATTGTCTACCCAAAGTAATAATAATATTGTGAGGTATAGACTCATATACAACATGATGCTTCCACAAATATGGTTGTCCTAAATGAACATCACAAACTTCAAGGGGATCAATATCACACAATACCTCATCTTTGAAAGGCTTGATGTCGTAGGGCAGACGACATTGTTGGCTGACACGAAGATATATTCCTTGGCGAAGCCAGCCGATGGTGCAAGGTTGCAGGTGTGGTGTCATTGGCAGGTCCACTCGCTTGACGACCTCTGTTGAAATCAGGTTCTTCTGACTTCCGCTATCGACAATGAAATGAAGTGGGTCCCCTTTACCCACATCTATGAGTGAAAGAAGCATTCCCCTTCCTCTAGTTCTTCTGGTTCGCTTGGATGGAATTTGGTGGTAACGACAGTGGCACTAGGTTTAACATCGATAATTTGCTTCCCTCCTTTAGGATTTGATTCGAAATCAAAATAGGCCTCTAACTCGGAAGCCTTCATCTCGGCCACGAGTGACTGCTTGAATCGACATTCTTCAGTTTTCTGCCAAGGGATTTTATGGTACTCACACCATTTTCCCGTGTCCTTCTTCATCTTCTCATTTCCCTTATTGTGTTGCGGCTTGGACTAGTTTTTCTAAGAGTGGCCATATTTGCTATGTCCCTTGTTGTGTTGGGTGGGGCCACCTTTGTTTTGCTTCGGTTGTGAGGATTTTGCAGATCCAAACTCTCGCCTCTTCTGTTTAAATTTTTGCTCGATCTTGACAACGTATCTATAAGTCGTACCCAATGAGGTGTGTTATAGCAATATTTGCCTCACCCTATGCAATCTTGCACATAGATCCTTTTTCCATTTCCCTATGCAGTCTTTTCATCCCTTTTTTCAAATCCCAAAGCTAAAAAAAAAACATTTTTTCCACATGTACTCACCTTGCCTACTATACAACATCTGTATACGCAGGTTGCACCACTACATCCCGTGTACATAGGGATTTGTGCCCAAAAATGAAAAATGGTGTCGAGTTTCCATGTCATGACAGAAGATATATGATCCTTGGTGTTCCCTATACTGGAAACGTTCTAACTCGGCCTTTCAGTTCCATTTGAAGGTTATAAATGGGCCAATTTCGAGCTATGGAAACAAGGAGAAAGAATTGAACTTTGAGAGCAAAGTTACTCTGGAGAAATTATTCACTTCATATTGAGTCTGCATCCCTTTGTCCTTTAAGACTGAACACAGTGTTCAGCCCCCAAGATCTTCCCTTATTGATTGAGAACTTCATTGTATATCTTCTATGAGCTTGCCTTTGGTGGAGGATTGAAGTGGTGGAGGCCTAGTTGGAAGGAACATAGTTTCTAGGTTCTGAACCATGCCAACATAGAATTATGTAACTTTTTCGCTTATGTTCATCATATATTAATAGAAATACTCTTTTCCCGTCCAATTGATACCTTGCAAATATTTGAATTATTATTCCATGGGCGTATTTATTATGTATATTAATGGATTATGCTATTGAATATGCTAACATCATATATTATCACCATATGCTTGCTTTGTTGGGTTGTTGAGGACTAGTTGCAGGTATATTGCTTTGGGTCAAGTGCTCAACAGTAGACTTCATCGAACGTCTGGATGAGGTAGGCCTTTTATCTTGTCTTCCTAGCATGTTTGTTTATATAACATACATGAGAATAGAGTTGATTTTGCAGTCATTTCTATCTGTTGTGGTTTACCCTAGCCATAGAGAGATTTTCCTTGTAACAGAATTGGTGACCATACTGAGCAATGAATCTTCTTTCTTAGGGTTTGGAGTGTTTTTATCCTTACATTTCTCTCGTTCATATTTTTTTTCTTGTCATATCATTGCTTGACAACCTCTGCTCACTCTGGGTCTAAGTCTTTCATCCTTCTCCTTTGCTTAGCTGTGTTTTTTAAACATATACGTGGGTTTTTTCTTGATAGTCGCGTATATATGTGTGATGTCCTTTGGAAAACTGCGTACATACGCATTGATTCCTTGAACAGTCGTGTACATCAGCCTCTTTTTCTTGTTTGCTGGGTTTGGTGGTTGTTGGGTAGGTTTTGTTGATTGTTGAGTCTTCTTGGGTCTTTGTAGTGAGTGTTAAGTGTCTGTGGGATGACAAGAAACTTGTCTTTGGTTGAATTTCTGGGTGGAGTCTTTCTCATCACCTTTTCATTTTGATTGTCCTTGTACATTGGGTTGGGTGTATTGCTTCTTGGTATCCTACTTGAGTTGTCACTTTCTATACACAATAGAGTTTTTATATATCAAGTTATTGTTCAGTCCATGCATTTTCATTTTTATTATATTGAAAATAAAAAAATATTAGGCATTTTTCATTGCTTGGCATTTTTTTATCTTTTGAGTCTTTGTCATTATCTTAGTGCATGTAAAGAAATATTGCATTTTGTACTTCAGAACTGGAGAGTTGAAATTGAAAATTGCATTTGTTTTAATAAGCATATCATTCATTGAAAATTGAAGTTAGGACTTTGCATTGTATTCATATTTACTTCACTTGTTGAGTCATAACATCATGAGTTTCACTACCATACCTTTTTTAGCAAGCAAGGCCATTAAAATTAACGCTATAATTTAAAATTGATTACTCACAATATTATTTTCTAGAGTGCACAAACTAGCTTAGGATTTAGTGCCTTGGAATAGGATTTTGTGAGTAAACTTCTCCAAGGCTATTAAATCAACATATGTGTCTGATAAAGGGAGTGGATAAATCCATTGTATAATCGGTAATATCAGGAGGCTCAACTTACACCGAAGTGAATTACAAGGTCGCACGAGCTTGGTTGAAGGGATATCCCCCCGATACCTTCTTAGCGTCAGAGATATTTATGGGAATCTATTCGTATCTAGGTATATTGTTAGTGCCCTTACCTCTATGAGAGGTGGTGCTTTAAAGGTTTCGGGATTTGCTACCCTGCCCATACGGTGGACCTGACTTACAACTGCTCGCATGTGCATCGGTTATACATTGGTTGCTTAGTTGCTTGATTTAGGTGCCACATAGGTTACTTGCAGGGGTTATTCTGCAGGTACCCTGGGTCAGATAAGGGTCAGACATCACACAGCCTTTATGGAGGATTACCTCTCTGGGGGGATCAGACCGACTAGTTATTAAGCCCACGAGGGCCCTTATAAAAGATTTTTCTACCTCCAATATTTAGCAGGGAGTCTCAAGCCCCTCTTGGGCGAGATATACCTTCTTTAGGGAGGAAGGTCCCTTTCATCCACTTTACCCCGTTTGTGTGCATATTTCTCATTTGACTTTTGGTGTGCTCTTTGAATTTTGGTGTGCATACTGGTCATTTGACTTTTGGATAGCCATCATGGAGTTGGACCAGCGTCCCCACCGGTCCCGTCGCTTGTTATAGTTACCACATGATTTCGAGTCTTTGCCTTCTAAAAGGCGTAGAGTTATAAGATGAGGTAACCCCCATCAGAACATTCCTATTGGAATGATGCCCAAAAAACCTCTTATGAATCAACCTGGAGGAGGGTCTTACAATCCTAGACAAGGTCATGGTACTTACCAGAACCCTGGATGGGTTGCAGTTCCTCAAACACAATCTTTCCAGGGAGCTTGGGGCCATATGTCGCAATCTCGTCTCCCTTTTATGGCCATGCTTAATCTTCCAGACTTGTCTAAGTTGATGAACGACCTTGTGTGTCATGATCCTACATGGCCCCCCGTCCCCACCAAACTTCCTTTGGACATTCCAAAATTCGAAGGTAAGAATGGCGCCATTCGGTTAAGATTGTTTTAATGCACCCTCATTGGGATCACTGTGAAATGGTATATCGAGCTACCTAGGGGGGCATATGGGACCTTTAGTTAGATGGTGTCAGTCTTCCTTAACCACTTCCAATTGTCGGTTCGTTACGATGCTGGCCTAGAACTTCTATCAAATTTATGCCAGGATACAGCCACTCATATCTCGGATCATATCCAGGAGTGGTACAAACAGAAGAGGTTGATTAAGACCTCCATACCCCGGCCTTTCTTTTAGAATGGTTCCTGAAGTCTTTGCCACCTCCTATCTTGAAGGATGTTTCTACATCCGGGTTACCACTGAGGAAGAAGCGATCTTCAAAGCCCGACAGTTAGATCTTATATACTCTCAGTCTGGGATGTTATACCACATTCTTTCGGACGCACCGCGGTCAACCTATGACCCTAGAAAAAAGCCCAGACCTCATGTCGATGGCATTGTAGGATCTACTAGTGTAAAGTCCACAGACTCAGTGACAGGACATTTGAAAGAATTGTCTCTAAACCAGTCTGTAAGAGGACCATCTTCGTCGGTGTCTTCCAATCCCACTCAGTCAGCAAATGTACATTCTGTGCAATCGTCGACCGACCCAAATGGAAACCAACAACCAGGCAGAAATAAGAAGAAAGGACGTAATAATAATCGTAAGGGTGGGGAAAATAATAATAAACCCAAGGACAATGGAAATAATGAGAAGACGAATAATAATGATGGAGAGGGAAAGAAAGAAAGGTGTAAGGTAAAATGTCTCTGTAAGCTTTGTACAGACGATCACCTTACTCATCTATGCCCCAAACTTGGGGAAGTTGCGAGACTATTATCTCTACCACCCATGGTGCTGACGAATCCCTTCCCCCATAACCAACACATAGCCTTGAGCCCCTCAAACACCGGAAATGCAGTCGGTGGGAGTCAAAACCCATCGTCACAAGATGGTGACCATTTGTGTATCAATATGGTCGATGCTAAGGTTCATGTAGCCACCTGATCTCGCGATTATAGTTTTCACAAGATATACCTGGTCTAGAATCTCCTCCTCCTCCTCCAGAGACGACTTTATAGATCGAAAAACCAGATCCATCACCTCGTATTTCGAAAGGAGTACTCAAGTGCTCTACTCACAATCCAAATACTAGAACCGCCCAGAATTACTCTATTGTTGAGGACTTGGGTCAAACCCCTTGTCCGATGTCGGCTCTGGAGGTACTCCAGATGTGTCCTTCACAGAGGAATTCCTTGTTATCTTTGTTAGGAGATCTAGACCTGAGTGGCTCGAAAGTTATCAAGTTTGACGTCATATATGTGAAGCCTCACTTGCCTTACCATGTGGCATTCCAAATCCACGTGGGGTACTCAAAGTATACTATCAAATGTGTGGTTGTTGATGAAGGCATTTCTATGTGTGTGATGTCCCTGATCTGTTGTAAAGCTCTCAGCTCTCCGACTCTCTCTCAATCACTGACCATGTTGACTATTTTTTACGGTCGTTCCTTCTGCCCTCACAGCATTCTTCCTGTTGATATTATGGTAGTTGCAGCAGGTATTTACCTCCACGTGTAAACCTAACGAGAATAGAATATTTCGGGAAGCAAGAAGAAAAACTAATGAGTTGGCTAATAACCCTAGAAGACAAGTCATCTCAAGACGATAATTTGTATTAGGTTATTAGCCTCCAAGAGAAGAAGTCGGCCAGAAGAAATATTATATACCAAGTAAATAGTCACCTAGAATGAGAAGTTGTCCTAGACAGTTAGCCAGAATTAGTATAAATATAGGAGACCAGTCTTCATTCTGGCAGGCATTCTTAGAACTACAGAGCTCACTTGTGCACACTCCAGTTAGCCAGTTTGTGCGCAAGTTTGGAGGAGAAGTTATCGTTGCAGCTGTTGCAGCCAGCAGATTACGTTTTGGCTTGGAATGTATCTGGGTTATGGTTTGGACTATCTGATCAACTCTTGTTTGGTGCGCTATCCTTGGAGAAAGGTGTGCTACACTTTGTTTGGCTATCTACCCTAGGGTTTTCTTCTGGAGTGATTCTCTGTCAAGGTTAAGGTGCTCAGAGGGTGGCTTCAGCCTATGGTTGGGTGACAATAGTGATATTGTCTATGGTAAAATGAGCACATCCATCATATTCTAACACTTCATGCCTTTTCGGTCCAGTTAGGTGGGAAGACGGTAGAGGTGGATGTCGAGGTAGTTGATGTGCCTCTTGATTATAACTTGTTACTAGGACGTAATTGGACCTATGTTATGACTATTGCCATATCATCTGTCTTCCGCACTCTTTGTTTTCCCCTCGATGGGAAGATCGTGACGATTGACCAGTTATCCTTTCTATATGCTAGCCCCAATGCATCTGTTGGACTGTCGATCCCCGTGGTCAAAAATTCTCAGCCGACAACTGAGAATATCGGTGTCAGGATGTATTCATCACTTATGGGTACCTTCGACTTCATGGCATCGATTCACCATGTTTATGCCATGTCCAATAAGCCCATTTCGTCGGAGAGATTTGTTCCTTTCTGCATTTCCTATTTTTTTGATCCTTGGACCCTACCTTCCTCGACTTCATCTTGCGAAGGTCAGTCACATGCTCGAATGGCCATGCCACAATCAGTAGCGGAGATTGTGTATCAAGATGTTCTTGACTCTTCCACCGATTTCGATCCTGTTACCTCTCCAACATACAAGGAGGATCATGTTATTAAGCCTGTGTTGGCCACTTCGTTGTCTTGTTCACATGAATGACATGATGAGACTTTTCCCTCAGATCAAGCTATCATCAAAGCCATGAATGGTTTTGACAAACCTTGGGATGATATGCATCATCGCTCTTATTTTCTCCCAAAGTTTGAAAGAATCGAACAAGATTACTTTCGATCTACTTTGAGTGAGATAGTAGGTCACGTCGTAGTTCCAATTGATACACACAACATTTATGCCGAAGGAAATATGGAGAGTATCTCTTCTACCATCACGATCGACATCTCTCATACCCCTGGCAAGAATGAAAATGTACATATCGGTGTGGATTGTTCGCCAGAAGAAATCCTGATCTACATTGAACTCTTCAAGCAATTCCAAGATGTACTTGTTTGGTCATATGAAAGAGATTCCAGGAATCGACCCTTGTATTGTCGAGCATGAGATTATAACTTATTTGGATGTTAAACCTGTTTGACAATGTCTTACAACTGTCAATCCCCGGAAGGCCCCTGCTGTTAAGGCAGAGGTAGAGAAACTACTTAATGTTGGATTTATATACCTGGTTCCCTTGACTGAATGGGTATCCAATCTCGTTCATGTGAATAAGAAGCAAGGAACCATCCGTGTATGCATGGAATTTCATGACTTGAACAAATCCTATCCTAAAGACAACTTCTCGACACCTTTCATCGATTAGATTCTCGATGAGTTTGCAAGAAGTGAAGTGTTTTCTTTCATGGATGGTGTTATCACTGAAATTTCGTCCACACATGGTTACAAGAACTCAGCATCGTCAAACAGTAATGAAGTCATTCATGGCCCTGAATTAATCTCACAGCATTCAAAAAAGGGAAAAAAAATATACAAAGTAGTGAAAAATTGAAGAGCGCTTTGCAGACATTGGGCGCGCGCGCACATGCACAGAACAGGAACGTAGAAAGCGCACATATGCGCACGATGCGCGATTGTTCGCACAAAAATCCGCGCACCTGCTAAACGGTGCATTTATGAATATGGTCGGCCTCCCAACCACTTATGGTTCAGCTCCCAAGCTGATTTGACCTCCAAATCCGGGCTGGATCTGAATGGTGGGCTGGTCAAAGACCTAATAATGCCCTAAATGGCCTCTTTTCACACTACAAAGCAGTTACACAATAACCCAATGCAATGCTATAAAAATCCATGAATGCACTTCATTTTCTCAAGGAATTCAAAGTAATGTTATGTTGCCTAGATTGTTTTAAGGACTCCATCCTTGCCAAGAACACATTGGCACCATTTCATTGAGCAATCCACCTCTCCATTGAATGGATTTGAAAAGAGTTCTTTCACCACCATTTTCATTTTTCCTGTTGTAAGAAGAGCTACTAGTGAGGGTCCAAGAGCCTTCCCTTGGAGGAAGAAGGGACTCATAGTCCCCTTTCTTCTTGGTGCTTTGTTTTCATCAATAGATCAGCCTCAAAACATTGGTGACATGGGTCTTTTTGTTCTTGTTATCTCTATGTCCCTATGCTTATGATTTTAGTTTTTATTAGTTTAATTCTTGATTATAGTTTTGTTTTTCTTTCTCTAACTCTTTCCTCTATAGTTGTCCTGCTCAGCAGACCCAACTGAGCTTGCAAGCACCTCTTATTTGCTCACCAAGGTGACGAGAAAGGTGCAACAGATTGACGACTCCACTAGGGAAAGGTATCAAATTACTACCTCATTTGGGTTTATTTTGCTCTTCTTTTAGTTTGTTTAACTTACAGGTGCACTAACCGGCCTAAGTCGACCTACCAACCATCCCATTCAAAGGAGAATTGCGAGAAATCCATTCGGATTTTTCTTTCTCGGGCGCTTGTCACCAGTGCGTGGGTATTCTACCCCACAGACGCGCATCGTGCGCGCATGCGCTTAAGTGACAGCTTTTCTCTGTGCGCATGCGCTTTCGGACCCATCTCTGTTCGCGCGCCTGCGCTCTATGCACCTATGTCTTCACTAGGGGCCGCGCATCTGAGCAAAATTTCACATTGTAAGTTGTTGGGATGTGGGGAAGGCCATTTGCCTTCTTAAAAATGATGTCTAGCATGTTCTAAAAGCAGCACCACACTTAGTCCCCTCATCATATAAATGTGTTAGTCAAACACACATAGGCACTTAGGAGGATAAAAGTCAATTTCCCTTATTTGTTTTTTGTCACATAGATGGCTTGTTTTGGCTTACAACATAAGGTGGAAATCATTTTTAATCACATCTAACTTACATTGGGACTAGAAGTTGAATTACAATCACTTAGTATGCTCTTCTCTCGCGCGTTCAAACGACCTTGAGAATCAGAAAAAGATTGTGAAACAATTTCATCTCCCTTAACAAAGTTTAAAACCTTTAGGAGAGGACAACGGCCCTTCTTGGGACCCCTCTTAGTTTTGTTTTTTAAAACACATCTTAATATTGTAACGGGCCCATACATGCCCACATGCTACAATGATAGGATAGTGTTTGAAATCTTTCTTTTTTAGATCAAAACACTAGGGAAGTTTAAAGGTTTGTAACGGGCCCATACATGCCCACATGTTCAATCTAGGATAGTTTCAAGTTTTTCTTAGATTACATCACAATAGGGAGTTAAAGGAAAGTAACGGACCCACATGTCCACATGTTAGCTTCCTGGGGATTTTGAATTATGCAAGGTTGTACCAAAGGCACTTAGTTAATTAGGTAATCAAACTTTTGTAAAGGACCAAGCGAAGTCCACATGCAGCAAGGTGACATCTAATTCACTAAAAATTGGCACACTTTCACTCACACACAAAAGTCACTTATCACTCACATAGCTTCTTCTTGAAACGTGGAGGTCTAAGTAAGTTTCCTCCAAAAA
>ML785215.1:53418-71017 GCA_009831015.1 Picea engelmannii | reverse complement strand
AGGACATCTACCCAGGTGGCAATTGTGGGCTGCAATTGCACCTTGATTGGATTTTGTGTGGCTATTGGGAAATATCACCAGCTCTTTCGGGATATGCCCCCTTTACCCCTCATTATAACCAATTATTTCATCCTTCACTAGTTGCTCTTCTGGTGACTTCAGACCCCACTGTTGAGTACTATTGGAAGGTCCAGTGCTATTTTAGAGGAAGGACGTTACGTATTCTAGGACACGAGCATTTTCTTTCTTTTTTATTCCCCCATGAGGACAAAACCCATTTACCCACATATATGCTTCTTTCCCACTTTATGTATGATGCACGTCTCATTACAGTTTGATTTGGATATATATATTCTGTAAACATTTAACGCAAAGGCTCTTGTCTCTATATTTCTCTCACCACTTTTTGCACATATTCACACAGCTAGTCTGACATCATAGGGGAACCACAGAACCCCCGTCGTTCACGACGCTTGCTCAACCTCCCTCCTATCTTAGGGGGAGTATATGGTCGTGCCCGCTCATCGGCACCCCCTTCACACACTCCTGGGAGTGCTACTATCTTAGGATCAGCCTTGCTTGGTTCTACATTACTTGGGTCAACTTCCCAAGTTCATCCGTTCACTCGCTCTCCTTTACACGGAAGTGGGAGACCCACTTCCTCTCAAGGAGGGAGCACCAACCCACCTAGTCCCCATCAAGGGTCAGGTTCATAACACACTATGGTCGGAGCTAACCCTCCCCCCCCCCNCACTACAGATGCCATATTTGGCCTCTCTCAACATACCGGATCTCACCAAACTCACCAATGATCATATATTGCATGATCCCACATGGCCTGCAATGCCAACCAAACTACCTTCAGACATACCAAAGTTTGAAGGAAAGGCAGGGGATGACCCTGCTAACCATGTCATGACCTTTCATCTATGGTGTTGTTCTAACAGCATTATGGATGATTCCATCAGACTGCGATTATTTCAATGCACACTCACTGGCCCATCAGCTAAATGGTATGTTGAAGAAAAATCAGGGTCCCACGCAACTTTTGAGTCATTGGCCAAAGCATTCTTGACCTTCTTCCAATTACCCATCTGCCATGACAATGGTCTAGAACTACTGTCTAACTTCAAACAAACCTCAGCCACACACATTGCTGACCACATTCACGAGTGGCGTATGCGACGTAGTTTGTGTAAAGCAGAAACCACCAAGCAACAGTGTCTCGACTGGTTTCTTAGATCACTTGTCTCTATCCTTGGAAAGGATGTAGCTTCCACTTTCCATCAATCTGAAGAGGAAGCCATCAGTAAAGCCCAACAGTATGACCTCATCTATGCACAGTTAGGGTACTTATACACGGTACTTCCTAATCTTAAAAAACCTGTGCCATTTGGCCAAGACAAACCTGGGATGTCTCACTTAGCAGACGGACTAATAGGTGCCACCACACACCATGGTCCACAACCCCAACCACCACCGATGTATGGAACACCTCAATACCCGCCGACATATGGGGGCACTCCTTATTTCCCCCAACCCCCTTATCAATAGCCATACCATGTTTCTATACCTCCACCCATCAGTGGACCACCGCCAGCACCTCCCATACATCCACCTATTCCCACCAACAGTGGTACTCCCTCAACATCATCTTATAGTACTAGTGAAAGCACTACGCCTTCCTATGTACCTTATGGATCAGTACCACCACAAAACCCATACTTCTCATTTCCTAGTCCTCCACAACCCATGTCTCCCCCACATCCTCATGCGGGGGTAAATTTTGTTCAACCTTCTGCTGCTCAACAATACCAAAGTTTTGAACAAATGAATACAGCCAACCCAACTCATCCATCGAACAATGCCAAGAAGAAAGGACGGAACAGGAATAACAACAACCCAGGTCAAGCCGGGAATCAACCCCCACAGCACCAACCAACTGGGGGCAACCAGAACCAAGGGAACCAAAACCTCCAAGGGGGCAATAATAACAAACGCCAAGGGTGAAATAATGTTAAAACCATCTTCCCTTGTGCCCTTTGTGGTGAGTTCGGTCATTACACTCACCATTGCACCCAGATCGTTGATTTCAAACGGTTGAAAGTCTCTGGTAGTCTTCCCCATTCTCCTGCACAACCTGCTCCTCAGCAGGCACCACAAAAATACGTGCAACAACCCCCTCCCGCCATGCTGCAAAATCCTATTCCACATCAAGGTGTGATACATACCCAATAGGACACACAGCATCCCCCACCTCAAATGGGCCAATACCATAACCCCAACAGTCCAGCAGAGCTTACAATTCTCCTCACCAGTGAGGAAGAAATCCTTCTGCAAACCCGTAATCGTCAGTATCATGCACCCGCTGAGTCTACTCCCATCTCCCCAGAGACAAACCCTACACCGACGGGACCCCCATTGGTGGTCCGCCGCCCTTCCGCCGAACCACCATTACGCATCCCTCGCATCCCCTTGCGCAGGAATGTCCACAACCCATAGGCTAGGGCAGCTCATAACTATAGCTTGGTAGACGACTTAGCGCAATCCCCGGCTGCCATGTCAGTCTTGGAAGTCCTCTAGACTTGTCCTACGTAGCGTAAATCACTACTTTCCACCTTGGGGGCAATCGACCCTGCCGATACTCAACTAATCACCTTTGATCTTGACAGCAGAGAACCTCATCTTCCCGCCTTCATCGCTTTTCAAATACCAGTAAAAATACGGAACATCACAGTTCATCGATGTATCATCGATGAAGGTGCATCTACATGCATTATGTCCAAAACAGTATGGCACAAACTTGGTTCCCCAGAACTCATACCTTCTTCCATCACATTACGCGCTTATGACGGACGACCATCCTCTCCTGAAGGGCTCTTCCAAAATGTCCCCGTTGAACTCGGGGGAAAGACTATACTCATCGATATCGAAGTTATCGACGCCTCTCTCGATTATAATATCATGTTCGGACGTAGCTACATGTACGCTATGAAGGCAGTGGAATCATCTGTCTTTCGGACAATGATGTTCCCCCACAATGGCAAGATTGTGACCATAGACCAAGTCTCACATTATGAGCCTAACCCCTCTGCCAACCTCGATAACATTCTTCCCCTCATCCACACAAACAAAGACTCATATCCACTCGTTGAGATGGGTCCTGGGATTTTTAAAGATCCATCCTTGTTAGGGACGTACCATGGAGCACCACCACTCCTTCATCCTGCTAATCAAGTATGCGTCATCTCATATAACGGAACTCACACTGAGGATGCTCATCCTCCTCAGGAGGCTTCGGTCATTCCTGACGTCCCAACAGTCGCAGAACCACTCCCACTGGAACCTCCTGCGCACTCGTCGACCTCAACAGTCCATGAATCCAAATCCCCTCAAGGGCATAGTCCCGTTTGGGAGACAGTCCCCCAACCCCTCACTCAAATTCCCTTCTTTTACCCTCCACCAGGTATAGAAACTTTTCAGGTAGCCGCCATGCTCACACTACCCGATATGGTGTTAGCAATTCCAGTGTGGTATTTACACCCACCTGAGATGGTCCCTCGGCCATCCCTTCCTCCACAGGAAGTCCTCCCCATGACGATTCCCGTCCTTACCCCCACCACCTCCCCACTCACTAACCTCCTGGCTACAGCTGGGGGCAGGAGAAAGAAGAAGGAGCCCACCGCTCCACTTCCTCCACGCATCCCATCACCTTGCGCACTATGTGAGAAAGAGGGCCACCAAACCAACAATTGTTCATCACTACCGGAATTACGGAATTTAATCCCCCTCAATCAAACTCCCACCACACCTGCCACTACTGCTAATCCCACCACTACCACCCACCCCTCCAGTAGTAAATGGTTGAGGACCAAATAATCTTGTGCTATATGTTCAGAGTCTGGCCATTACACCCATCATTACACCACAAAGGTCGTCGCAGATTCCAACCCTATGCAGTACCTGCTCAGTCGTCGACAAGTTAACGACAAATTCGCTCGATGGATCGTTATCCTTCAAGAATACGACCTCGAGTTTACCACACCTAAGAGTAAGAAGGCCCTCATTCTCGCCAAACTTGTCACGGCCCTCCCCTCTGACACCATCAGTGCCCCCGTCAACACCGACTTTCCCGATGAACATCTCTTTTACATCACTTCGGATGATCCTTGGTACGGCGACCTCCTCATCTACCTTCGAACTCAAAAGTTAGGTAACCACCTTTCACGAGATGATCGTCGACGTATTCAACATCAGGCCCCCCGCTACCTCCTCATCGGAGACATCCTATACCGGTGGGGCGTCGACACCATTCTTCGTCGATGCCTGACTATTGATGCGGCTGACAGAGTCTTAAACGACTGCCACAGCGATGCATGTGGGGGCCATATTTTGGGTATATCCACCACTCAAAAGATTATCTGAGCCGGTTACTTTTGGCATACCTTGTTTCATGATTGCATTCATGCCGTGAAACGATGTGACCAATGTCAGCCCTATGACAACAAATCTCGCGCTCCCCCCGCTCTTCTTCACCCTGTCATTACTGTCGGCCCCTTTTGTAAATGGGGCTTCGACTTTATGACTTGTAATCCCCCCTCCAGCAACGGTCACAAATACATTGTTGTCGTCGTTCATTACTTCACCAAATGGGCCAAAGCTATGCCCACTTTCAACAACACCGCTAATATTGCAGCGCGTTTTTTCTTTAACCACGTCATATCTCACTTTGGAGTACCCCTCCAACTCATTTCCGACCATGGGAAACACTTCGAGAATGAGATCTTCGTCAAACTCTCATCTCGGTTAGGCTTCTCTCACGAGTTTGCCTCACCATATTACCCTCAGTCAAACGAACAGGTCGAGGCAGTTAACAAAGTCCTCAAGACCATGTTACAGCGCACGGTTAATAAACATAAAACCAATTGGCATCATATGTTATTTTCTACGCTATGGGCTTACCGAACGGCTGTGAAAACCACTACTGGTTTCACACCGTTTCATTTAGTCCATGGGGTCGAGGCAACTCTTCCCATCGAATGTGAAATTCCCACCTTACGCACCGTAATTGAGCTATTACCTGACATTTCTCCAATGGAGCAGTGCTTCCTGCACTTGGAGTCTCCGGATGAAGATCGTCGATCTTCCTTACAGAACAACGAGGCAGCTAAAAAATGATCCAAGGCTACCTTTGATCGCCATGTCAACCTTTGATCATTCCACGAAGGCGACCTCATCCTGGCTTACGATATCGCTCATGATACCTTCGGCCATGGAAAATTCGAATCACTCTGGCATGGCCCATACATCATTCAACATTCCCTCACCAAAGGTGCCTATATCCTGGCCTCTCCCGAAGGCCTCTCTCTCAAAGAACCCGTCAACGGGTTGTATCTCAAGAAATTTTATGCTTAAAAGTAGTCATTCTACTTTAGGTTATCTCTTTTTCTAGTATTTTTAATCTTTTTTCTCATTCCCTCACGTCTAAACTATCCCTTGTGCTATTGACAGATGCTTCATCCACCATCCTACCACATTGGTTACGCCGATGGCACCAGCCGTTGGACACAAAATCTCACTTCGGCTGCTTGGGCTCTCTACACCCCCTCACATGACATGCTACATTCAAGCGGCATATGTTTGGGGCCAGCAACCAACAACCAAGCTGAATACACTGCTGTCATGGGCCTCCTGGCCGACGCCCAACATCATCATATTCATCACCTTAGCGTCTTCCTCGATTCTCAACTAGTCGTTCTACAGCTCAACAATGTATACCGTGTACGCGATCTGTGCCTCTTCCGCAAATACCTACAGGTTAGGTTGTTATCTCGTTATTTTGATTCCATTACATTTACACATATTCCAAGACAATTGAATCAAATAACAGATCAAATAGCTAACATGGTGTTAGATTGGCATATATCACATCAAGCTACACATACATGAACATATCACAAAAACCTGTCACAGCATATATATAGAATAGACATCATCAAACTCATCAGCAAAAAACACATGTAGACACCAGATGCATCTCAAAATATGTATATTCATGTATATATAAAAGCCCATCAGGCCATCTGAATGTTTACATACAAAAATACATGTATCCGCAGGCCAATACAGCACCTCGGTACAAAAAATGGGCTCACCAGCCTATATACAACAAAAAAGATGTACATCATGCACCACTCATGGTGCCTCTATCGCGCCACCACCTGCTCCTCCCTCAGGCGGTGGCGGCCCACCACCACCTGCCCCTGACGGTGGTGGTCCACCCACAGGACCCTCCTGCCCCGGCGGCAGGTGTACACTCGTCATAGCAACAAGCACTGATGCTCGTCGCACTATGGCCCGTCATGGTGGCGGTACCCCTACACGCTGCTCTAGGAAACTCTCGTCCTGGATGCACATCCACATGCCCTTAGTCACATCCTGTAAAACCGTCTCCAGACGACAACGTATGTCATCAAAATCCACTTCGGTTGCCACCAGAGGAGCGTGTGATGGCATCGCACCAGGGTCATCGACCCGGCGCCTCCTCACTGCCCTCTCTGGATCAGCAGGTCACCCCGCGGAATCCTCCCGACGACGTCTCTCTCCCTGCGGTAGTCTCTCTGGCTCTCGATGAGTCGGTGCTCTCTGCATCTCCGCCTCGCGCCCGCGAGGTGCCACATCTTCACATGCCAACAAACAACAGATAGTATCAGCATCTATATCATATACATATGGACTGCTATCTCAAAACAACAACATAAACCAAAACATGCACACTAATACTAATCATACCTCGATGGTCAAACACCTCCCCTGGAGGTAGCACCATGTCTGGGTCACCTCGGAAGTCCACCCCAACATAGGGGTATCGAAGTATCACCTGCAGCATCTGCCGCCATACCTGTGTCGCCTCTGTCGAAAAGAAGTGGCCACCTTCACCACCACCGTGACGAAGAAAAACTGTCGCCCACCGCCTCAACCGCGGCTCTCGTGCCCCGGGCATATCCAGTAGAATCATCGGGCACAACATCATCACCCTCTCTAAAAACCAAGCCACTAGGATGGACCCAAAAGCAAACTCCCCCGCACCAGTGGACCGGCAGTGTTCCAACTGCGCCACCATCCTCGCATGCAGCGTCAGCCCCCAAGAGAACCGCTCGTCGGCCAACACTCTCTCCAGCACCAAAAGCTGGCCACAACTAATCCGATGGGTCTCCAGTGACCCATATACCCGCACAATCATCGCTGCTATACAACGATGCGCCAGGGAGTCTATCGCCACTATACTCACCATAGTCCCAGACATAAAGTCCCGACCTGAGCAGTATCTCCGGCCTATATCAGCGAGCAAAGTAGTCCTAGGCAGCACCGGCTCCGCCGGTAGGGGCATTCCCCAAAAGGGGAGCCCAGTCAAAAAATATACATCCTCCACCGCAGTGAAGGGGATCCGCTCTCCTCGCACAAGGAAGCAGTGCAGCTTCGGACTCCACATCTGGATCAGGAACTATAATAAATACTCATGTGCCCATATCAACGGGCACTCAAAAAACTTTAGCAACCCACAGGTTGCCAAATTCACATGAACACTGGGCTCCTCAATAGCCACGGCATCTCGTAACTGGGCCCAATATCGCTCTCGCCACCACATTGGCTTCGTCACCGTCGTCCACCTGCAGACAACATAGAGCCCTATGTCAGCTCAAGCAACCATCCAAACATCAAAAGACGCGTTTCTTTTACACCCCAACCTTGCCTCCTAGGCGCGGTTTTGTTACCCACAGGCATGCACACATGTGCGCCTGTTCATTACATAGGCGCGCACACATGCACGCCTATGCACTACACAGGTGCGCATCAGTGCGCACCTGTTTGCTTCACAGGCGCCCCCCTGGGCACGCCTGTTCACCATACAGACGTGCACATGTGCGCACCTTTCAAACCCACAGACGTGCATTGGTGCGCGCCTGTTCACCTCACAGGCGCGCCCATCGAGCGCGCCTTAAATTCCCTCTACCGTGCCCCCATGCGCGCATATCCAGTGGGCAGGCGCGCACGTATGTGCGCCTATCACCAGGTCTCCCGTGCATGTGTGGCCCATACCCCCTAAATACCTCTGTACGGCCCTCCGTACAGCCCCTGCCCAAAAATTGAAAACCTATTTCTATGCAATATGGTCAGACCACTAACCTGGTACTCACAGATCATCAATCGGATGCCTTGTCCTCCCTGAATATCCAAATCTCCTCTGAAAACTGCTCGTCCAGTCACTATTGCAGCAGGTACAAATTAGGTGGCAATGTGGGCCCTACAACTATATATAGGCCTTTTGTCAAACTTCTACTCACCATTCCGGGAGCCCAAGGTGTCCATTTGTCAAACCGTCTTCAGCCACGGGATCAGCATCCCGTCACCTACATCACAGCAGTCCCTGGGTCACTTTTCATCTTGAGCCCCCGGGGTGCTTTTTTTTCATATCATGGTCAGGTAAGCACACGCATAGTGACATTTGTCAAATACATGCTCATATCTTTGGTTCTCTTCAGATATTGTTCACTTTGGGTATTTGGTTTTCATGTATGCAGGTACTTGCTCATCATCCATCGGCACAACCCCTTCAAGTATATACTCAGCACTGGCATGTAGTCTTTCCCATTGTATCGCACTTTCATTTCCAGTCACACCCTCTAATGTTTACCTCTAGGATCCTCATTCCCGGATCTGCAGTACCCACACCTCCATTTTGCATCTTCGTTACTGTTACTCGGTAGCATTCTTACCCACATGAGTTGTCCCATTTATAGCAGCACCTTTTGCCACTTTTGACACTCATGTTGTTCTTCATTACCCTTTAGGGATGGGAGTCCCGATAGTCTTTCATCATGTCGTGAATCAACCACATACTCCTTCTCCTCATTTTTCTAGCTTTCCCACACGGACTCCCAGATTGTCTCTTTACGGTTATATTGTTTTTACCTGCACCTCCACAGTATCATGAACCCTCCATTTCATCCACAATCAGTTTGCCCATCTGCAAACCTACCTTCATTTCACCTACCTCATACAAAAACTCACCAATGGGGCCCCCACCCGTCATCAGTTTTCCAAGAACATTCTGCCCTCCATGGGCCACCCATATCACATTGGGGCACTCGTTCCTGTATTTGTACATTTCTCCCCAAAATTATTCGTTATTTATTGTACAAACGCCTTTATTTCCAATCATTTCATTATCCTTTTTGTCGTCACCTTTGGCGACCTGCTTCCCTCCTTTTGGCCAAACGCAACCCATGTCACCCTTGGTTGGAGAATTACTCACCACCTACCCTTGTCGGCATCGTCCATATATTCAGAGTACCCCATAGGTCACTTACCTCTATCCTCTGCATTTGTTCACTTTGTCCCGCCTCTGACACAACTTATCACCGGTCTTGTCGTCTCCCTGACACTCGACCTCGTTACACGGTTGCAGCCACTTGTTTATCTCATACATCCTCCAACCAAGGCCAGTCCTGAGTCTTCCCACTACTTGACTTCGTCCATGTACCTTTGCCACTTCCTCACCTCAGTAGATTTCCCGAAGCCCTTTGCTTCTGGGAGTCGCGTTCCCCTTTTGTCGACATCAGCACAATTTTCCAGAAGAGGGACAGTATCTTGATTCGCATCCCATGAGAGATCTCAGACGGCACACAGAGAAACACCATTGCTCCCTGCTGTCATTGACCCCCGTAACATTCGACGCCAACATTTTCTCATGTTATGGTGGGTCTTACTTTGCGACTATTGCAGTTATTTCTATCATTTTCCGAAGACCTCTGAACTTGGTAGGGCTATCAATGCCCACATCATCGTCGATACTTACTACCGCGATCATTTATTCAAAGTATGTTCTTTTGCAGAATTGTCTTCTGCCTTTATCATCATCGCCCCCGAGGGCGCTGCAGTTGTCTACACCAACACTTCCGTCATTTTTTTTCCAGCGTTACATGACACGAGCATGGGGCATGCCCGCCTCGTGTGTACATAGTTTTCTATTTTGCGCACCTCATAGAAGGTCAGGTCCTACCAGTTCCTTTTTTCTCCAACGGATTGCTCTGAACGATCCCACTATTGCTCTATCTTACAAAAACATTCTCAGTAGAAGAAACATTGATGGATTTTGGCTATACGTATGCTCCTAACCTCATCCATCAGGGGGCATATGTTATCACTGAAATTTCGTCCACACATGGTTACAAGAACTCAGCATCGTCAAACAGTAATGAAGTCATTCATGGCCCTGAATTAATCTCACAGCATTCAAAAAAGGGAAAAAAACTATACAAAGTAGTGAAAAATTGAAGAGCGCTTTGCAGACATTGGGCGCGCGCGCACATGCACGGAACAGGAACGTAGAAAGCATGCATATGCGCACGATGCGCGGTTGTTAGCACAAAAAGTTGTGCACCTGCTAAACAGCGCATTTATGAATATGGTCGGCCTCCCAACCACTTATGGTTCATCTCCCAAGATGATTTGACCTCCAAATCTGGGCTGGATCCGAATGGTGGGCTGGTCAAAGACCTAATAATGCCCTAAATGGCCTCTTTTCACACTACAAAGCAGTTACACAATAACCCAATGCAATGTTATAAAAAGCCATGAATGCACCTCATTTTCTCAGGGAATTCAAAGTAATGTTATGCTGCCTAGATTGTTTTAAGGACTCCATCCTTGACAAGAACACATTGGCACCATTTCATTGAGCAATCCACCTCTCCATTGAGTGGATTTGCAAACATTTCTTTCACCACCATTTTCATTTTTCTTGTTGTAAGAAGAGCTACTAGTGAAGGTCCAAGAGCCTTCCCTTAGAGGAAGAAGGGACTCATAGTCCCCTTTCTTCTTGGTGCTTTGTTTTCATCAATAGATCAGCCTCAAAACATTGGTGATGTTGTTCCTGAGTCTGTACTTAAGGCTCAAAAGTACAGTGTCAAGGCATCCGAAAGTAGGTGAAAGATGGGTACAAGGGTAACGTCAACCTTCGGTATAGGAAACTAGGGAAGATTTCTATGTTTGCGTCATCTAGCTTCCAACTGTTCTTGAGTAGTTATATCTTGTTCAATGGCCGCCCATGAACGTTCAAGTTCGTCCCGGTTATTAGCAGTTTTAAGAATTATGTCAAAAAGATTTAAGGCAATATGTGTTTGGTTCGATAGTCCGGGTTTGATATTAGGCTGTCACTTTAGGGATAGTCATGGAGGAACAGTAAGAGTAGAAAAGGATTTAAAGAGAGATTAAATGTTGTCTCGATTTGGTCAAAATAAAGAGAATTTTACGTTTTTTGGCATAAAATAGATATGCAAATGGAAGGCTCTTTCCCGTAACTGTATTATATTTTAATATAAAGGTGTGATGTGAAAGAGAAACATTTAGCTGCATATAACGCAAGGTTCTTGTCAAAGAGAAAACTCACATATAAACAGAAGAGGAAATTAGTAAGAAAATAACTGACATAGC
Source organism: Picea engelmannii (assembly GCA_009831015.1). Classification (NCBI taxonomy): domain Eukaryota; kingdom Viridiplantae; phylum Streptophyta; class Pinopsida; order Pinales; family Pinaceae; genus Picea; species Picea engelmannii. Next base: position 59,521 of record ML785215.1, on the reverse strand, counting down.
AAAGAATATATGTAGAATTCTGAAAGTGCAGATTGGTCTTACACCCGCTGATAGCTGGTGCAGAGGAAAGACAATAAACAAATACAGAAAACCAAAATCCTTTTGTTATAGTAGTGGTCATACTAAAGTATAACAAAGCACATCAATTAGGAATAATGGAATGAAATGAAACATGAAATACAAAGAAACAAACTTGTAACACAGTCTTGACGGAATCGAGAATCTTCAGATTTGCTTATATTAACTTCTCGAATGCAAAAACTCTATTACAATCGACACAAAAAAGGTCCAGCCTTGTTTCTTTCGTTCTGTGATATATTTATACAACTTTACAGATCAGTTAGGATTTCAACGGTTACACAAATTCGGTTACAACTGAGAGGAGCGCAATCGCTCCCTTTCTCTTACTCTATATTTACTTGGTGCCAGGTGCTCATCTTCGCGCGGATTCGGTGCAGGCGATACATTTTTCTACAAACTGAGATACGAGCCGTGAAGGCTCTGCTTGACAGCTGGCCTTGGCGAAGTAACATTCTCGAGCTAACTATTGTATCTTGTCTCCCATTTGTGCATCGACGATGTCAAGGGCACTTAGTTGCATGCTGGGTTGGATTAAGTGCTTGTCAACTTGAGCCATGTCCACCCTGTCCATCTGAGAGATATCGGTCGAATCTCTCTCATCCTTTTCCTTCAGATCGCGTGAGATCTGTTCCACATTTATTTGCATCAATGCTTCTGCATCGCCTCGGATGTCAATATCCAACAGCTCACCATCTGTGGAGTTAAAATCTTCTTCTAAAGAGTGGGTTACCTTTTAGACTTGTTCCTTTCCCAAGGCAATGTTATGTTCCCAATCTTTCAATAAAATATTGCCTCTGGTTTGTTCAGGGATGGCAAGCCCAGGAGCGCCTGCCGAAAACCTGTTATTTGTTGCGATTACCGCATCCTGGAAAGCTACCCAAGCCACTTCGGCCTCCCTTTCCCTGGCAGTCAGGTTCTTGGACACCTGATTCACCAACAGACAGTTCTCCCAGATTTCTCCTATCTTGGCAAGCAAATTTTGCTGTGCCGAAAAGATTTTGTTCTGAATCTCACTGGCTCAAGATTTAAATATGTCGATGTCTATTTCTCTGCTCTCGGCGATTTATGCCCGAGCCTGCAATTGTTCAATCAGATTTCTCTGTTGGCTCTCATGCGCTCTACCATCTCGGACCACTAACTGTGCTTTCTCAAGCTTGGTCTTGAGCATTACTATTTCGTTTTTGTCAGCCACTCTGGCCTGTTCTATCTCCATGCTGGCTTGACCTTTATCATTCTCCGCGGTTGTAGCCAATCTAGCCTCGAGGGTCCTGATGAGGCGATTTTTCCTTTTTAGTTGGTTATTCAAAAGCCCAACTGAGAATTGATTTGCTGAAGCATATGCACCCATCGTTCCTGCGATTTCAGTGGCGAGCTGGTCACTTTTCTTATTTTTTCCATCGGTCATGATTTTATATTTTTTCGAAGTGGATTCTCCTTCTTGATAGAACTCTCTTTTCACTACCGCCTTCCTCTTTTTATCAAAAAAGAATTCATTTGGAGGGAGTTCCTCTGCTCTTATGGGCCTCAGTTCTTCATTAAATATCCACCCCTCCCCGACATTTCCTTGTGCCGACTGCAAGGGTGTGACTGAGGTGATGGGCTCTCCTATTTGTTTTGCTGCATCTTTTGGAGTACCGACGGGATTCTGATCTTTTGGTGTACCTAGAGCCTCTGTTTCAGTTTCCAGTTTTTGTTCACCTGGTGGGCCTGGAGTTTTTACTTCAACCTCTGCACTCTGTTCCCTTGGCAGGTCTGGAGTCTTCTCTTCTGCTTCGGGACTCTTCATCTGTTCGCCTTCCTGGTGTTTTCCAAGGTTAGAAATCATGTCCTCAACATCTTCAGCATCCCTCTGTTTTGTCTCAGAAGCAGCCGAACCTCCCAACACAGCGGGAAGACATCTTTGTCTATGTTCCTGGAATTTTAATACAGATGTTGTGTCTTCAGGTGCTAATGATTGGATCCGGGCTAGCACTTCTTCATAAGATCTCGCCCCTTGGAAAACATCGTCCGAGGGTGAACTTTCATGCTCAAATCTCTTGAGCCCCCAATGAGCCAAATGGTTGCTCACAACCCTCTGTGGATCATGTTTCTTAATTTCAATGGTGACCAAACTTAGGTCCTCCAGGGCAGCAGCCTCGGCTTTAGCATGCCCGAAATCTAATAAAGAATAGGAATTCATCCGAATGGGAAAAGAAGGCCATACCTTCTTTGAGTAACCCTTGAGTTCTTTGCTCACTCCTCCAATTACCGTTTTCCAGGCGATTTCTCGACAAGCCAGTTTGTCGGGGATGAACAAGGGAAGCGCATGAGGGGGAACGGAAGCCCCGAAAACTCTGAAATACGAAAACTCTGCATCCATATACCAATCCGCTATGCCACTCATACCTGTTGCAATGTTGTCCGAGATGCGAGGTGGTGGATGCCCAAAAATGGCGATATGCAGGGGCACCATCACCCAGTTAAAAATCTCATATGTGAACTTTTCTGCTTTATTCTCCCATAGTTTGTCATGATACTCATGCACGGGTTTTTCTTGGACTGGATTCCAAGCCCAACTCATCAAAGCGAATGGTGTCATGGAACATACCGCGTCCATGATATATGCTGACATGAAAAACGAGGATGGTTTCCCACTTGCCTTCTGCTCCCGATACTCTGTGACCCTGTTGGCCAAACTGTCTGAGAGCATCTTTGCCCAATTAAACGAGCAACCTTCTGCAACCCGAAATATGAGAGGCACCCACATGATGTAGAAATGCGAGGTGTCTTCTCTCCCAAATAGATGTCATCATGGCCACATATTTATACTGTGGCTCCAAAGAAGCGATAGAATACACACCCTGGTCATTTGCTCTGAATTTCGCGGCGCGCGAAACTCAATCTTTAATCAAACCGGGCATGGTTTTTTCGTATTGGGTGCACTCTTTCTCTTTGAATTCCTCGAGGAACTTGGCACCATATGTATATTCAGACATCAAAGGTAGCTTGTACATTGGTTTGTATATGCTCGGGCCTAAAAGTCTCGACAGTAACTCGCTGGTTGTTCATGATCGTCCTGGTAGGCAAGTCTACATGGTCCAACGCCCACCGAATCATGTCGTAATACGGAAGCAACCGTGGCCTGGTTGCTACTCTGTGCATCCCGGATTGGACGATTATCTTGTACTTGGTGTGTAGATTATCCTTTTTGATGTCATCAGATTCATCTGAGTAATCTACCAATTCTGCTTGCAAAACATTTGACACAAATGACCAGTCAGGGATCGACTCAACACTTCGGGGTGAAGTATCGGCGACATTATCTGAGCCCTGTCCCGTGACTTTGACATTCGCCTTTGTTGCTTTCCGCGAAGCCATGGCCGCAGTTTGCATTTTCGCTCTCCTTCGATAGAACTGTGTATACATGTAGACAATAGTTAACTCAGAAACGATGAGCTCCGCATGCTATGAAAACTGTGTAATGAAACGTAGCTTCTTGCATATATTTTGAAAAAACGGTACCTTTCAGAACAAGCCTGTCAATTCGAAATTAGCAATAAACTTATGCCGTAAAAAATCCGATCTTACACATAGATTTACCTTATCTTCCCATTAATGTCATAAATTTTAGTGGTTTGACAGTTAGTCGGAGTATGGAGAGCAAATAGCTACCTCGGAAAACGTGCAAGTCTCGATACGCGAGACATATCTTGCTTTATTTTAAATTATCAAAACTTAGCAACATTAATAACTTTCTCGTTGTTCGCTGCATCGTAGATTTTCCTTTTACATTTTGAGTCTTCAACTCGCGAGACTGGGAGGAACGATTTTAGCTTAATTAACAGTAATCGCGATTTGGAGCGTCATTAATTTTATAATCAATTTATTCGCCATATCGCGACTCGAAACTCCAAAGACAAGTTTATGGGAGAGTAGTATGCCGAGTTGCGAAACCGCGAGATGGGGATAATTAAGACTCAATTAGGGGGAAGAAAATCTTAGATTAGGCAATTAATTAATTGTGCTATAATTACGTCGTGACTTCGTGAGTCGGGGTTTTGGACGCCGTAACTTTCTAAAAGATAATGCTGAGTGGCGAAACGCCGAGGAAAGATTAACCATGGTTAGCATTTTAGTGCCTACAAACCTTGACCAAGGTTAGCCCGAAAGAGCCTCGTGTTCTCGACTCTCGGAGCTATAAAAACAAAAAATCGAATTTAGCGAACGTCGAGGCGCGAAAACCCGACGACGTCTAATCACTGAGTTAAAAGATTTCACCCTGGTTACTATCTTGAGTGAAAATTTAAAACGAGTTCGTCGTTTCGCGACTCGGGACGTGTGAATTCATGAGTTATATTAGTCCGACTTGCGAGATCCCAAAGTAAAACAAAAAGAGCGACATTCTTACGAACATGGATTTGTTTCGAGAGTAGAAAAGCATCATTGTTTATGTAATAAGGTAGTAGAGTTTTCAAAGTCTGGGGGGGGGGAAATCAAAAGACCATCTTTAGATTTCAAGTCTCAAAAATTGAAAAAATGTGAAGGGTAAAAAATAAAAACAAGGGCGGCTCCAACAGGTGACATGGGTCTTTTTGTTCTTGTTATCTCTATGTCCCTATGCTTATGATTTTAGTTTTTATTAGTTTAATTATTGATTATAGTTTTGTTTTTCTTTCTCTAACTCTTTCCTCTACAGCTGTCCTGCTCAGCAGACCCAACTGAGCTTGCAAGTACCTCTTATTTGCTCACCAAGGTGACGAGAAAGGTGCAACAGATTGGCGACTCCACTAGGGAAAGGTATCAAATTCCTACCTCATTTGGGTTTATTTTTCTTTTCTTTTAGTTTGTTTAACTTGCAGGTGCACTAACCGGCCTAAGTCGACCTGCCAACCATCCAATTCAAAGGAGAATTGAGAGAAATCCATCCGGATTTTTCTTTCTCGATCGCTTGTCACCAGTGCGTGGGTATTCTACCCCACAGACGCACATCGTGCACGCATGCGCTTAAGTGACAGCTTTTCTCTATGCGCATGCGCTTTCAGACCCATCTATGTTCGCGCGCCTGCGCTCTGTGCGCCTCTGTCTTCACTAGAGGCTGCGCATTTGAGAAAAATTTCACATTGTAAGTTGTTGGGATGTGGGGAAGGCCATTTGCCTTCTTAAAAATGATGTCTAGCATGTTCTAAAAGCAGCACCACACTTAGTCCCCTCATCATATAAAGGGGTTAGTCAAACACACATAGGCACATAAGAGGATAAAAATCAATTTCCCTTTTTTTTTTTTTGCCACATGGATGGCTGGTTTTGGCTTACAACATAAGCTGGAAATCATTTTTAATCACATATAACTTACATTGGGACTAGAAGTTGAATTACAATCTCTTAGTATGCTCTTCTCTCACGCGTTCAAGCGACCTTGAGAATTAAAAAGCTTGTGAAACAATTTCATCTCCCTTAACAAAGTTTAAAACCTTTAGGAGAGGACAACGACCCTTCTTGGGACCCCTCTTAGTTTTGTTTTTTAAAACACATCTTAATATTGTAAAGGGCCCATACATGCCCACATGCTACAAAGATAGGATAGTGTTTGAAATTTTTCTTTTTTAGATCAAAACACTAGGGAAGTTTAAAGGTTTGTAACGGGCCCATACATGCCCACATGTTCAATCTAGGATAGTTTCAAGTTTTTCTTAGATTACATCACAATAGGGAGTTAAAGGATAGTAACGTACCCACATGTCCACATGCTAGCTTCCTAGGGATTTTGAATTACGCAAGGTTGTACCAAAGGCACTTAGTTAATTAGGTAATCAAACTCTTGTAAAGAACCAAGCGAAGTCCACATGCAGCAAGGTGACATCTAATTCACTAAAAATTGGCACACTTTCACTCACACACACAAAGTCACTTATCACTCACATAGCTTCTTCTTGAAACGTGGAGGTCTAAGTAAGTTTCCTCCAAAAAGGGATTCCGAAAATACCCCATCTTTTCTTGACGAGACTATCCACTCTCATTTTTAATCAACGAGGTTGGTTTGCAC
>ML785215.1:14320-53187 GCA_009831015.1 Picea engelmannii | reverse complement strand
CTTGGACGGGATCCAGCCCGTGACCCATTTCTTAGGCCGAAAATCTAAATGTCGCACTTTGACCGAGGTACCTAGTGACCAACTTTAGGACATCTACCCAGGTGGCAATTGTGGGCTGCAATTGCACCTTGATTGGATTTTGTCTGGCTATTGGGAAATATCGCCAGCTCTTTCGGGATATGCCCCCTTTACCCCTCATTATAACCAATTATTTCATCCTTCACTAGTTTCTCTTCCGGTGACTTCAGACCCCACTGTTGAGTACTATTGGAAGGTCGAGTGCTATTTGAGAGGAAGGACGTTACGTCTTCTAGGACACGAGCATTTGCTTTCCTTTTTATTCCCCCACGAGGAGAAAACCCATTTACCCACATATATGCTTCTTTCCCACTTTATGTATGATGCACGTCTGATTACAGTTTGATTTGGATATATATATTGTGTAAACATTTAATGCAAAGGCTCTTGTTTCTATATTTCTCTCACCACTTTTTGCACATATTCACACATCTAGTCTGACATCATAGGGGAACCACAGAACCCCCATCATTCACGATGCTTGCTCAACCTCCCTCCTATCTTAGGGGGAGTATCTGTTTGTGCCCGCTCATCGGTAGCCCCTTCACACACTCCTGGGAGTGATACTATCTTAGGATTAGCCTTGCTTGGTTCTACATTACTTGGGTCAACTTCCCAAGGTCATCTGTTCACTCACTCTCCTTTACATGGAAGTGGGAGACCCACTTCCTCTCAAGGAGGGAGCACCAACCCACCTAGTCCCCATCAAGGGTCAGGTTCAAAACACACTATGGCCGGACCTAACCCTCCCCCCCCACTACAGATGCCATATTTGGCCTCTCTCAACATACCAGATCTCACCAAACTCACCAATGATACTATATTGCATGATCCCACATGGCCTACAATGCAAACCAAACTACCTTCAGACATACCAAAGTTTGAAGGAAAGGCAGGGGATGACCCTGATAACCATGTCATGACCTTTCATCTATGGTGTTGTTCTAACAGCATTATGGATGATTCCATCAGACTGCGATTATTTCAACGCACACTCACTGGCCCATCGGCTAAATGGTATGTTGAAGAAAAATTGGGGTTCCACGCAACTTTTGAGTCATTGGCCAAAGCATTCTTGACCTTCTTCCAATTACCCATCCGCCATGACAATGGTCTAGAACTATTGTCTAACTTCAAACAAACCTCAGCCACACACATCGCTGACCACATTCATGAGTGGCATAGGCGACGTAGTTTGTGTAAAGCAGAAACCATCAAGCAACAGTGTCTCGACTGGTTTCTTAGATCACTTGTCTCTCTCCTTGGAAAGGATGTAGCTTCCACTTTCCCTCAATATGAAGAGGAAGCCATCAGTAAAGCCCAACAGTATGATCTCATCTATGCACAGTCAGGGTACTTATACACGGTACTTCCTGATCTTCCAAAACCTGTGCCATTTGGCCAAGACAAACCTGGGATGTCTCACTCAACAGACGGACTAATAGGTGCCACCACACACCATGGTCCACAACCCCAACCACCACCGATGTATGGAACACCTCAATACCCGCTGGCATACGGGGGCACTCCTTATTACCCCCCACCCCCTTATCAACATCCATACCCTGTTTCTATACCTCCATCCATCAGTGGACCACCGCCAGCACCTCCCATACATCCACCTATTCCCACCAACAGTGGTACTCCCTCAACATCAGCTTATAGTACTAGTGAAATCACTACGCCTTCCTATGTACCTTATGGATCGGTACCACCACAAAACCCATACTTCCTGTTTCCTAGTCCTCCACAACCCATGGCTCCCCCACATCCTCATGCGGGGGTAAATTTTGTTCAACCTTCTGTTGCTCAACAATACCAAAGTTTTGAACAGTTGAATACAGCCAACCCAACTCATCCATCGAACAATGCCAAGAAGAAAGGATGGAACAGGAATAACAACAACCCAGGTCAAGGCGGGAATCAACCCTCACAACACCAACCCACTGGGGGCAACCAGAACCAAGGGAGCCAAAAACCCCAAGGGGGAAATAATAACAAACGCCAAGGGAAAAATAATGTTAAAACCATCTTCCCTTGTGCCCTCTGTGGTGAGTTCGGTCATTACACTCACCATTGCCCCTAGATCGATGATTTCAAACGGTTGAAAGTCTCTGGTAGTCTTCCCCATTCTCCTGCACAACCTGCTCCTTAGCAGGCACCACAACAATACGTGCAACAACCCCCTCCCGCTGTGCTGCAAAATCCTATTCCACATCAAGGTGTGATACATACCCAACAGGACACACAGCATCCCCCACCTTAGATGGGCCAATACCATAACCCCAACAGTCCAGCAGAGCGTACAATTCTCCTCACCAGTGAGGAAGAAATCCTTCTGCAAACCCATAATCGTCAGTATCATGCACCCGCTAAGTCTACCCCCATCTCCCTAGAGACAAACCCTACACCGACGGGACCCCCGTCGGTGGTCCCCTGCCCTTCCATCGAACCACCACTATGCATCCCTCGCATCCCCTTGCGCAGGAATGTCCACAACCCACAGGCTAGGGCAGCTCATAACTATAGCTTGGTAGACGACTTAGCGCAATCCCCAGTTGCCATGTCAGTCTTGGAAGTCCTCCAGACTTGTCCTATGCAGCGGAAATCACTACTTTCTGCCTTGGGGGCAGTCGACCCTGTCGATACTCGACTCATCACCTTTGATCTTGACAGTGGAGAACCTCGTCTTCCCGCCTTGATCGCTTTTCAAATACCAGTAAAAATACGGAACATCACAGTTCATCGATGTATCATCGATGAAGGTGCATCTACATGCATTATGTCCAAAATAGTATGGCAGAAACTTGTTTCCCCAGAACTCATACCTTCTGCCATCACTTTACGAGCTTATGACGGACAACCATCCTCTCCTGAAGGGCTCTTCCAAAATGTCCCCGTTGAACTCGGGGGAAAGACTATACTCATCGATATCGAAGTTATCGACGCCCCTCTCGATTATAATATCTTGTTCGGACGTAGCTACATGTATGCTATGAAGGCAGTGGCATCATCTGTCTTTCGGACAATGTTGTTCGCCCACAACGGGAAGATCGTGACCATAGACCAAGTCTCACATTATGATCCTCACCCCTCTGCTAACCTCGATAACATTCTTCCCCTCATCCACACAAACAAAGACTCATATCCACTCGTCGAGATGGGTCCTGGGATTTTTAAAGATCTATCCTTGTTAGGGACGTACCATGGAGCACCACCACTCCTTCATCCTGCTAATCAAGTATGCGTCACCTCATCTAACGGAACTCACACTGAGGATGCTCATCCTCCTCAGGAGGCTTTGGTCATTCCTGACATCCCAACAGTCGCAAAACCACTCCCGCCGGAACCTCCTGCGCACTCGTCGACCTCAACAGTCCACGAAAACACATCCCCTCAGGGGCATAGTCCCGTTTGGGAGACAGTCCCCCAACCCCTCACTCAAATTCCCTTCTTATACCCTCCACCAAGTATAGAGGCTTTTGAGGTAGCTTCCACGCTCACACTACCGAATATGGTGTTAGCAATTCCAGTGTGGTATTTACACCCACCTGAGATGGTCCCTCGGACATGCCTTCCTCCACAGGAAGGCCTCCCCATGACGATTCTCGTCCTTACCCACACCACCCCCCCACTCACTAACCTCCCGGCTACAGCTAGGGGCAGGAGAAAGAAGAAGGAGCCCACCGCTCCACTTCCTCCACACATCCCACCACCTTGCGCACTATGTGATAAAGAGGGCCACCAAACAAACAATTGTCCATCACTACCGAAATTACAGAATTTAATCCCCCTCAATCAAACTCCCACCACACCTACCACTACTGCTAGTCCCACCACTACCACCCACCCCTCCAGTAGTAAAGGGTTGAGGACCAAATACGCTTGTGCTATATGTTCAGAGTATGGCCATTACACCCATCATTACACCACAAAGGTCGTCGCAGATTCCAACCTTATGCAGTACCTGCTCAGTCGTCGACAAGTTAACGGAAAATTCGCTCGATGGATCGTTATCCTTCAGGAATACGACCTCGAGTTCGCCACACCTAAGAGTAAGAAGGCCCTCGTTCTCGCCGAACTTGTCACGGCCCTCCCCTCTGACACCATCAGTGCCCCCGTCAACACTGACTTTCCTGACGAACATCTCTTTTACATCACTTTGGATGATCCTTGGTACGGCGACCTCCTCGTCTACCTCCAAACTCAAAATTTCGGTAACCAACTTTCACGAGATGATCGTTGATGTATTCGTCATTAGGCCCCCCGCTACCTCCTCATCGGAGACATCCTATACCGGCGGGGCGTCGACACCATTCTTCGTCGATGCCTGACTATTGACGAGGCCGACAGAGTCTTAAACAACTGCCACAATGACGCATGTGGGGGCCATCTTTCGGGTATATCCACCGCTCAAAAGATTATCTGAGTCGGTTAATTTTGGCCTACCTTGTTTCATGATTGCAATCATGCTGTGAAACGATGTGAGCAATGTCAGCTCTACGCCAACAAAGCCCGCGCTCCCCCCGCTCTTCTTCACCCTGTCATTACTGTCGGCCCCTTTTGTAAATGGGGCATCGACTCTATGACTTGTAATCCCCCCTCCAGCAACGGTCACAAAATACATTGTTGTCGCCGTTGATTACTTCACCAAATAGGTCGAAGCTATGCCCACTTTCAACAACACCGCTGACACTGCAGCGCATTTTTTCTTTAACCACGTCATATCCCGCTTTGGAGTACCCCTCCAACTCGTTTCCGACCATGGGAAACACTTCGAGAATGAGATCTTCGTCGAACTCTCATCTCGGTTAGCCTTCTCTCACGAGTTTGCCTCACCATATTACCCTCAGTCAAACGGATAGGTCGAGGTAGTTAACAAAGTCCTCAAGACCATGTTACAGCGCACGGTTAATAAACATAAAACCAATTGGCATCATATGTTATTTTCTACGCTATGGGCTTACCGAATGGCTGTGAAAACTGCTACTGGTTTCACACCGTTTCATTTAGTCCATGGGGTCGAGGCAACTCTTCCCATCGAATGCAAAATTCCCACCTTACGCACCGTAATTGAGCTATTATCTGACACTGCTCCAATGAAGTAGTGCTTGCTACACTTGGAGTCTCTGGATGAAGATCGTCGATCTTCCTTACAGAACAACGAGGAAGCTAAAAAATGATCCAAGACTACCTTTGATCGCCATGTCAACATTCGATCATTCCGCGAAGGCGACCTCGTCCTGGCTTACGATATCGCTCATGATACCTTCGGCCATGGCAAATTCGAATCACTCTGGCATGGCCCATACATCATTCAACATTGCCTCACCAAAGGCACCTATATCCTGGCCTCTCCCAAAGGCCTCTCTCTCAAAGAACCCGTCAACGGGTTGTATCTCAAGAAATTTTATGCTTGAAAGTAGTCATTCTACTTTAGGTTATTTCTTTTTCTAGTATTTTTAATCTTTTTTCTCCTTCCCTCACGTCTAAACTATCCCTTGTGCTATTGACAGATGCTTCATCCACCATCCTACCACATTGGTTATGCCGACGGCGCCAGCCGTTGGACACAAAATCTCGCTTCGGCTGCTTGGGCTCTCTACACCCCCTCACATGACATGCTACATTTAAGCGGCATATGTTTGGGGCCAGAAACCAACAACCAAGCTGAATACACTGTTGTCATTATCATCCTGGCCGAGGCCCAACATCATCATATTCGTCACCTTAGCGTCTTTATCTATTCTCAACTAGTCATTCTACAGCTCAACAACGTATATTGTGTACGCGATCCGTGCCTCTTTCGCAAATACCTACAGGTTAGGCTGTTATCTCGATATTTTGATTCCATTACATTTACACATATACCAAGACAATTGAATCAAATAACAGATCAAATAGCTAACATGGTGTTAGATTGGCATATATCACATCAAGCTACACATACATGAACATATCACAAAAACCTGTCACAGCATATACATAGAATAGACATCATCAAACTCATCCGCAAAAAACACATGTAGACACCAGATGCATCTCAAAATATGTATACTCATGTATATATAAAATCCCATCAGGCCATCTGAATGTTTACATACAAAAATACATGTATCCGCAGGCCAATACAGCACCTCGATACAAAAAATGGGCTCACCAGCCTATATACAACAAAAAAGATGTACATCATGCACCACTTATGGTGCCTCTATCGCGCCACCACCTGCTCCTCCCTCGGGTAGTGGCGGCCCACCACCACCTGCCCCTGGCAGTGGTGGTCCACCCACAGGAACCTCCTGCCCCAGTGGCAGGCGTCCACTCGTCATAGAAGCAAGCACTGCTGCTCGTCGCACTATGGCCCGAAATAGTGGCGGTACCCCTACACACTGCTCCAAGAAACTCTCGTCCTGGATGTGCGTCCACATCCGCTCAGGCACATCCTGTAAAACCGTCTCCAGTCGACGGCGTATGTCATCAAAATCCACTTCGGCCGCCGCCGAAGGAGCGTGTGATGGCCCCGCACCAGGGTCATCGAACCGGCGCCTCCTCGTTGCCCTCTCTAGATCAGCAAGTCGCCCCGCGGCATCCTCCCACTGATGTCTCTCTCCCTGCGGTAGTCTCTCTATCTCTCGACGAGCCGGCGCTCTCTGCATCGCCGCCTCACGCCCGCGAGGTGCCACATCTGCACATGCCAACAAACAACAGATAGTATCAGCATCTATATCATATACATATGGACTACTATCTCAAAACAACAACATAAACCAAAACATGCACACCAATAGTAATCATACCTCGATGGTCAAACACCTCCCCTGGAAGTAGCACCATGTCTGGGTCACCCCGGAACTCCACCCCAGCATAGGGGTATCGAAGTATCACCTGCGGCATCTGCCGCCATACCTGTGCCACCTCTTCCGAAAAGAAGTGGCCACCTTCGCCACCACCGTGGCAAAGAAAAACTATCGCCCACCACCTCAACCGCGGCTCTTCTGCCCCCGGCATCTCCAGTAGAATCCTTGGGTGCAACATCGGCACCCTCTCTAAAAACCAGGCCACTAGGATGGACCCAAAAGAAAACTCCCCCGCACCAGTGGACCGGCAGTGGTCCAACTGCGCCACCATCCTCGCATGCAGCGTCAGCCCCCAAGCAAACCGCTCGCCGGCCAACACTCTCTCCAGCACTAGAAGTTGGCCACCACTAATCCGCTGGGTCGCCAGTGACCCATATACCCGCACAATCATCACTGCTATCCAGCGATGCACCAGGGAGTCTATCGTCGTTATACTCACCACAGTCCCAAACATAAATTCCTGACCTGAGCAGTATCTCCGGCCTATATCGGTGAGCAAAGTAGTCCTAGGCAACACCGGCTCTGCTGGTAGGGGCGTTCCCCGAAAGGGGAGCCCAGTCAAAAAATATAGATCCTCCACCACAGTGAAGGGGATCTGCTCTCCTCGCACGAGGAAGCAGTGTAGCTCCGGACTCCACATCTGGATCAGGAACTGTAATAAATAGTCTTATGCCCGTATCAACGGGCACTCAAATAACTTTAGCAATCCACAGGTTTCCAAAGTCACACAAACAATGGGCTCCTCAATAGCCACGGCATCTCGTAACTGGGCCTAGTCTCAATCTCGCCACCGCACTGGCATCGTCACCGTCGTCCACCTGCAGACAACATAGAGCCCTATGTCAGCTCAAGCAACCATTCAAACATCAAAAGACTCGTTTCTTTTACACCCGAACCTTGCCTCCTAGGCCCGGTTTTGTTACCCACAGGCGCGCACACATGCGCGCCTGTTCACTACATAGGCGCACACACAGGCGCGCACACACACTACACAGGTGAGCATCAGTGCACACCTGTTTGCTTCACAGGTGCGCCCCTGGGTGCGCCTGTTCACCATACAGACGCGCACATGTGTGCGCCTTTCAAACCCACAAACGCGCATTGGTGCGCGCCTGTTCACCTCACAGGCGCGCCCATCGAGCGCACCTTAAATTCCCTCTACCGCGCCCCCATGCGGGCATATCCAGTGGGCAAGCGCGCACGTATGCACGCCTATCACCAAGTCGCCCGCGCATGTGGGGCCCATACCCCCTAAATACCTCTGTACGGCCCTCCGTACAGCCCCTGCCCAAAAATTGAAAACCTATTTCTATGCAGGATGGTCAGACCACTAACCTGGTACTCACAGATTGTCAATCGGATGCCTCTTCCTCCCCGAACCTCCAAATCTCCTCTGAAAACTGCTCGTCTAGTCACTATTGCAGCAGGTACAAATGAGGTGGCAATGTGGGCCCTATAGCTATATATAGGCCTTTTGCCAAACTTCCACTCACCATTCCGGGAGCCCAAGGTGTCCATTTGTCAAACCGTCTTTAGCCACGGGATCAGCATTCCGTCACCTACATCACAGCAGTCCCTGGGTCACTTTTCATCCTAAGCCCCCATGGCGCTTTTTTTTCATATCATGGTCAGGTACGCACGCGCATAGTCACATTTGTCAAATACATGCTCATATCTTTGATTCTCTTCAGATATTGTTCACTTTGGGTATTTGGTTTACATTTATGCAAGTACTTGCTCATCATCCATCGGCACAACCCCTTCAGGTATATACTCAGCACTGGCATGTAGTCTTTCCCATTGTATCGCACTTTCATTTCCAGTCACACCCTCTGATGTTTACCTCTAGGATCCTCATTCCCGGCTCTGCAGTACCCACACCTCCATTTTGCATCTTCGGTATTGTTACCCGGTAGCATTCTTACCCACATGAGTTGTCCCATTTATAGCAGCACCTTTTGCCACTTTTGACACTCATGTTGTTCTTCATTACCCTTTAGGGATGGGAGTCTCGATAGTCTTTCATCATGTTGCGAATCAACCACATACTCCTTCTCCTTATTTTTCTAGCTTTCCCACTCGGACTCCCAGATTGTTTTGTTACAGTTCTATTTTTTTTACCTGCACCTCCGCAGTATCATGAACCCTCCATTTCATCCACAATCAGTTTGCCCATCTGCGAACCTACCTTCATTTCACCTACCTCACAGAGAAACTCACCAATGGAGCCCCCACCCTTCATCAGTTTTCCAAGAACATTCTGCCCTCCATGGGCCACCCATATCATACTGGGGCACTCGTTCCTGTATTTGTACATTTATCCCCAAAATTATTCGTTATTTATTGTACAAATGCCTTTATTTCCAGTCATTTAATTATCCTTTTTGTCGTCGCCTTTGGCGACCTGCTTCCTTCCTTTTGGCCAAACGCAACACATGTCACCCTTGGTTGGAGCATTACTCACCATCTACCCTTGTCGGCATCGTCCATATATTCAGAGTACCCCACAGATCACTTACCTCTATCCTCTGCATTTGTTCACTTTGTCCCGCCTCTGGCACAACTTATCACCAGTCTTGTCGTCAACCTGACACTCGACCTCGTTACACGGTTGCGACCACTTTTTTATCTCATACATCCTCCAACCAAGGGCAGTCCTGAGTCTTCCCACTACTTGACTTCGTCCATGTACCTCTGCCACTTCCTCACCTCAGTAGATTTCCTGAAGCCCTTTGCTTCTGGGAGTCGCGTTTCCCTTTTGTCGACATCAGCACAATTTTCCAGAAGAGGAACAGTATCTTGATTCTCATCCCATGAGAGATCTCGGACGGCACAGGGAGAAACACCATTGCTCCCTGCTGTCATTGACCCCCATAACATTCAACGCCAACACTTTCTCATGTTATGGTGGGTCTTACTTTGCGACTATTGCAGTTATTTCTATCATTTGCTGAAGACCTCTGAACTTGGTAGGGCTATCAATGCCCGCATCATCGTCAATACTTACTACCGCGATCATTTATTCAGAGTATGTTCCTTTGCAGAATTGTCTTCTGCCTTTATCATCACCACCCCCGAGGGCGCTGCAGTTGTCTACACCAACACTTCCGTCATTTTTTTTTCAGCGTTACATGACACGAGCATGGGCCATGCCCGCCTCGTGTGTACAAAGTTTTCTATTTTGCGCACCTCATAGAAGGTCGGGTCCTACCGGTTCCTTTTTTATCCAATGGATCGCTCTGAACGATCCCACTATTGCTCTATCTTACAACAACATTCTCAATAAAAGAAACATTGATAGATTTCAGCTATACGTATGCTCCTAACCTCATCCATCAGGGGTCATCTGTTATCACTGAAATTTCGTCCACACATGGTTACAAGAACTCAGCATCGTCAAACAATAATGAAGTCATTCATGGCCCTGAATTAATCTCACAGCATTCAGAAAAGGGAAAAAAACTATACAAAGTAGTGAAAAATTGAAGAGCGCTTTGCAGACATTGGGCACGCGCGCACATGCGCGGAACAAGAACGTAGAAAGCGCGCATATGTACACGATGCGCGACTGTTAGCACAAAAAGACGCGCACCTGCTAAACAACGCATTTATGAATATGGTCGGCCTCCCAACCACTTATGGTTCATCTCCCAAGCTGATTTGACATCCAAATCCGGGCTAGATCCGAATGGTGGGCTGGTCAAAGACCTAATAATGCCCTAAATGGCCTCTTTTCACACTACAAAGCAGTTACACAATAACCCAATGCAATGCTATAAAAAGCCATGAATGCACCTCATTTTCTCAAGGAATTCAAAGTAATGTTATGCTACCTAGATTGTTTTAAGGAGTCCATCCTTGACAAGAACACATTGGCACCATTTCATTGAGCAATCCACCTCTCCATTGAGTGGACTTGCAAAGAGTTCTTTCACCACCATTTTCATTTTTCTTGTTGTAAGAAGAGCTACTAGTGAGGGTCCAAGAGCCTTCCCTTGGAGGAAGAAGGGACTCATAGTCCCCTTTCTTCTTGGTGCTTTGTTTTCATCAATAGATCAGCCTGAAAACATTGGTGACATGGGTCTTTTTGTTCTTGTTATCTCTATGTCCCTATGCTTATGACTTTAGTTTTTATTAGTTTAATTCTTGATTATAGTTTTGTTTTTCTTTCTCTAACTCTTTCCTCTACAGCTGTTCTGCTCAGCAGACCCAACTGAGCTTGCAAGCACCTCTTATTTGCTCACCAAGGTGACGAGAAAGGTGCAACAGATGGATTTTTAGGGTATAACCAAATTCAAATTAAACCTGAAGATCAACACAGGACGACATTTATTTGTCCTTGGGGTACTTTCACATACCGTAAAATGTCTTTCATCCTTAAAAACGATGGAGCAACCTTCCAACATGCTATGACCTTTGCATTCCACGATCTTAAGCATATAGTCAAAGCTTACCTTGACGATCTTGCTGGTCACTCTCGTAAGAGAGTGGATCACTCTACACACCTTCGACTAGTTTTTTCAAGATGTCGTTACTATCGAATCTGGTTGAACCCTCATAAATGCATCTTTTGCGTTAGGTCTGGTCCTCTTTTCGGATTTCTAATTTCTGAGATCGGGATCATGGTAGATCCTTTCAAGGTTGAGGCAATACTTTGGTTTCATCCTCCACGCATTGTTTGACAACTTCAAGGTTTACAGGGGAAAGCTAACTTTTTACGTCGGTTTATCATAAACTATGCCAATATCACTAAGGATTTCATGTGTCTTTTGAAGAAGGACACCCCTTTTATTTGGGATGAGTGAGCCCAGGAGTCCTTCGATGCTTTGAAGAAAGCCTTGGTATCGGCACCTCTACTAAAGTCCCCTGACTATAGTAGGGATTACTTGCTTTATATTGCCGCATCCGAGGAGACGATTGGTATGGTTTTGGTTCAGGAGGATGATGACCTCCACGAGCACATCATCTACTATCTTAGTCGAAACTTAGTCGTTCCTTAGCTTAATTATTCTCACGTTGAAAAGATAGCTTTGGTTGTCGTTCACGTAGTCCAAATTTTACGCCATTATATATTGCTTTGCAAGACAACTGTGGTTGTCGATGTCAATCCATTTCAATATGTCCTCACCAGTTGTATCATAGGGGACAAATATAATAAATGGATTGTCATTTTACAAGAATTTGATCTCGATTTCACTTCTGCGAAATCCAATAAATCAGTAGTCTTCACGAAGTTAATATCCGACTTTCCATGGTTAGATGAGGATGCTATACATGTTGATTCGTTCGCAGATGAACACATTTTCCTTGTCTCATCGTCTGACCCCTGGTATGGAGATAATGTTCTCTATATTCAAACCTTGAAGTTCCCTCGGCATCTCTCGCAAGATGACCTACAGTGTGTACGATACCAAGCTAAGAATTACACTATCGTCAGCGACACTTTGTATCGCCGAGGAGTAGAAAATATCCTGGGTCTTTATTTAACTCACGAGGAAGTCGAGTCAGTCCTAAACGATTTCCATAGTGGGGCTTATGGTGGTCATCTATCCGGGCTTGTGACAGCCCAGAAAATCTTGCGAGCCAGTTATTTCTGGCCATCTATATTTAAAGATTGTGTTGAAGCGGTTAAGAAGTGTCACCCCTTCCAGGTGTTCACTTGGAAAATGCACTCGCATCCAGCCCCTCTTCATCCATTCATTACCGTCGGTCCCTTCACCAAGTGGGGGCTGGACTTTGTGGATTGCAACCCAACTTCAACTGGGAGGCATCAACACATTATCATGGTCATCGACTACTTTACTAAGTGGGTAGAGGCCATGCCTATAGTTAAATCCGATGGGAAGACTGCTGCCTTCTTCATATTCAATCAATTTATCGTGTGGTTCGGTATCCCGAGTGAGATTGTCACTGATCATGGTAGTCACTTTTAGAATGAAATGATGGAAAACATAGCATCTAAGCTGGGGTTTAAGCATGGTCATTATTCCCCTTACTACCCCCAGGAAAATTGACAGGTAGAGGTCGTCAACAAGTCTCTTTAGACCATTTTGCAGAAAATTGTCAACCAGAGTAAGTCCAACTGACACATTATGTTATATCCCGCACTCTGGGCATACCAAACCTCGGTCAATACTTCCACTGGTTTTTCCCCTTTCCAGTTAGTACATGGTGTGGAGTCGATATTACATATTGAATGTGAAATCCCTTCTCTTAAGTTGGCAATCGCGCTCCTACCTGACACTTACGATCTCGAGCGACGCCTTGTACACCTAGAGAGTCTTGACGAGTAGCGTCGAGACGCCTCTGTAGCTATCGAGGTGAAAAAATGCGTGTCAAGGTCCAATATGATAAGTTTGCCTATCCTCGATTGTATGTTGAGGGTGACTTGGTCCTCTTATATGATCAGGCCAAAGAATCGTTGGGGGCAGACAAGTTTAAAACCATGTGGCACGGTCCCTATATCGTGCGACGTGTCTTAGAAAAAGGAGCCTATGAGTTAGAATATTATGAAGGGAATATGTTGGTCGAGTCTAAGAATGGGATCTACTTGAAAATATATTACGCTTGAGCCCCAAGCTCAGGCAGAACTCTTTGTATACTAATGTAATTTAATGTATATATATATATATATATATTCCCTTTCTTTTTGTCTTCAGCTTGCTTATCGAGTTTTCCCTTGGTTGGCAGATGTCAACAGAGTCTTCGGTCTACTTAGGATTCGTAGATGGATCCATTCATCATACACGGAACTCGTCTTCCGTCGCTTGGGTAGTTTACTCACCCAAGGGTCTACTGGTGTCTTCAGGTGGCATATGCCTAGGGCCATCCACGAATAATGTGGCCGAATATAGCGTCGTTATAGAAATTTCGCACGATCTTATCTCACATGGTATTCGCTCTTTAGAGGTTCGTCTGGATTCCCAGTTAGTAGTATGTCAATTGAATGACAGTTACCACGTGCGTGATCCTACTTTACTCCGACGATTCCTACGGGTACGTCTTTTAGAACGACAGTTTGATTTTATTACTTATTATCACATACCTAGGAGTTATAATTATGTATCTAATGCTTATGCTATTTTCGTTTTAGATTGACATTTGTCAGATAACTAAATCAAAGAAAACCATCTCATCAATGTACACATTGTAATATAAGTAATGCGTGTCATGATAACAAACTACGACGTTTGTGAGATGTTGAAAGAGTTGCACCCAAGCTCTGGGCACACCAACCACTTGTCGTTGCATGGCCTCTGGAAAATCCTCTACATGAACCATTGGAATCCTATGAGTCAAACGAAACAGGTTGCCCTGCACCTTTTGAAGGACTCCCTCTGCTTCTCCTCCCGCCGCCTCATCTCCCCAGTGCCTCTGACGATGTTGAGAAAGCATGTCTGGCCATCGCAGACCCATGCCTTTGTCACACAAGTGTACTCCCTACTACACAGTGAGCGTCTATGTACTCCTCTATCTTCGTCTGGGATTTTAGGTTCACCACCTCACCCCGGCGTGATAACCCAGTCAAAAAGTATATATCCTCAACTTCAATCCTCAATGGTTGCCCATCGAGGTTGAATCTCTCACTGTTAGGATCCTAGTAATCCGCAAGCATCCCAAGCAGCCTCACCTGGGCCCTCATCCCTTTGAGTGCCCAAAATTTATATAAGCCGCATATTTTCAAGGCCATCTAGGCCCCCGGATCTCTGTCCACAGCAGCTTCTACCTCCTTGTGCTCCCTTTCCCTCCATTCTAGCACCATCATGCCAGATAAAAGTCAATTTTTGAGTTAGAAACCATAGAAAACATTGATTATGAACTTGTATGTGGGCTACTGCATTCACAGTCGCATATAGGGTTGAGTACACGCGCCCTATATTTTACACAGTCGTGTATAACCTCACGTATACGTGACCCGATGAATGGTAACCCGTGTACACCGAATTACTCAATTTGTGCCCTAATTTACTTAAATTTTGAAACCTAGTTTAAAAATATAATCCACTAGAAAGGAAGAGGAGGGGAAGAGAAATTACCTGGTCCAGACGGTTTCTGATTTCGTTGTCCGACGCTCCCGCAATCAACAGTTGAAGATCAGAGGTATTTTGGTCCAATTTTCACTATTTTGGTAAAAATTCAAAATGACATAGTAAATTTTGGTCTTGTTACTATTTATAGCAGTTCTTACCCACTTTCTATAGTTTCGAGTCATTTTTCGCCTAATGAACTAATATAGCAGTGGATTGAGTTATTCTTTGTAGTTTTCACCAGGGATTCTTGCGGATTTCAACGTTTTGTTGACCGTTCGTAACCACGGGCAGGTATTTTCACTACCCAACATATAGGATAGGTATCCATTCCACCATGCACTTTTGCATTGTCCTATAACTGTCACTTATATGCATTAGGTACGAACCCATTTGTTGCGACATACAACCTTCCAGCTGCTATAAGACATGTTGTTATCAAATGGTAGAGACTTACAAAACATGGGTGCCCTAGTTCGATCATCCTCTTCATTTGGTGCCCATTTAGAGATTTTTTCCATAGGACCGGGAGTCCCTTATAGCTAATACATGACTTTATGTTGAGCCTCATTCTCACTCATAAACATGTCGCCTTATACCTAGAGGACTCCCAACCGAGTTTAGTTTAAGCTCTTTTCCAACTCATCTTCAAAAAGCAAAAATATTGTTGACTGAACTTGTCTCTTTCACACTCGTAAATTGGATTTGAAAGGACATCTATTTCGTACAAGTTTATCCATTTTTCACACCAAGTAGACTAAGATCATGAAAAATGACATTTTTTTGGCGTTAATTTGTGATTGCATCTCATGCCCTTGCTTGCAGTATTAAGCCTATAGTCGGTTCTCACTTTGCGTTATAAACTGTTTGCCTCAACAGTTTTGCACCCTCAACCAAGTAGAGCCTCATTTATATCCTTCGCTATTTGACACCCAATACCCAGGAGGGAACATTCCCCTGAGTGTCCATCTCCCGCATGCCTCTCCTTGCATTGATCATAGGTATGTTCCACTGCCGGAACTAGTTTTGCTTACTTGCGACACTCGTTTCCTCCTCTGTATCATAGGATTCACTTGTCTATGAAAAAACAAAAAAAGATGGGTGGGAAGGGATTATTATCTTATATTGGCGGCAGTCATGTCGCCTTTGAACAGAACACAAAATTATTGAGTCCATTTGTCATCATAATTTTGGGTTTAGCATGGCCTTAGAAAGCTCAACTCGTTACAGAAAGTTTTCTCTATCGATTGGTTACTCTTCCAGTCCCTATGGAGAATTCCATTGATGCCTCCTGTATCTCATGGTTTCATCATTGATTCTATGCTGCCAGAGTCTTCCATATGTCTCATGCTCTTGTTCAAAGGAAGTCTATCAACCTATGTCGGCCATTCCTTGGAACTCTTGACTTTGCATGTCGACCATACCCTCAATTTGTGTCAGAATCATATGATATTGTAGTCCTATCGCGCACCCTAGTCCTACTTTCATCATTGGTAGGTAACCTTGAACCCAACAATCGACATTTCATCATTGGTCATTGACTGGGTGGTTTCCTTTGTGTTCGACAACAAGACATCTATTCACACATTGGGATTCATGCAGTGTCTTGGATTCCATTAGCCTTATTGGTGGTTTCCTCGCCTTTGTCAGTAGTTTTCATCATTGGTTGTTATTCAGAGGGTTTTTTTCTTGTACCGCTTGCACTTGGCACATGCGAAAGACACACAGGGTCGTTGGTTCGTGAACATGTTCTTCATCCGATTTCCTCCAAAGCATGAAGCTCATGCTTTGTACCTCATGTTGAATGATAAGAGATGCCTTAATGCTCTCCTTTCAGCGAGTCTCCTTCCATCGAATTCAACTCATCTATTTTGGAAGCGAGATCTAGAGTCTTATGTGTACCTTGAGGCTTGCAATCATTAGTGGCAGGTTCTCTCGCCATCGACATTTGGGAATACATCAATGTCTCCTGATCGATTGATTCTTTAAGTGTTCGATCCCAACTCCTTTACTCACACTTGTAACAATGTACTTAATGCCTTGATACATACTTTCATTATCAGTAGGTTGTCTCATGTTTGTTAACAGTATACCTCAATGACCGGTAATCAAACGATGTCTCATTGTGTTCAACCTCAACTCCTTTATTCACATGATGTAGACTTGCACCTTTGGTGGATTGTGTAGAAGACTTGAAGACATCAGTATGTGGTTGTAGATTTCTTGATTTGTTGCTTCCTTTTCATTGGACCAGTACCTATATGACTTCAGTGATCATGGGAGATCAGATTGTACTCCATTGTATACATATATCTTCAAATTGATTTTGAGACTGGTTCTACTGGGCCTTGTTCATGACTATGACAGCCTTTGGCATGTAAATGCATTTGTATTTGCTTATTCATGGCCACAGACAGTTGTTTGGTACATTTTCACATGGATCTTCAGTGTAATTCAAATCGGCAGCCATGTATGCAAAGTCAGTACAGAATGTAATGAGCAACTAGTTCTTCCAGCTGGTTCCCCATCACTCCACTTCTGGGTTTTTTATAATGTATTTCAGCCATCACCGATACTCCTCTGACCTCACACATTACGGGGCATATATTATAGCAAGATTTTCCTCACCCTATGCAATCTTGCACAGAGAGCATTTTTCCATTTCCCTATGCAGAATTTTCATCCCTTTTTGCAAATCCCAGAGCTAAAAAATACATTTTTTCCACATGTACGCACCTTGCCTACTATACAGCATGCGTATACGCAGGTTGCACCACTACAACCCATGTACATCAGGATTTGTGCCCAAAAATGAAAAATGGTGTCAGGTTTCCATGTCATAACAGGAGATCTATGATCCTTGGCCTTTAGTATACTGGAAACGTTCTGACTCGACCCTTCCATTCCATTTGAAGGATATAAATGGGCCAATTCCGAGCTATGGAAAAGAGGAGAAAGAATTCAACTTTGAGAGCAAAGTTACTTTGGAGAAATTATTCTTTTCATATTGAGTCTGCATCCCTTTGTCCTTTAAGTATGAACAAGTGTTCAGCCCCCAAGCTCTTACCTTATTGATTGAGAACTTCATTGTCTCTCTTCTATGATCTTGCCTTTGGTGGAGGATTGAAGTGGTGGAGGCCCAGCTGGAAGGAACTTAGTTTCTCGGTTCCGAACCGTGTCGACACAGAAGTTTGTAACTTTTTCACTTCTGCTAATCATATATTAATAGAAATACTCTTTTCCCATCCAATTGATACCTTGAAAATATTTGAATTATTATTCCATGAGCGTATTTGTTGTGTATATTAATGGATTATGCTATTGAATGTGCTAACATCATATATTATCACCATATGCTTGCTTTGTTGGGTTGTTGAGGACTAGTTGTAGGTATATTGCTTTGGGTCAAGTGCTCAACGGTGGACTTCATCGAACATCTGGATAAGGTAGGCCTTTTATCTTGCCTTGCTAGCATGTATACTTGAGAATAGAGTTGATTTCTGTAATCATTTCCGTCTGTTGTGGTTTACCCTAGCCATAGAGATATTTTCCTCGTAACATAATTGGCGACCATACTGGGGAATGAATCTTCTTTCTTAGGGTTTGGAGTGTTTTTCTCCTTACATTGCTCTCGTTCATATTGTGTTTCTTGTCATATCATTGCTTGACAGCCTATGCTCACTCTGGGTTTGAGTCTTCCATCCTTCCCCTTTGCCTAGATGTGTTTTTGAAACATATACATGGGTCTTTGCTTGAAAATAACGTATATACGTGTGTTGTCCTTCTGCACGTTGTGTACATATGCGTTGTTTCCATGAACAATCACGTACATTAGCCTCTTTTTCTTGTTTGTTGGGTTTGGTGGTTCTTGGGTAGGTTTTGTTGATCGCTAAGTCTTATTGGGTCTCTGCAGTGACTGTCAAGTGTCTATGGGATGACAGGAAACCTCTCTTTGGTTGAATTTATGGGCGGAGTCTTTTTCATCACCTTTTCATTTTGGCTGGGTGTCTTGCTTCTTGGTATCCTACTTGAGTTGTCGCTTTCTATTCACAATAGAGTTTTAATATATCAAATTGTTGTTCAGTCCATGCATTTTCATTTTTCTTATATTGAAAATACAAAAATATTAGGCATTTTGCATTGCTTGGCATTTTTTATCTTTTGAGTCTTCATCATTAGCTTAGTGCATGTAAAGAAAGATTGCATTTTGTACTTCAAAACTGCAGAGTTGAAATTGAAAATTGCATTTGTTTTAAGAAGCACATCATTCATTTTAAATTGAAGTTAGGACTTTGCATTGTATTCATATTTACATTACTTGTTGAGTTATAACATCATGAGTTTCACTACCATACATTTTTTAGTAAGCATGGCCATTAAAATTAACGCTATAATTTAAAATTGATTACTCACGAATTTATTTTCTAGGGTGCACAAACTAGCTCAGGATTTAGTTTCTTGGAATAGGATTTTGTGAGTAAACTTCTCCAAGGTTATTAAATTAACATATGGGTCTGACAAAGGGAGTGGAGAAATCCATTGTATAATCGGCAATCGTAATGATCCCAAGCTAAATTTTCGCTTGGAATCACTAACTAACCACTGATTTGATTCTTATTTGTTGTATATGCAGGTTGACCATGAATATTTCGGCCTTAGGGTTTATTCAGTTATTTAAACATGGATTTACATAAACATCATCGCCATCATATGAATATCATCAACACTACACAAGATAGGAACCACAAGCAAATAGTTGAACTTTATTATAAGAAAGCAAGCACCTGATACAATAGAGAAGCAGATCTGAATAGATGGCTTCAAGGCAATACTAGAGTTGTATACAAAATGCTCCTGGAGATACAAATCAAGCCTACCAAAGGTTGTCAATAGAAGATGAATTCTCAACTGCAAGACCATGGTTTCGGCCTCCCCTCAAGCAATTGGTACGGCTCTGATGACTATTGTTACGGCCTACTGAAGACAAAGGAAACCAAGAGTTCGGCCCTCCTGATGTTGCCAAACTTTCCCCAATGATAGTTCAAGGCAAGGGAAGCCTACTCTTGAAGTATAAAGCTCAAACATTGAAGCTTCCTCCTCAATCTGCATAAACCCTAGGATGGTACGGTCCTCCTGAAACCCTGAATATGGCCAATAGTACAGCCTAGCTGAATGGGGTCTCTGAATCGTCTGAAACTCTCCCGGATGATAGATCGGGCATCCACAAGCACTTGAGAGAAGTCTCAAGATCAGATCTAGCCTATAGCCTTCTAGATCTGAGAATTAATGAATCTCCAAGTCGTACCCTTCCTCCTGAAATCGTCCCAACCTGCAGTAAATGATGGGGACATGATAACTCCTCCAAGAAGCCCTCAAACTAATGAGCAAGGGTTTGCAAGCAAAACCCAAATGATGGAAAACTCTCAAGCTTATTCCCTTGTTTGGATCGAACTCTTCCTCAACAATTGGTGCACCCCTACAAGAAAACCCTAGCTGGTACGGCCCTGTTGATCCAAATGATACGGACCTGCTAGCCCTCCTAAATAGATTATAGTTGTAGAATGTTGTGGGTGGAGTATTTCATCCTCGAGACCAAGCTTGGAGCTAGGTGAGTGGAATCTTTCACCACTGAGCTGCTCACTAGGGTTTGTAATATCAAAACCCTCAAAACTGTATGCTCAAGAGCATCAACAAGAAAAATACCAAAATCCAGAATGAATAATAGGTGTGCCCTAGCCTTCCCTTTATACTTTTATTCTATTTCTCTGTTGAGTTAGGTTAACCCCTAGGGTTAACTCCTAACTCAACCTCCAGCGCTTTTATTCCTCCATTGAGTTATCTTTTAACTCTTTTTCACCTTTTCATCAAGTCAACTTAATAATATAACTTTAGTTTTGTTGACCCTTCCCCTTAGTGTGAGACTATGGCCTAGTGGGGATGCCTAGGCCACTGAGTCTTCTCAATACCTCTTCAGCAAGAGGTGGGGGACATTACAGTCTCCCCTACTAGAAATTGCTTGTCCTCAAGCAATTCCAAACCTGTTTCTCTCACCACTTGTTCATTTTCCCACGTGGCATCCTTAATGGGTAGATCCTTCCACCTGATCAAGTACTCTTTGATGCTTCTTTTCCTGAGCCTCTTCTCCCAAACCTCTAGTATCTCTTCCGGAATCAAAACAAATTTCCCTTCTTCGTCCATGGGAGGTATTACCTCGATGGGTGTGATGTGTTGGCCAATGGCCCTCCTTAGGCAGGACACATGGAAGACATTGTGTATCCTCCTGCCCTGTGGAAGCTCCAGCTCATAAGCTACGGCCCCTATCTTCCTGCTAACTCTGTAGGGCCCAAAGAAACGTGGTTGTAGTTTCTCTACTCCACTTCTTTTTATAGAAGCATGTATATATGGTTGTAGCCTTAGATAGACTAAGTCACCAACCTCAAAAGTACACTCAACTCTGTGCTTGTCTGCTTGGACCTTCTACTAGTTTTGTGCTCTCTGTAGATGATCCTTTAGCTCCCTGAGAATGTCTTGGCTTTACTGTACCCAATCTTGTACCATAGGTTCCCTGCTGTCACCAAAAGCAATCTTTACAAAAGATAGTGGATCATAGTTGTACAAGGCCCTAAATGGTGACATGCCTATGGACACGTTCTGGGTGGTGTTGTAGCAGTACTCTCCTAAATGCAACCATCTGACCCACGCCTTCTACTGCCCTGCTACATAATTCTTGAGGCAGCCTTCTACCCACTTGTTGACTATCTCAGTTTTCACATCCATCTGAGGCTGATAGCTAGTACTAGGGGTCAAGGTCATACTAACCAATCTGAACAACTGTTGCCAAAAGGTACTCATGAACCTGCTATCCCTGTCACTGACAATGGTCTTGGGTAGACCGTGTAACCTGAAAATCTCCTTGAAAAATAGTTCGGCCACATGTGTTGCGCTGAAGTCTGTGGCTCTGGAGAAGAAGTGTGAAAACTTCGTCAACCTGTCTACCACCACAAAAATGCAGTCCTTCCCTTGTGTTCTTGGCAACTCAGTGATGAAGTCCATGGATATGCTTTCCCACTTGTGCTTTGGAATGGGTAAGGGTTGTAGTAATCTTGTTGGGTGAGTATGCTCATCCTTGTTCACCTAGCATGTAGTACACTCCTTTACATGCTTTATTACATCCTCCTTGACGCCCTTCCATGAGAACCTCTCTCTTACCTGCATGTACGTCTTGTTGATCCCATGGTGCCCTGCCATTGGTGAGTCATGACATGCTTGCAACACTTTGGCCTTGAAAGTCGATCCAGGAACCAAAAAAATCCGGCCCTTGTAGTAGATGAGGTCATTTATAATCCTGAAGTTATCATCCTGTACCTGCCCATCCAGTAGTTGACAAGCGAACCGATCCTTCGCATACTCCATCACCAAGTGGTCTTTCCAATCAATCGATACACCTGTCATGGCAAAGATGGATGGCCTCCTAGACAATGCATCAGCCACCACATTGTTCTTCCCTTTGAAAAACTCAATGTCAAAGTTGTAGGCCTGTATTCAGCTTACCCATTTTTGTTGCCTCTCATTTAAGTCCTTCTGCTCCAAAAGGTATTTGAGACTGTTATGATCTGATTTGACCACAAACCATGCACCTACCAGATATTGTTAGAATTTTGTTAGTGCATGCATGATAGCCATCATTTCTTTGTCATAAATGTTGTAGAGTAGCTCATGACCCCTGAGTTTTCGGCTCTCATAGGCAATAGGGTGCCTATTCTGCATCAGTACAACCCTTATCCCTTCTCCTAAGGCATGACACTCCAAGGTGAAAGGTAGGCCGAAATCTGGAAGAGCTAGGATTGGGCACGTACTCATCACCTTCTTCATCTTGTCCATCGTCATTTGAGCTTCCTCATTCCATTTGAAGGCTCCTTTCTTATTCAAATCGGTCAAGGGTGCACACAGCTGAGAAAACCCCTTGACAAATTTCCTATAGTACGTGCATATGCTCAGAAATCCTCTTAACTCTGTGAGTGTCTTAGGAGTAGGCCACTCCATAATGGCTTTTATTTTTTCCTGATGTACATGCACCCCTTTTGCTCCAATGATGTAACCCAAGTAAAGCACCTCTGTCATTCCAAACTCACATTTGGACTCCTTAGCGTATAGTGATTGTTCCTCCATGATTGACAATATCTAATCCACATGTCAGAGGTGTTCCTCCCACGTCTTGTTGTAAATGAGCAAGTCATCAAAAAATACGAACAAGTGCTTCCTCAGTTGCTTGTTGAACACATGGTTCATACAAGATTGGAATGTGGTTGGGGCATTGGTCAACCCGAAGGGCATCACTAAGAACTCATAATGGTCGTAATGACATCTGAAGGTTGTTTTTGAGATGTCCTCTTCCCTCATCTTGATCTGATGATATCCAGAACGAAGGTCAATCTTTGTGAAGTAGATAGCTCCATGCAATTCGTCTAGCAACTCATCAATCCTTGGTATCGAGTACATATTTTTTATTTTCTTTTTATTCAAGTCCCTGAAGTCAATTCACATCCTCATAGTGTCATCTTTCTTCTTAACTAGCACTACTAAAGAAACAAAAGGGCTAGTGCTCAGCCTGATGTGCCCCATGTCCAAAAGTTCCTTGATGGCCTTTTCTATCTTGTCCTTGTACTTCTTCGGATGCCTGTATGGTGTGGTGATGACTGGTTTTTCTCCTCTCTCTAGCTTAATAATATGCTCAAACCCCCTGTCTGGTGGCACCCCTGGAGGAATTGGTCCAAACACCTTGTGGTGCTTGTCAAGGATTTGTTGGATCTCAGGGGTGTAGTGAATCTTACCCTGCTCATCCACACGTGCTTAAATCTTGCATTCTGCTGCATATACTATCTCATCTCTTCGGAAGATGGCCTCCATCCTCTTGGCCGTGACCACCTTTGCAGCATTCCCTGTCATGCCTTGGAGCACTACCTTTCGTCCACCCTCCTCTGTAAACGACATCTCCATGGTTTTGTAGTTGATGGTGATAGGCCCCAACGTACTGAGCCACTGAACTCCAAGGATGATGTTGGTATCTGGAAGGTCCATGACATAGACGTCTTGTACCAGCTCATGCCTACCCAATGTAAGCTTCATACCAGGAATGTACCTGTCACAAGGCATATTGCTTCCACCTGCTACCTCCACCTTGAACCCTTCAAACTCTACTATGGGTATATTCCTCCTTTTCAGCAATGCTGAATCAATGAAGTTATGAGAGGCTCCCCCATTAATCAAGACCGACACCTTTTGTCCCTGCAAGACTCCCCTCATCTAGAAGGTGTTATATTTAGGCACTCCGCTGATAGATGCTATGGTGGCTTTCTCCTTAGTTGTATTGTCCTATCCTGGGATATCCTCCTCTGTTGTCTCAATGGTTTCGGCCTCAATGTTCTGTATCTGGCCGATCTCCTCCTCTTCCTCATTGTCTGAAGTGACTTCTATGTAATGCACTTGACCATGGCCCATGCACTTATGTGTCAGGTTCCATGGTTCTTTGAAAGTGAAGCAAAGTTGCTTCCTCCTTAGTTCTCTCCTGGTGTTCTCATCCACTCTACCACGTCCCTTGTCAAAACCCCTTGGGTCACGTCCTCCCTGATTCATTGGAGGCCTTTGGTCTCTCCCCCCAGCATCAAGAGGTGGTCTAGGTATAAAATTCGGCCTAGCAGTTAGTCCTAGGTCCCTCGTCCTCCAGATAGCATTCTGTAGGTTGGTAGGCTTAAAATCCTTTACCCAACCCTTCAAGGGCTCCATCAGCCCTTCAGTGAAGAGCATCGTGAGTCTGGTTGGTGATATATCTTGCACCATCATGATCAACCTCTGAAATTCTTCAATGAATGCCTCAATCATACCTGTTTGTTTCAGTTGTGTGAGCTCCCTAAAGTGCAGCTCTAAATCTCCCTGATCAAATCTATCAATGAGCCTCTGGGTAAATTATGTGTAGGACATTATATGATTGTGCCCTAGTGTGGTGACTCCATGGTACCACCAATCATGAGGTTTTCCATCTAAGTACATGGTGGCAAATTTGATGACTTCAATCTCCATCATGGGATAAAGCTGTAGATAGGTATCCAACTTTTGCACCCATGCTTGTTCTGTCATCTTGGTTGTACCATCAAAGTATGGGATCTCTATCTTCCCTGCTCTTCGTTCAAACTCAAAATTGTTCTTGTGGTTCATCCTGGGCTTATTTCTAAACTTGAGTTGGAAATATTGATCCAGGGACATCTGCCTCTGAATGATCATGTCAAGGTCGTAGTACTCCTCAGTACATTGTGCCATCTACTCCACAAAGTCATCCACCTGCTCCTGTTGCACCTGTTCATATATGAATGTGGGCAAGTATGGTCTAGAGTTAGCACTACTACCCATTTTTCCATATGACGTGCCTCCTCCATGGCTTCCCTCAGAGCTGGGATCTTTCTCCGAATTGTATCTAATTTCACCATGGGATCCACCAGATCCCCCATATCCACCATATCCACCAGATCCACTAGCCACCTTGTTTCCATATGACTTAGGGTCTTTCCCCTGATGAGTCATCTTCATCAATAGTTGGGTTATCATCGTTTGGTTCTTAACAATATTCCTCATATTCCCATCTACCTTATTTAAGGTCTCAGTGATCTCGGCCTGTTCCCTCCGGTTTGTCTCCTGGATTTCCTGCAAGTGATGGACCAAGTTGCTCTCTGTAAGATTTAGGGTCTTATGGAATTCGGTTGCTAAGTAGGCCTAGCCTTGTGGCTCTCGGTCATCTTCTGAGCCCTCCATTTTAGCTTCTATTTCATTGGTTTGTTTCTTCCTTCTGCCCATAAAGATCCCACTATACCTCTGCATGCACTAATCCCCACAGGTTTGGAGGATCAAAGCTTTGATGACACTGTAATGATCCCAAGCCAATTTTTCGCTTGGAATCACTAACTAACCACTGATTTGATTCTTATTTGTTGCATATGCAGGTTGACCATGAATATTTCAGCCTTAGGGTTTATTCAGTTATTTAACCATGGATTTACATAAATATCATTGCCATCATATGAATATCATCAACACTACACAAGATAGGAACCACAAGAAAATAACTGAACTTTATTATAAGAAAGCAAGCACCTGATACAATAGAGAAGAAGATCTAAATAGATGGCTTCAAGGAAATACTAGAGTTGTATACAAAATGCTCCCAAAGATACAAATCAAGCCTCCCAAAGGCTGCCAATAGAATATGAACGCTCACTTGAAAGACCAGGGTTTCGGCCTCATCTCAAGCAACTGGTACGGCCCTAATGATTGTTATTACGACCCGCTGAAGACAAAGTACACCAAGGGTTCGACCCTCCTGAAGATATGAACCTCATGATGTTACCAAACTCTCCCCATTGATAGATCAAGGCAAGGGAAGCCTCCTCCTGAAGTATGAAGCTCAAACACTGAAGCTTCCTCCTCAATCTGCATAAACCCTAGGATGGTACGGTCCTCCTGAAACCCTGAATATGGCCAATAGTACGACCTAGCTGAATGGGGTCTCTGAATCGTCTGAAACTCTCATGGATGATAAATCAGGCATCCACAAGCACTTGAGAGAAGTCTCCAGATTAGATCTAGCCTATAGCCTTCTAGATCTGAGAATTATTGAATCTCCAAGTCGTACCCTTCCTCCTAAAATCTTCCCAACCTGGAGTAAATGATGGGGAGATGATAACTCCTCCAAGAAGCCCTCAAACTAATGAGCAAGGATTTGCAAGCAAAACCCTAATGCTGGAAAACTCTCAAGCTTCTTCCCTTGGCTAGATCAAACTCCTCCTCAACAACTGGTGCGCCCCTGCAAGAAAACCCTAGCTGGTATGGCCATGTTGATCCAAATGGTACGGCCCTGCTAGCCCTCCTAAATAGATGATAGTTGTAGAATGGTGTGGGTGGAGTATTTCATCCCCAATACCAATCTTGGAGCTAGGTGAGTGGAATCTTTCACCACTAAGCTGCTCACTAGGGTTTGCAATATCAAAACCCTCAAAACTGTATGCTCAAGATCATCAACAAGCAAAATACCAAAATCCAGAATGAATAATAGGTGTGCCCTAGCCTTCCCTTTATACTTTTCTTTTGTTTCTTTGTTGAGTTAGGTTAACCCCTAGGGTTAACTCCTAACTAAACCTCCAACGCTTCTATTCCTCCATTGAGTTATCTTTTAACTCCTTTTCACCTTTTCATCAAGTCAACTTAATAATATAACTTTAGTTTGGTTGACCCTTCCCCTTAGTATGAGACTGTGGCCTAGTGGGGATGCCTAGGCCACTGAGTCTTCTCAATACCTCTTCAGCAAGAGGTGGGAGACATTACAGTAATATCAAGAGGCTCCTCTTACACCAGAGTTAATCACGAGGTTGTGCGAAGTTAGTTGAAGGGATATCCCCCAGATACCTTCTTAGCGTTAGAGATATTTCTGGGGATCTATTCGTATCTGGGGATCTTGCTAGTGCCCTCACCTCCATGAGAGGCAATGCTTTCAAGGTTTTGGGCTTTGCTACCCTGCCCATATGGTGGACCTGACTTACATCTGCTCGCAAGTGTGTCGATTATACATTGGTTGCTTAGTTGCTTGACTTAGGTGCCACATAGGTTACTTGCAAGGGTTATTCTACAGGTACCCTAGGCCAGATAAGGTTCAAAAAACACACAGCCTTTATGGAAGATTACCTCTCTGGGGGGATCTGATCGACTGGTTGTTAAGCCCACGAGGGCCATTACAACTGATTTTGTTACCTTGGATCTTTAGCGGGGAGTCTCAGGGCCCTCTTGGGTGAGACATACCTTCTTTAGGGAGGGAGGTCCCTTTCAGCCACTTTACCCCGTGTGTGTGCATATTGGTCGTTTGAATTTTGGTGTGCTCTTTGATTACTAGTTGTCCCTAGGATTTATTTTTTGTATCTTGAGTCTTAAGTCATCGTGGAGTCGAACTAGTGTCCCCGTTGGTCCCGTCGCTTGTTACAGTTACCACCAGATTTCAAGTCTTTTCCTTCTAAAAGGCGTAGAGTTATTAGACGTGGTACACACACCTCCATTGTTCAGACTTGTGATTCTACAAGGATGAGTATTGAACCAAGTCTTCAGAACAATGGGAGCCCTTCGACTCCCAAACCTATTATAGTTGTTGGCACCCCTTCGACTCCTGCAACCACAATGGTTCTAGTGTCGGAGACACCTATCATTACTATTGCCCTTCCTATAGTGAATGCTCAATCTCTTGCATCGAACCTATTTGGGTCTTTTGGTCACTAACCGAGCTAAGATGTTCAGTCCATCCCTATGGCCTCTAGTCCTTTTTCCTATGGTATGTCGAATTTTACTTCACAGTTTTCAAACTCCATTCTAGTTGTTGGCCCTAATGATAGCATTGGACTTGGGGGCACTACACCTCCTTATACTCCATTCTTGTTTTGTGGTTATCAGATGCCTCAAATGACTCCCGATATGGGAGGCATTCCTTGTTTTAACCCTGGGTCTAACCCTCTTACTTCTGGGTGGTGCAACCAACCTAGCGGACAAGCTTATGCTCAAGTTTCATCCTATACCCTCACCTCCTTAGTGTCGATTCCGACCAATAGGTTCGGCATGAAGAATCCACCTCTATCCTCCAAATTCACCCCCAGAGGAGGTCAGTTTCACGCCTTGGGCAACCCCCAACCCAGAGCCACTCCGGTTGGGGGAAATTTTTATATCCCCCATCAGAACATTCATACTGGAATGATGCCCAACCAACCTCTTATGAATCAGCTTGGAGGAGGGTCTTAAAATACCGGAGAGGGCCATGGTGCTTACCAGAACCCTAGATGGGCTACAGTTCCTCAAACACAATCTTTCCAGAGAGCTTGGGGCCAGATGCCGCAACCCCGTCTCCCTTTTCTGGCCATGCTTAATCTGCCAGACTTGTCTAAGTTGATGAACGACCATGTGTGTCATGATCCTACATGGCCCCTCGTCCCCACCAAACTTCCTTCAGACATTCCAAACTTCAAAGGTAAGAATGGTGAGGATCCTGGTGATCACGTTACTACCTTTCACCTATGGTGCTCCTCGAATTCCCTTAATGACAATTCCATTCGGTTAAGATTATTTCAACACGTCGTCATTTGGGTGGTTGCGAAATGGTATATTGAGCTACTTAGGGGGGCATATGGGACCTTTAGTTAGATGGTGTTATTCTTCCTTAACCACTTCCAATTGTCGGTTCATTACGATGTTGACCTAGCGACTTTACACGAAGACACAACCACTCATATCTCGGATCATATCCAGGAGTGGCGCAGATAGAAGAGATTGATTAAGACCTCCATCCCTCCGGACCTTTCTTTTAGAATGGTTCCTGAAGTCTTTGTAGCCTCCTATCTCGAAGGATGTTTCTATATCCGGGGTTACCACTGAGGAAGAAGCGATCTGCAAAGCCCAATAGTTAGATATTATATACATTCAGTCTGGGATGTTATACCACATTATTTCGGATGCACAGCGGTCAACATATGACCCTAGACAAAAGCTCAGACCTCATGTCGATGGAATTGTAGGCTCCACCAATGTAAAGTCTACAGACTCGGTGACATTCCATTTGAAAGAATTGTCTTTAAACCATTCTGCAGGAGGGCCAGCTTCGTCTATGTCTTCCAATCCCACTAAGTCGGCGGATGTACATTTCGTGCAATTGTTAACCGACCCACATGGTAACCAACAACTAGCAGGAATGAGAAGAAAGGACGTAATAATAATTGTAAGGGTGGGAAAAATAATAATAAACCCAAGGACAATGGTAATAATGAGAAGATGAATAATAATGCTAGAGAGGGCAAGAAAGAAAGGCTTAAGGTGAAATTTCCATGTAATATTTGTACAGACAATCACCTTACTCATTTATGCCCCAAACTTGTGGAAGTTGAGATGCTATTATCTCTACTGCTCGTCGTGTTGACGAATCCTTTCCCACATAACCAACACATGGCCTCGAGCTCCTCAAATGCAGTAAATACGGTCGGTAGGAGTCAAATCTCGTCGTCGCATGGCGGTGATCGTTTGTGTATCAATATGGTCGATGCTAAGGTTCATATAGCCACCCGATCTCACAATTATAGCTCTTCACAGGCTATGCCTGGTCTAGAATCTCCTCCTACTCCTCTGGAGATGACTTTACAGATTGAAAAAACAGAGCCACCACCTTGTATTCTGAAAGGAGTACTCAAGAGCTCTACTCACAATCCAAATGATAGAGTTGCCCAAAATTACTCTATTGTTGAGGACCTGGGTCAAACCCCTTGTGCGATGTCGGCTCTGGAGGTACTCCAGATGTGTCCTTCACAGAGGAATGCCTTGCTATTTGCATTAGGAGCTCTAGACTCCAGTGGATTATTACCACTCTGGGGGGATCTGATCGACTGGTTGTTAAGCCCACGAGGGCCATTATAATTGATTTTGTTACCTTGGATCTTTAGCGGGGAGTCTCAGGGCCCTCTTGGGTGAGACATACCTTCTTTAGGGAGGGAGGTCCCTTTCAGCCACTTTACCCCGTGTGTGTGCATATTGGTCGTTTGAATTTTGGTGTGCTCTTTAATTACTAGTTGTCCCTAGGATTTATTTTTTGTATCTTGAGTCTTGAGTCATCGTGGAGTCGAACCAGTGTCCCCGTTGGTCCCGTCGCTTGTTACAGTTACCACCAGATTTCGAGTCTTTTCCTTCTAAAAGGAGTAGAGTTATTAGACGTGGTACACACACCTCCATTGTTCAGAGTTGTGATTCTACAAGGATGAGTACTGAACCAAGTCTTTAGAACACTGGGAGCCCTTCGACTCCCAAACCTATTATAGTTAATGGCACCCCTTCGACTCCTGCAACCACAATGGTTCTAGTGCCGGAGACACCTATCATTACTATTGCCCTTCCTATAGTGAATTCTCAATCTCTTGCCTCGAACCTATTTGGGTCTTTTGGTCACTCACTGAGCTATGATGTTCAGTCCATCCCTATGGCCTCTAGTCCTTTTTCCTATGGTATGTTGAATTTTACTTCACAGTTTTCAAACTCCATTCTAGTTGTTGGCCCTAATGATAGCATTGGACTTGGGGGCACTACACCTCCTTATACTCCATTCTCGTTTGGTGGTTCTCAGATGCCTCAAATGACTCCTTATATGGGAGGCATTCCTTGTTTTAACCCTGGGTCTAACCCTCTTACTTCTGGGTGGTGCAACCAACCTAGCGGACAAGCTTATGCTCAAGTTTCATCCTATACCCTCACCTCCTTAGTGTCGATTCCGACCAATAGGTTCGGCATGAAGAATCCACCACTATGCTCCGAATTCACCCCTAGAGGAGGTCAGTTTCACGCCTTGGGCAACCCCCAACCCAGAGCCACTCCGGCTGGGGGAAATTTTTATATCCCCCATCAGAACATTCCTACTGGAATGATGCCCAACCAACCTCTTATGAATCAGCTTGGAGGAGGGTCTTAAAATACCGTACAGGGCCATGGTGCTTACCAGAACCCTAGATGGGCTGTAGTTCCTCAAACACAATCTTTCCAGAGAGCTTGGGGCCAGATGCCGCAACCCCGTCTCCCTTTTCTGGCCATGCTTAATCTGCCAGACTTGTCTAAGTTGATGAACGACCATGTGCGTCATGATCCTACATGGCCCCCCGTCCCCACCAAACTTCCTTCAGACATTACAAACTTCAAAGGTAAGAATGGTGAGGATCCTGGTGATCACTTTACTACCTTTCACCTATGGTGCTCCTCAAATTCCCTTAATGACGATTCCATTCGGTTAAGATTATTTCAACACGTCATCATTTGGGTGGTTGCGAAATGGTATATTGATTTACTTAGGGGGGGCATATGGGACCTTTAGTCAGATGGTGTTACTCTTCCTTAACCACTTCCAATTATCGGT
Organism: Picea engelmannii; assembly: GCA_009831015.1. Classification (NCBI taxonomy): domain Eukaryota; kingdom Viridiplantae; phylum Streptophyta; class Pinopsida; order Pinales; family Pinaceae; genus Picea; species Picea engelmannii. Next base: position 21,265 of record ML785215.1, on the reverse strand, counting down.
TCATTACGATGTTGACCTAGCGACTTTACGCGAAGAGACAACCACTCATATCTCGGATCATATCCAGGAGTGGCGCAGATAGAAGAGGTTGATTAAGACCTCCATCCCTCCGGACCTTTCTTTTAGAATGGTTCCTGAAGTCTTTGTAGCCTCCTATCTCGAAGGATGTTGTTATATCTGGGGTTACCACTGAGGAAGAAGCGATCTGCAAAGCCCAATAGTTAGATATTATATACGTTCAGTCTGGGATGTTATACCACATTATTTCGGATGCACTGCGGTCAACATATGACCCTAGACAAAAGCTCAGACCTCATTTCTATGGCATTGTAGGCTCCACCAATGTAAAGTCTACAGACTCGGTGACATTCCATTTGAAAGAATTGTCTTTAAACCATTCTGCAGGAGGGCCAGCTTCGTCTGTGTCTTCCAATCCCACTGAGTCAGTGGATGTACATTTCATGCAATCGTTAACTGACCCACATGGTAACCAACAACTAGCAGGAATGAGAAGAAAGGACGTAATAATAATTGTAAGGGTGGGAAAAATAATAATAAACCCAAGGACAATGGTAATAATGAAAAGACGAATAATAATGCTAGAGAGGGCAAGAAAGAAAGGTGTAAGGTGAAATTTCCATGTAATATTTGTACAGACGATCACCTTACTCATTTATGCCCCAAACTTGTGGAATTTGAGATGTTATTATCTCTACCGCTCGTCGTGTTGACGAATCCTTTCCCACATAACCAACACATGGCCTCGAGCTCCTCAAATGCCGGAAATACGGCCGGTGGGAGTCAAATCTCGTCATCGCATGACGATGATCGTTTGTGTATCAATATGGTCGATGCTAAGGTTCATATAGCCACTCGATCTCGCGATTATAGCTCTTCACAGGCTATGTCTGGTCTAGAATCTCCTCCTACTCCTCTGGAGATGTCTTTACAGATTGAAAAACCAGAGCCACCACCTTGTATTCCGAAAGGAGTACTCAAGAGCTCTACTCACAATCCAAATGATGGAGCTGCCCAAAATTACTCTATTGTTGAGGACCTGGGTCAAACCCCTTGTGCGATGTCGGCTCTAGAGGTACTCCAGATGTGTCCTTCACAGAGGAATGCCTTGCTATTTGCATTAGGAGCACTAAACTCCAGTGGATTGAAAGTTATCAAGTTTGACATCACAAATGTGAAGCATCGCTTTCCTTACCATGTGGCATTCCAAATCCACGTGGGGTACTCAAAGTATACCATCATATGTGTGGTTGTTGATGAAGGTGTTTCTATGTGTGTGATGTCCTTGATCTGTTGGAAAGCTCTCGGCTCTCCGACTCTCTCTCAATCGCCGACCATGTTGACTGCTTTTGACGGTCGTTCCTTCCGCCCCCACGACATTCTTCCTACCTTTTCGGTCCAGTTAGGTGGGAAGACGGTAGAGGTGGATGTTGAGGTAGTTGATGCACCTCTTGATTATAACTTGTTACTAGGACACAATTGGACCTATGCTATGATTGTCGTTGTATCGTCTGTCTTTCGCACTCTTTGTTTTCCACTGGATGGGAAGATTGTGACTATCGACCAGTTATCCTTTGCATATGCTAGCCCCAATGCATATGTTGGACCGTCGATACCCGTGGTCAACAATTCTCAGACGACAACTGAGAATATCAGTGTCGAAATGTATTCATCCCTTAAGGGTACCTTCGACTTCATGGCACTGATTCACCATGTTTACACCATGTCCAATAGGCTCATTTAGTCATAGAGGTTCGTTCCTTTCCACACTTCCTATTTTAACGATCCTTAGACCCTACCTTCCTCGACTTCATCTTGCGAAGGTCAGTCACATGCTGAAATGGACATGCCACTATCGGCAACGGATATTGCGTATCAAGTTGTTCTTGACTCTTCCCTCGATTTTGATCCTGTTACCTCTCCGACGGACAAGGAGGATCCTATTCTTAAGCCCGTGTGGGCCACTTCATTGTCTTGTTCACCTGAATGCCTCGATGAGACTTTTCCCTCAGATGAAGCTATCATCGAAGCCATGAATGGTTCCGACAAACCTTGGGATGATATGCATCATTGCCCTTATTTTCTCCAAGATCCTGAAAGAATCGAACAAGATGACTTTCGATCTACTTTGAGTAAGATAGTCGGTCACCCCATAGTTCCACTTCATACGTGCGACATTTATGCCGAAGGAAATATGGAAATTATCTCTCCTATCGTCACGATCGATATCTCTCGTACCCCTGGCAAGATTGAAATCGTACATGTTGGTGCAGATTGTTTGCTAGAAGAAATCTTGATCTACATCGAACTCTTCAAGGAATTTTGAGATGTTTTTGCTCGGTCATATGAAGAGATGTCAAGAATCGACCTTCATATTGTCGAGCATGAGATTAGAACTTATCCGAATGATAAACCTGTTCGAAAAAGTCTTAGAGTTCTCAATCCCCAGAAGGCCCCTACTATTAAGGTAGAGGTAGAGAAACTACTTAACGCTGGATTTATCTACCCAGTTCCCTTGACTGAATGGGTATCCTCCTGTGAATAAGAAGTAAGGAACCATCTGTGTATGCATGGACTTTCGTGACCTAAACAAATCATGTCCTAAAGACAACTTCCCGATACCTTTCATCGATCAGATTCTCGACGAGTGTGTGAGAAGCGAAGTGTTTTCTTTAATGGACGAATTTTCAAGGTATAACCAAATTCAAATTAAACCTGAAGCTCAACACAAGACGACATTTATTTGTCCTTGGGGTACTTTCGCATACCGAAAAATGACTTTCGGCCTTAAAAACGTCGGAGCAACCTTCCAACGTGCTATGAACTTCGCATTCCATGATCTTAAGCATATAGTCGAAGCTTACCTTGACAATCTTCCTGCTCACTCTCGTAAGAGAGCGGATCACTCTACACACCTTCGGCTAGTTGCTTCTCACTCTCGTAAGAGATCATATCACTCTCGTATGAGAAGAGATGTTGTTGTTACACGCATTCGTCTGAGCATAATGATTACAACGAGGCTCTAGAGGCCTTTTTGATATTACTCATGAATTCCAAAACCCAGGACATCCAAAAACCTAACCCTAATAGGTGAAACACCAAAATTCATGTGGGCCCCTATGGGTAAGTTGGTACTTCAAATTCTCGGGGTCGTAACTTTTGCATACGACCTTCGTTTTAGGCGCATGATAGCTTGTTGAAAAGGTCTTTCAGAGAGATATACATTATGCTGTCAAAATTTGACTATGCCTACAGTTTGATTGTGGCGAGCCAAAAAAACACTGTTTAAGGGTCCAAAACGGCCCTGGAAGTACAACAAGATGTGTTGACATGAAAACTTACAAAATAAGTAAGTTGGATTAGGTGAGAGGCCAACAGTGTCCACCTGGAAGATGTGTAGGGCTTAAGACAACCCCAGAAGTGTAGAACCCACAATTACAAGGAAGTACAGAAGAACGTGTTGAACTAAAAACGGACAAGAGGAGCCAGTTGGAATAGGTGGGTGGCCACCAATATCCACATGGATCATGGAGCTTCCTTCATGTTGGATCCTGAGAACTAGGTGGTTGTAGACACCTTCCGGTTGGAGCCAGAGAACCTAGGGGGTTCTATCCTCCTTCTAGTTGGAGCCAGAGAATCGGGCTGTTGTAGATTCCTTCAGGTTTGAGCCTGAAAATAGGGGGTTGGAGCCTCCTTCCAGTTGTAGCTATATAATTGGGAAGTTGATGCTTCCTATGAATGAATTATTGATATATATATATAAGAAATCATTATATGGTTTTCTCCCATTTGGGCTTCCACCTAAATACTAGTGTATTGTGTTCTTGATGTGATGTTGATGTGATGTTGCTTATGTTTACATGCTTGTGATATATTTATTGGATGCATTCATAAATGATACAATGATGATATACTGCTAAAAATTATTGGTAAAGATAAAGAATATATATTTTGGTTAAAAGTGGAACAATTGCTCATTACTAATTCACCCCATATCAATAATCCAACAATTGGAATCAGGGCACGTCCTTCAAGAAACAGTTTAACCACTAGAAGGAGATCATGGATTACATTAAGATTAGGGTACCATAGTTTGACGGTCAGAACTATCCCTACTGGAGAAAACAAATGAAAATAACTTTATAGGTAGAGGGATATGACGTTTGGAACTCAGTTGTTGCAGAATACAATGCTACAAAGAAACCAAAGACTATTAAATAAGAACAACAATATAAAAATGGATCTCATCATGGAAGGACTATGTGATTCATCAAAGGGAAAAGTAGGCAAATTCTCATCAGCTAAAGAACTTTAGGATAAGCTACATAATATCTATTTTTCTCCCATCGCATAGTTAGAGTTTGCTAAAGGAGATGCAGGTACAAAACAAGAAGAAAGATGTCATCATATTAGACAGATTCATAAGAAGAAGAGTCTGAAGTATACGAAATCAATAGAGGTGAGTTCTTTTGTTTTAATTGTGAAAAGCGTGGACATCTTGAAGATGAATGCCCTTATTTGAAAATTGAAAGTGATACGACAGAAAAGCCAATTGAAATAGAAGCATAATTGATCAAGGTTTTAGATAAACTAAATAAGGAAAGAGATGAAAATATATCACTATTGATGAAACAAAAGGAAAGTGTTCAAATATTTGAAGAAGTCTTGTTGGTCATCAAGACCTTAAGAGCTCAGCTAGAAGAAGCCAGAAAGATCGAAGAAAATCTTAAAGGTCAAAAGTAGTATTTGGAAGCCAAAATAGCATAACAGAAGGAAGAAGCAAAAAAGAGAGAGAAGATATTGACATATCATTTCAAGGAAAGAACTAATTGTTTGAACCAGCTTGAGGCAGAGTTTGGTCAAGAAGAGAGAAGACTTGAAGAATAAATAATTACATTGAAGATCCAACTTGAAGAAGCAAAGAGGATAGAAGAATTCATGAAGATTCAAATGATGAAGAAAGAAGAAGAGGTTGAGAAGCTTGAAGAAGAATTTGTCACATTGAGAAGTAAAATCATCAAGCTTAGCAAGAACGTTGAAAAGACATAAACATCCACGTCAACAATATAGAATGAAGAAAAACATCCCGAGGTGCTAGAAAAGAAAAATGAAGAAAAGAGTAAGAGTTATGCAAAAGTACTCAAAGGAAGGAATCATGGTCAACAAGAATCAAAGAAGAATAATAGAGATACATCTTCAACAACACCTACCACGTTCAAGCAACAAAGAAGATTCAATCATAATGAAGGGATCCACAAAATAAAAGATCATGAACAACCAAGGCAAGAATTTAGAAGGACTACACTACAAAGAAGATCATGTTGGATTACTAAGAGGGGGGGTGAATCAGTAATAGAGCAATCTAATCCTTTTTAACCATATAATGCAAGTGTTATATCAATGTAGCATTATCATCCAGTATTTGCAGAGTAAATAAAAAATGAACAATCATACACATACACAATGCACCAGTGTTTTAATGTGGAAACCCAAAGCGGGAGAAAACCACAGAATGTTTTTTTTTATATGTCTTGAAGAACTACATTCATTGGAAGCACCAACTTCCTTTGTTTTCCAGATGCAACTAGAAGGAGGCTCCAACCCCCTAGTTTATCAGGCTACAACCTGAGGGAAGCTCCAACTCCCCAATTCTCTGGATACAACCAAAAGGAAGCCAAAACCCCCTATGTTCTTCGGCTACAACCGGAAGGTGGCTACAACCACCTGTCCTTGACCTGTCCAACCGCCCTAACGTATAAGTAGAATGATGGAACCACTGTCACACTATCACTGTGAGATATACTGCTATAAACCTGTACCAATCAACCTGCACCAAACAACCTGTACCAATAATCTGAACCATGCATCAACCATGCATCAACATGTACCTCAACCTGTAATCAACATGTACCATAAACAAGTGCATCAACCATGCACCAACCTGTACCTCAACCTCAACCAAAATCACTCATCAATTTCATCATCCAAATCTTATTTGTAACTCTGTAATAGACCTGGTGTATATGATCACATACCTGCAAATCTTCCTTAACTTTAACAACACGAGACTAACATTTTCATCAAACTTTACTTTAGTCTCACATGACTAGTTTTGGATTAGTCAACAACCCTAACTTGAAATAATCATAACTATGTACCTGTAATGAATAAAGATCTAAAAATAGTACACAATGTTCTTCAGTGTGTTTTATGCAATTCCTCCAGGTTTCACTACTTGGAACCTCTCAGAAAAGGAGTTATAGCAAAAATGACATACCTTGTTGAATTATGGCTTATTCTAGAGAGTGAACTTGTAGAGCGTGCCCGGCATGGAATATTTGTTGTATGGATCTGGAAATTGTACATAAAATACTTCAGACTGTACTCTAACCAACACATTTGGTCTTACTGAATTTGGATTTGTTATGAAGAAGTTATGACGTTTTTACCCGAAACACTTGTTTTAGACTAGTTTCAGGACTAGCCACAAACCTTATTTTCCATGGAGTGTAACTTCAAAAATAAAATGACCCACGAGCTGAAATTCGTACCACAACTACTTGGATATGTTTCCTCAATGGCCTCCTAATTTCACGGTCTGAATCATTCTAGAAAAAAAGTTATTGCGAAAATGGTGAGATGACCTATAAATAACATACCTTAGAAAGCATCATCAAAAGAATTTATCCTCCCTTGAATTTCGGCCTTATTTACTTCACCTTCCCTCTGAAATTTGACTTAGATATCCTTTGGTTACCTCAGTCGCCTGTAGATATTCAATATTCTCAAGTGTGATTAAAATGAGAGATCCTTACCTCTTATTTATACTTTCATGTAGCTTCCTCGACGAGTTGCCTTTTAACCATCTTAACCTAATTTCATTATTTTAGGGCTAACCCATTTCTAACCACTTTCCATAATTAGAAA
>ML785215.1:0-14220 GCA_009831015.1 Picea engelmannii | reverse complement strand
AAAATTCAATTCTGAAGTTAAAGGATGACAAATATACCTTGGATAGGCTATTTTATGAGAAATGTGGAATAAAATGAAGGAAAAATGGGCAAATAAAGAGGCAAAAGTATGGTTTGTGGAAGCACAAAAATGGACTCAACAGTTACCACGCCAGGGTAGTGACCTTTGGTTGCATGGCCAAGGGAAAGGGGGTCTCATCACGAGCCAACCTTATCGTTTCTGTGAAAGTGCTTGTGGGTAACACTGTTAGCTCTAGTCACCATGCCAAGGCAGTGTCCTCTAGTTAGTCCTTGAAATAAAAAAAAAGGAAAAAGAAAATAAAGAAAATAAAAGAATAAAGGCAATAAAGGGCTTGGAAAGAATTGCATCCATGACGGGTACAACTCGCCTTCTACAAAGGCACCCAGAGGTAATATCATGCATCCATGTCTCTCACTCTACCCATATGTCTGGACATCCTTTGACCACATCACCTCGTTTTACATGGCTTGGATGATACCCCTTGGAGACTTTCCTTTCCTTATGGATACTAGCCCAATAGGGTATTTTATCTTTTTCTTCGGCTTTGTATTGTAGGTCTTTGTAATATCTTTGAGCTATTGAATGATATATCAGGGTTTTTATGCATATTTTTGATAACCTTAATGATGAAACGTGATTAACATTGCAATGATCCCTGTGACTAATGAGCCCATGGAGGGCGAAGTTTTTGATGTGCAGGACCATGCCCGACGGACAGGGACCAGTTGGACCGGTACACATGGGGAGATTATTAGGTCAGACCTCCATGGGGCTGAAGAGCCCATCAGATGGTTGTTGGGACCCCATCAGGGGCAAATACAGGACAATGCTTGATTGAGCTTTTGCACCTGAGAAGAAGAAGAACGTTCCATCCAGGACACTTTGGCTGAGCCCAGCCCAAGGGGGTTGACCCACTTCAGGTGGAACATCTCCCTTTGATGGCCTAGGATGTCACCTAGGATCCATTGATGTCATCTTGATAGTGTGGTAGTCTGACAGGGCAGCTGGCACGTGTGGCAGGGTTTGGAGGCCCAAAGAGGGCCAACGTTTTGTCATTTGTGCTGGATTTTGCCCTAAAAGGGGCCAACGTCTCCCTCAGTAGGGCTTGACGTCTTGCTTATGCTAATTTAGGGTTTTGATTTAATAATTTAATGTAAAAACAATATGATTTTGGTTTGTAGCCTTGTCGACTATTTTTAATGACCTAATTTTAATTAGAGGTCATGATACACTATTTATTGAGGAGTTTTTCCCTCATTTTGACAATAACAAAGAACTCACTCTCTTGTGAGTTCTGATTTTTGCGCCCTGGTTTGGGTATTTGGTCTTTTATGCGAGGCACACTTGTTGGAGGAAGGATTTTCTTGGCATATTTGGCATTTCTCTTGAAGGAAGGTTTACAACTAGGGTTTGCATTACTATTTCTTCATGACATGTAAGCGTATTTTCTGCAAAACTTCTTAATTGAATGGTTGTAGGCTTGTATTCTTGCATTTATTATAAATTTGCTGATTTAAAACCCTAGGTGACAAGCACACAATTAGGTCCTTGTTTCATGTCCCCTAAAAGAGAAATATTCAGCCATTGAAGAAGGAAGAAAGAGCCTAGCATTTGCTACACTCTTTTCACTTTTTCCCCTTGTGCTAGCTGTGATTTTTAAAGGTTAAGAAGGAGGGGACATCCCAGGCCTAGGTCATCTACACCTAGGGCCGTACATATTCTAGGGTTTGGTGATAGAGCCTTGCCATCGCAACACTCTCCCTCACCTCATTCTCTTGTTTTAACTTATCTTTTATGCTAGCCGTTTTGCCAAGTTTGACCTAAGGAAGGAGGAAAGAGCACGAGGCCTTGCTTAAGAAACATCGGAGTGAGCCTCTTTCCCCTAGGGTTTTGATTCTAGGGCCCTACCATTGCAACACTCTAGAACCCTTCCCTCTTGTCCTTAGCCTTTTATCCCTTTAACTCTGCATCCTCTCCTTAATTGACTCCATCTACCCCTAGGCACTGATCTTAGATCCACAACGTTGAAGTGATAGTGCTCAAACAACTTCTTAAAACTCTTAAATTTGAAACCCTAACTAGGCTGACGTCATACTTGGTTATTCCATATTGACGCAACACCTTTTGATGATAAGCAATTAGATGATGGTTGAAAGCATTTATTGAGTAAAGGAGTGATTAAATACATTGTTGGCTACATCATCTCAATATTTATTGGTGAATTGATACTATTCCATTGCTATATTAATTGACATTGATCTCATTGATATCTATTGTTTTAATTGCTTATATATTGATATCAGATAGTCATATGAAGTACTAACCCATTGAATTATAACCTGCATATATTGTTTTTGCTATTGTCTTGTTTGGGGCAAGTGTTCTCATTTGGGCATACACTTCTTTATTGGTTGATTAGCCGGACTATCTGACCTTGGTGGTAACCTGTGAGGAGGAACTTCTCCTTTGACCTTTATAATTTGGCCTCTTCAAAACCCTAGGTTACCAGGGACGTCTCCCCTGGGCTAACCTCCCTAAATAGAAAGAACCTCCCCGTTGTGGTGACATTGGGTGGGGTAGGTTCCTGTTACACCAGTTTGGCCTCTATCCTCTAGCCTTTTGATCTAGCTACAAACTGTGCGATAACAATATTCACTAATGACCAGTAGTCAAGTGGTTTCTACCATGTTCGACTTCAACACATGTATTCACATGGTTAGATTTGTACTATAGAGTGGTGGAGATGAAGACCTTGGATCTTTTCTCATAGATTCAGGTTGCATTGGAGTATATTCAGATTGTATTTTTGCATAGATCCACAATGTATGTCTCGTGGCTATGTTCAAATTTGAGCCTTTAACACATAGATCCACAGTGTATTTTTGGTGTCTATGTTCATATTTGAGTCATATTGGCATGGATCCACAGTGTATGTTTGGTGGACATGACCTGTCTTACTTGGCATGGATCTTTGCATGTCAGCATTTATGCTTTGAGTCATTTGTATTCTGAGTATGGGAATGGCTACCTCAACAATGATATATTATCGTACTGTATTTCCTTGTTTGTTGGTAGGCTTCCAACCGACGTGTTCCTTGTTCCCAACACACACTCGACAAAGTATTTCAGCTATCACTTTGTTCCAACTTCATACTTTGGGGGGCTTATTGTTACACATTATTTTCATCACCCCTATGACTGTTAATGATGTATACCTATCCTTTGTCTTTAGAAGGATCAATTGCCCTAATCACGGAAGAAGAATGAAGATGAACTTTCCCAGAGAGATGAAATTATTTGTTCCTTTGTAAAAAACCTTGTAAAGAAGGATCGTTGCACCTTGCTTAGTGTTAAGGGTGTGACGATCTAGGATCGACGGAGGTTGCACCATAGTGCCCTGCGACATTGTCATAGTTTTATCAGTGTTAAGGGTGCAACTATCGTATGTACAAAGAAAAAGAGGAGTCAACACTTCTAGAATATAAGCTTCGAGGGTGAGGTGGCCTCCGATCGGTTTGGATCTGAGTCACATCCGTGATCTCATGGGATCATCCTAACCTCCTCACCCTATCCTTTTCAACTTATAAAAGGAGGGGAGTTCTCATGGGGAAAGTTAGCTTTGGAATGGTTAGAGAATTTTTGGAACTTCAGCTTAGTTACAAAGATTCAACTAATTAGATATTAGTCTAGCCAAGAGTTTGGATTAGCTTCAGTTATAGCTAATTCATATGGAGTGTTTGGGCCTATGGTGGCTTTGAGTTTCGCTTTGTGAAGCTGAGATCATAAGTAGTTGTCAGATCTACAATCTTAGAATCTGTGGAGTAGAAGTGTGTGGGAAGCAAGGAACTGTTGGAAGGGACCCTACAACATCAAGGCATCAGTTGTATTCTCTTTTTCATATTTCTAATACAGTAATATATTTCTTTCCCATAAAATTGTTCTTATTTTATTGTATGACTCCTTGATCACATACATATTTTTTGTTAAGTATACATTGTTGCTTTCACTTCGTTGGCTTATGTCTTTTTACAAGTTCAACATCCCATAAGCCTTGGAACGGAGTGAGGATGACACTAGCGAGGAGAAGTGACATTTAAAAGGTATGCCATTTATCTCTTGTTATTTAGTATGCTTGACAATTAAAACTTAGGGAAAGTTTTATATTTTGTCTTGTTTTGTTCTAGTTTCGGGGTGAAACTAGGGAGATCTGTTTGTGTCCGCACTTACTGATTTGTCTGATAACAACAGTATGAAAGGAAGTGTTATGCCACCATTATGCCAAGGGTAACCACTTGAACCATTGTGTTTGTTTATCAGAGACAAAGCAATGAAGGTAGCCTTCCAGACTTTTGTTAACTACCTCAGTTTGTCCATCAGATTGAGGATGATAAGATGATCAATGGGCCAATTGAGTACCCAAACAAGAAAATAATTGTTTCCAAAAATGTCCAGTGAAGATGGGATCTTTGTCACTTACAATAATCTTTGGGCTTCCATGTAGCTTTTGAACTATCTCCATGAATGTGGTAGCAACTATACTATCTTTGAAAGGATGAGAGAGTACACAAAAGTGTTTGTACTTGGAAAGTCTATCAATAATCACCATGATGACACTCTTTCCTTCAGACTTTGGTAACCCTGTGATGAAATCCATGGAAACCTCCTCCCAACACTAACTTGGAATGACCAATGGTTGTAAAAGACCTGGGGTCTTAATTGTTTCCACCTTATTTTGTTGGAAAACCAAACATTCTTCCACAAACCTTTGAACGTTAGTTTTAAGGCCATCCCAAAAAAATTCCCTCTTGACCCTATGATAGGTTTTCAAAAATCCCGAGTGCCCTCCTACTGGAGAGGTGTGCAATTCCAAAAGTACCTTTTGTTTGAGTTGTGAGTTCTTACATAAATATAAACAATGTTTGTACCATAGTGAATCATTTTTCCATGTAAATGTATCAGATGCACTAGAATCTTGTTGCAACCGTTGAAATGAGATTCCACACTTCTTCTTCATTCTTCCATTCATCCCTTGCTTCTGTTATCCAATCAGGTTAGATGATAGAGATAGCACCGAGAAATGCCTCATCATCTTCATCCTTTCTTGAGAGTGCATTTGCCACAACATTTTCCTTCCCTTTTTTCTAGATGTTTTCAAAGTCATAACCCAACATCTTGGTCACCCATTTTTGTTTCTCTTTTGAAGACAGTCTGTGTTCCAAGAAGTATTTAAGATTGTCATGATCTATTTTGATTCTAAAGTGCCTACCTATTAGGTAAGGGCATCATTGCTTCAATGCATGTAGTATTGCTATCATTTACTTCTCATAAATGGGTTTGTGTAAGTCCTTTCCCTTGAGTGGTCGACTTTCAAAAGCAAGGGGCCTTCCTTCTTGCATTAGAACAACACCAATGCCACTTTTCGAGGCATCACATTCCACAATAAATGTTTTTGTGAAGTTTGGTGTGGTCAAGAGAAGAGCTTTGCACATTGCCTCTCTAAGTTGTTCAAAAGCTTGAGTTGGCTCTCGAGTCCATGAAAATGCATCCTTCTTAGTTAATGCAGTTAAAGGTCATGCTATTCTTCCATAGTTCCAAACAAACTTGCGGTAATAACCTGTCAAACCCAAAAATCCTCTCAGATTCTTCAATGTTTTGGGAATCGACCAATCCATCATGGCTTTAATATTGTTAGGGTCTACCTTGACACCTTCATGACATACAATATGACCCAAATACTCTACCTCCTTCACCCCAAATAAACATTTGGATGGTTTGGCATATAGTCATTGCTCCTTTAGTAGCTATAGCACCCTGTCAACATGTCAAACACAATCTTACCAAGACTTGTTATAGATTAGTATATAATCAAAAAATACTAACACAAATTTTCGAAGGAAGGGATTGAAAATGGAATTCATCAACCCTTAGAATGTGGAAGGTGCAATCATAAGGCCAAAAGGCATGACCAAAAATTCATAATGGCCTTCATGAGTTCTGAATGTTGTTTTTGGGATATCTTCTTCCTTCATTCTAATATGATGATACCCTAAACGAAGATCCAACTTTGTGAAATAGATTGCTCCATGTAGTTCATCTAACAATTCATCAATGACGAGAATGGGAAACTTATCTTTAATGGTGATCTTGTTGAGCTCTCTATAATCTGGACACATACGCCATGAGCCCTCTTTCTTGAGTACCATTATCACATGTGCAGAGTAAGAACTTTGGCTAGTTCTAATAATGCCAACCTCTAACATTTCTTCAACCATACATTGAATTTCACTCTTCTGGGCATAAGGGTATCTATAAGGCTTGATGTTACGAGAAACACTCCTAGGAATTAAGTGAATAGCATGATCATGATCGCAAGTGGGTGGAAGACCTCTGGGAATATCTTCAAATACTTTGGAATGCTTATCAATGATCCCTTGGAGATCTAGGGGAATAGATGGCTTAGATGTTTGAACATCTAGTGAGCATAGTTGTACAATTACACCTGGATGCCCCTTTTTCAATAATTTTTTCATGCCATTAGATCTTATCACCTTACTGGGTTTCCATGTGATACCCCTTAACTCAAATTCCTTTCCTTCCAATGAAAATTTCATGAAAATTTCTTGAAAATTAAAAGCCATTGTTCCTAATGATTGTAACCATTGGACCCCTGGTACGACATCAACACCACCCATGGGTATAGCAATCATTGGACTATTCATTACATATTCCCCCATAGTAAGATTAATCTTATGACATTTTCTTGAGAAATTGATAGTTCCTCTATTTGCAATCATTACTTGAAACTATGGCACTGGATATATAAAGCAATTGAGAGATTTGGGTAATTTACAGTGAATGAAATTATGAGAACTACTAGAATCAATTAGCACTATTACCTTTTTATTTTTGATATATCCTTCGATCTTGAGGGTTTGAGGAGTGCTAATTCCAACCAATGCATGACATGATATGGTGGGAGTCATCTCTTTAGAAGAAATCTCTTCTACATATTCATCTTGAGATGGTTCTTTTTCTTATTCTTGTTCTTCTTCCTCTTCACAATCTATGTAGAATAATTTCTTCTCACCACAATTATGTCCCTTACTGTACTTGTTGTCACAATTAAAGCATGAACCTTTTGCTTTTCTTTCCTCCAATTGTTGAGGTGCTCTAGAAGAAGGAACATTATTATCTCAATAGATGTTAGGGGTGGTACTTCTAGTAGCCATAGCCAAATCTTTACTTTCAACATTTCTCGCCATCTTGAATGCATTCTCCAATGATTTAGGTTCCCAAAGCAAACCTCATGTTGAATGTTATCCTTTAAATTTCATATGAAGACATCAATCAAGTGGTCATCTAGAATGTTTGTTACCTTTATATTCAATTTTTGGAATTTCTCAATGTGCTCCGCAACTTAACCCTTTTGATTGAGATTTGTCAATTGGCTAAATAAGGTATTGCTCCTTGTATACTCATAGTGTGCTATAGAGAGAACAAAGCCATCGATACCATACAAACTGATTAGGTTCTAAATATAAGGATGCAATTCGTACCTTTTGTGTCTGTGACACATCATGTAGATAAAAAAACTACTCCATCTGGAGTATCCATGTGATTGGATCCTTGCCATCAAACTTCCTCCTATCGATCTTAAGAAAGTGGTTGGTCTTCAACCCAAAGCTAGAGTTTCTCCAATCTTGATTCATCTTCCTTGTGTCCTCATCATGAATTTCATGGGATACATTGTCACTTTCAGGTGGTCTCTCTAATAGCAACTTTTCAACCCTTCCATGATCTCCCCTTTTAATCCATCCATCTTAGTATCCATCATCGCTTCCATCTTAGCTTTAGTTGAATCCATCATCCTTTGTAGTTCATCTTTTATTACTACCTTCTTTTGTAAATCATTTATGTCCTTGCGCATTTCTTCACCTTCATCAATAGTCCAAGTAAGACTGTCTGAGGGATTACTTGGTGTAAAAGTTCCCTTTTTTGGTGGCATGTTGGCCAAGTATCACTGCAAGGCAGGAATTCCTAATTGGCTTGGGCAGAGGTCCTCACAGACAAGGGAGTGTCAGGTGCTATAGCTCTTTGATATACGTGCAGGGTCCAAAAATAGTACTCGGCCCAATAACCCAGGACACTAACTAAGGAGGATTGACCATGCCCTTAACCATACTATCCGACTATCTAGGTACTAGAGAGTGATCTCCCCGATTGCTATTCTCAGTGTACTATAGCAACAAGACGACCAAATGGTTTACTTGGTTGGTCTCAGGATTCTAGGGGGTCTCATGATATACACCAGGTAAGTGGGATCTCAAATCTGTGGTAGTTTTTTCTAATGTGAAACCGTTTGAAAGGGACCCTCTGATATACTCTAGGTACGTGGAAGAACCACACTATCCCCAAGTTGTAGCACTAACAAGTAACGACAATTCCAACGTTTAGAGAGGTTGGAATATGTTTGTATCTAAAAATCCCTAAGATTCTCCCAAATTTATGTGATACTCCTTTTATCCCACTTTATTCCAATTTTTGAATGACCCCAATTGGATCTTCTAGTCAAAAGATATGAAAATCNAAAAAAAAAACACACCTTTAAAACCTTGATTTGGAGACTGTTACGCTAGCCAACCTTTCTTCTACTGTAGATCTGCAATTTCGGCCCTTCTGAGTCTAAAATTTTAGCCTGATGTTTCTTCTTTCCAACCCCATAGGTTAGACCAAGAGTGGATTCTCCAAGATAATTTTATGATAACTTTCCCAAGATGTGCTGATATATTCCCTTTTAGGAGAGCGAACTTGTATGACTTTCCGTGTGTCATTGTCTTTGCTTCAGAACTTGAAATTTGCACCAGTAAAACTTTTGTCCATACACTAACCAATGGAACAAGTCTCACTCAATTTGGAGGTTTGTAGCTTCAGATATAATAGTTTTGCCAATAACAATTGTTTTAGACTAAAATCTGGACCAACCAAATGTTGGATTACTAAGAGGAGGGGGGGGAGGGTGAATCAGTAATGAGAAATTGTTCCACTTTTAACCACAATATATATTCTTTATCTTTACCAATAGTGTTTAGTAGTATATCATCAATGTATCATCTATGAATGCATCTGATAAGTATATCATAAGCATGTAAACATAAGCAACATCACATCAACATCACATCAAGAACACAATACACCAGTATTTACGTGGAAAATCAGATGGGAGAAAACCATAGAATGTTTTTTGATATATAACAAGAATTCATTCATAGGAAGCACCAACTTCCCAATTCTCTAGCTACAACTGGAAGGAGGCTCCAACCCCCTATTCTTAGGCTCCCACTTGAAGGAAGATACAACTCATTGATTCTCTGGCTCCAACCAGAAGGAGGCTATAACCCCCTAGGTTCTCCGGCTCCAACCACATAGTTCTCAGGCTCCAACTTGAAGGAATCTCCAACTCTCTAATTCTCTAGATCCAACCGGAAGGAGGATATAACTCCCTTTCCTTGCCCCGCCCTACCGCCCTGAAATATAAATGTAGACCAATTGTCACGGACTTTGCCACTGTCACAAACTCGGTCACAACTATGTCATTTTCTTTGTCTCTATCACTGCCACTATTATTGTCACTGTCATTGTCACTGATACTCAACCAGATCATCTCACATGGATCATATATCAAAGACACCTCTCAACTATATGTCCAATAAACACATGCCTCAACCAAGCATGATCCAACATCACCAAATACCATCATAAGATATGTGTCTCAACCATGTACCAACCTCTACCATGCATCAACCTGTACAATCAAGTGCATCAACCGTGTACCATAACAAGTGCATCAAATATGTACCAAAACAAGTGCATCAATCATATATAATAACAAGTGCATCAATCATGTACCGTACATCAACATGTACCAACCATGTGCCTATACCGTATACCATACCATATTCCAACCATGCAAATCAACCATGTACACCAACCATGCACATCAATACCTCTACCTTATACCATACCATGTGTCAACCATGAAATGTATCTCATATACCATATCAAACATCAAACCTGTACTATACCATGTACCATAAGATATGTTGAACAAGTAATACCAAGAGTGTATCTCAACCAAGTACCATCACCACTAAGAGATGTCTCCTATGCATGTACTACCATATACCAAGCGTATATCTCAATAATGTATCAATATCAATGGTAGACCACTAACACAACAACCATACACCTTGTACCAATAAACCAAGAAGTGTACGAACATTGTATCTCACCCAACATGTACCATATACCATGAAATGTGCATCAACCATATGCCAAGAATATGTGCCAAATGTGTACCGAGCATGTATATAGATCACAAACAAGTGCCTCATACATATACCAAAATGTATCTCAAACAATGTGCCCAATATCCAACATGCTCCTCAAACCATGTGCCTCAACCATATACCATATCACTCATAATATTTCTCAATCATGCCATACACCATAAAATCATCAACATGCAACCCTCAAAACATGCATATAAACATATCTGTAACTTTGTAACAGACCCAGTGTATGTGATCACAGACCTGCAAACCTTCATCAACTTCAACAACAAGAGAATGGCATCTTCATCAAACATTACCTTAGTCTCATGGGACTAGTTTTTGGATTAGTCACAAACACTAAATTTCAACAAGCATAACTTTGTACTTGTAATGAAAAAAGGTCTGAAACTTGTACACAATATTCTTCAATATCTTCTGTGCAATTCCTCCAAATTTTCCTACTTGGAACATCCTAGAAAAGGAGTTATAGCAAAAATGGTAGACCTTGCTGAATTTTGTCTTATTCTAGAGAGAGACCTTGTAGGGAATGCCACGTGCAAAATATTTAATATATGGATCTAAAACTCACACCCAACATACTACGGACTGTAACCTATCCAAGGAATTTAGTTTCACTGAATTTCGATCTTCTATGAAGACATTAGGACTATTTTACCGAGAACACTTGTTTGAGACTAGTTCCAGGACTGGCCAAAAACCCTATCTCCCACATAGTGTATTTACCAAAATAAAACGACCCAAAAACTGAAATTTCTACCACAAATACCTTGATATGTCTTCACAATATCCTCCATGTTTCACTATCTGAATCATTCTATAAAAAAGGCTATACCAAAAATGGTAAGATGACCTGTAAATAACATACCTAAGAACACATCCTCACAAGACTTCATCCTCCCTTGGAATTTCGACCTTCTTACTTCATATTCCATCTAAAAAATGCCTCAGATATCCTTGGTTACCTCATATAACAATCACTTGATCAATTAGATAGATATTCAATGAACTTGTGTGTATATGTAATGTACTTATGAGAGACTTCTTGAGGTGTATTTATACTTTTTCTAAGTAACCTCTTTCCTTAACTCTGGGACCACTTTCCTTAACTTTAAGGCTTCTTAAATTTTATTTTTACAACCACTTTACCCTTTAATTCATTGACTTGTAACCAACTAGGGGATTTTTGACCATTCTTTGGGGCTTTCATATTCACAAGGCCATAACTCCTCAACCGAGAGAATCCACGTGGCGTACCACCTATCACTGGAAATGGCATGACATGTATTATCCATATATGATAGTCTTACCTACAATTTCCATTTCCTTCATGTCATTATTCCTCAATAAAATCTAGGCCCCATAACCACACCTTAGGGGATACATGTAGACTACATCAAATGTACCCAATGAACTCATCATCAATCACGATCATACAAATGTCAATCATCTGTCCAACGTCTCTGGACCTCTCCAAGGGTTGACATCAATTTCCAAGATCACTCTCCAAGGGTTGACATCATTGACAACCAACTGTCTAAACCATCTTTCCATCAATCTAAACCAATTTTCCAACAATCTCCCCCTTTGGCATTGATGGAAATACCAACATTGATGGAAACACTTGGACATGGAAAAAATCATGCTCAATCTCTCTCTGTGACCATCACTCCTCATCAATGTTTCTCACTCTCCCCCTTTGAATCAATGGAAAAGGGTATCTCTCTGGGCATCTATCCTCCTTTATGGTTGCTCCCCCTTACTTGATTCTCCTTGGGGCTACTTTCCTTTTCTGCACTACCTCTTTCTCTCCATCATCGTGACTTTATTTATTTCTCACCCTTTGACAAAGGATTAACTCCCCCCGTCGATATGTCTCCTCCTGATACCATACCTGCTTAAACCAACCATGGGAAAAGGAGTAATTCTCTCTGTCTGCATGCTATTGATATTCCTTTCTCTCTCTCTGATGATTTTACTTCTTGTAAGATTTGGAGCTACCTGTGAAATGGTTCATTTCCTTTCTTCTAGTGTTGTTCATTATCCATTAGTGCTTCCTCATGCAATTCACGACATATATAAAAAATATTCAATGTTAAAGCATTCAAATATTCCTTTAAGATAATCATCCAACTGTCTCTGAGTTGATTTATGAATCAGTCTCTGAACCAATATGTGAATCTCTAAATAGTTCTCTGAACCAATCTTTGAACCGATATTTGAATCTCTGAATCAATCTCTGACCATATGTCACAAACTATCCATAACTCTGCTACTGAACTGTCCACAATGTTGATCCATCTGTCATTGTACAAAGACTACTTTGAATCAAATCTATTTGATGATTTGATCTATAAACTTTGCATGTTTGGAATAACCTATACTGAAGATCTCTTTGCCTGAATACGATCATAAACTTCTTCCCTTGTAACTGCCAACTGACACCTATGTGATCAATCTGTCATTTTGTACTTCTGTTATCTGACTGCTCTGAATCTGTCTCTGCAAACACTTCATACTGCTCGAAGGGTGGTTCTTTGATTTGTAGTAGCTACTATACTGACTCCCCATGTTAAATATTTATATTTATTGGGAGTCTCCAAGCCGGATGGCTCAAAAAAATACTCGCTATGATGCAGAGTAATCTTCCTCTTCGTCTGTAGACTCATCATCTTTATGACTCTAACTTCTTCCTTTTTTCCTGTGGATTGATCTCACACTACAATTCATGAAAGTACAATCTCTTGAATCTGTTCTTTATTTACATTTTCTTCTTTTCTTTCTCGTGCTATTGAAAATCATGCGATCTCTGGGACTTGGTATTTATTCACCTGTTCTTCTTGTTTTTTATTTCTTCTCTAAACCTTCTTGTATCTGACATCCTTCTTTTTCCATATAGATTTGTCTTCATCTTGGACTATTGTCAATCTTGAGAGTATGAATTTTGGGTGTCCTTCATCCATCTGATCTTCCTTTCCTTGTTCTTATTTTCTTTTCCAAACCTTCTTATATATGATATCAGTGTTCTCTTTCATAGAAGTATCCATCATGCGTCTACAATCACGAGCTATGTGTCCATAGTTATGGCACTTGTAACATTCGATATCATGTGGGTCCACATCAGTTTTTATTGCTTGAACATTTCTTTCATAAGCCCTAAAAGTGAATGATCTGCTGATTAATTGGGTTGGTTGTCATTGATGTCAACCCTTGAAGAAAGTCTGGTAGCGAATTCCGATAGCACAAAAGTTTGGGTAATGGACCCAAGTTTGTTTGATGTATAATGGTATGAGTTTCGATATATTTGTAGGTAAGACTATTCTAGATGGATAGTACATGTCATGCCATTTCTGGTGGTATGTGGAATGTCACATAACTCCTCACAGTTTGAGAGTTACGGCATTACGAAGTTGGAGGACCCTCATATGTTGGCTTGAAGCCCCAAAAGGTCAAAGAAGTCAAAGTGCTTGCAAAGAAGAAATTATTTAAATAATAAAGTGAAGTGACAAAGTCAAAGATGACTATTTAAATAATAAAGTGAAGTGACAAAGTCAAAGAGGACTATTTAAATAATAAAGTGAAGTGACAAAGTCAAAGAGGATTATTTAAATAATAAAGTGAAGTGAAAGTCAAAGAGGATTATTTAAATAATAAAGTGAAGTGACAAAGTTAAGAAGGATTATTTAAATAATAAAATAATGGAGAACTTTCTAATTATGGAAAGTGGTTAGAAATGGGTTAGCCCTAAAATAATGAAATTAGGTTAAGATGGTTAAAAGGCAACTCGTCGAGGAAGCTACATGAAAGTATAAATAAGAGGTAAGGATCTCTCATTTTAATCACACTTGAG
>ML785214.1:634590-662507 GCA_009831015.1 Picea engelmannii | reverse complement strand
GAATGTGTGAATATCATTAATTTAAAAATTAATAATTGAACAGTTGTTAATTTTTCTTATAAATTTATACTTGAATTATAAGTTGCATGGTTATTAGATTTCAATATCTATAGTGTTATTAGTCCCGCTAGGGTACTATAGTGATGAATTTAGTGTTAACCGTTTATCGGTTTGATTTGAACTTTAAATATTTCCATGTTAACCAAAATTTTCTGTATAGTTTTTATTTTTTTTATTTAAATTATGTAAATAATTTGGTTGCGAGAACAATTTCCTTCTACTTTAATCCCACATCAATCCTTGATGAAAATATTATTTTTGCATGGAATATACTAATGAAGGTAGAAAACAAACCCCACCTATCTTCTTTCCATTGAAAAATGTCCAAATTGAACGTGAATCCATACCAATATCGGTGAAAATCCAAATAATCCCATTGTAAGTAATCCTAGTGATAGTCCAAATAATCCCAATGTAATTGGTTGGAAAACAATTTCCATGGCTGCTATATCCTATTAAGGACCACACAAACTACAAATCGTTAAATAATTAGTTGTGTCGACTACCGACTATATCACACAGGCCAAAATGGTCAATTATAGGATTTATATGTCTAGGATTAGTTGAGATTGAGTCATATTTTTATATTTAGATTGATCCTTTTTCTTAATGTTTTTTTTTCTTTGAGCTTGGGGTGGAATACTATTCATCCCTCAAGTGAGTCTAAGATGATGAATATTGATGGTTGAAAATGAACTATGAGTGTTTAGCGATTATCTAAATCTTCAATATATGTTTACATTGTATACTACACATGTGTATCATGCTCCTACTACCATTAAGCTATTGTAACAAGAGATCACGAGTTGAATGGATCAAAAAATCTCTATCCAATGGCCATGAATAAGAAAAATTCACGTTGTTTAATTGAGGTGAACTTTCATCTTGTTTTCATGAGGTGTGCTTCTTGTGGGTAAATCTACTTACCACCTAAGTTTTCAACCATGCTTTCAATCACGATAGGGTCCACCAGTGATCACAATGATCACAATTGTTAAATCCCACCTTCATATATTCAAAAGATTTCGATGTAAATAACTATGCAAATTGTCATTCCCTTGACATGCAAAATATGAAATGAAAACTAATGTCATATTATGTTGGAAATTGTGTTGTCATTGATGTCAAAGGCAGACATAACTACGACAGTCATGGATGTCATTGATATCATGGGAAAGGGTAGATTGATTTCTTTCAATGATAGGGGGAGACTATGAATTCCTCCATGCATTGTGTTAATGAGTTTCTACATATCTACCCTGTGTAAATGAAGGAGAGATGAAAGAGGAAGTGCCTAAACTACTACAACCAAAGAGGATATCAGGAAGTGTCCATACTGCAAATCAAACTAGACAGAGGAAGTTGAGTATGTCCTTGCATGTCAATAATTTTTTGGGTACATGGCTCTATATGAACAAAGGAAAGAGGAAGAAGATGGCATTGATAAAGAAGAAATCGAGGATTGATATATGGCAGGGAGAGACTAATAATACCTAAGAATAAATCGAGGAAGCACTCAAATTATATAACCAGACCAACAAAGGAAGGACGAGTTTTTGAATTTTGTATAGAGGTATGAGGGGGAAAAAATAATCTCTTTACCTATTTGAGTAGTGTTGAGATTCAAAAGAAGGTCTTGGTTGCTCAGACAGAAGTGAATGGCAACTATCGATATATCCCATATTCATAAATAAAAACGAATTCAATGGGTTTATAATGAAAATGTGACATTAAGTTGTTTGAATGGTAATTCACAAGTTACGAAACCATGTGCAAATAATTAAATTTTAATGGTTATCTCTTGATAATTGATCATTAGACATCAACGAATAAGATCAAAGGATTGAGGCCCGATACCTTATGGGTGAGATCAAATGCCACATTAGTGCCACGTGTCCAGTAAGATGAGTTCCACATTAGAGGGAGTCCATGTTAGTGCCATGTCAGTTCCATAATAGGAAACTCTGTAGATAGCACGTGTAGTGTCATGTGTCAGGACACGTATCAATTTCATGTCATCCAATATACATGTATAATAATTCCACGCGTAAGCCACCTCATCTGCAACATCAACACAATGGATTGGAACAATTGGATTCAATTTTATGTATAGAATAATAAATCAAGACCATTGATCATCAGAGATCAACAAATAAGATCAAAGGACCGATACCCGTAGTAATATTTCAAAAAAGTTGACTCAGTATCAAGACAAATGTGGATTGTTGTGGAGTAGTGGAGAATCAAAAGTATTTGAAGAAATAATGAAATGAGCACGAACCTGTGCTAGAATTTTGAAAATCGACAAAATATAAAGAATGAATTGGTCATACGAAGATGTATTGTAGAGCATAGTGAAATATAAGAAATTGTTTAAGTATGAGGAATTAGTTAGAAATAAGAGATCACGACCATAGACAAGTAAATCGGGAAAATCCATATACTTGTGGCCCATGGTAAGATATCAAAAATTGACGAAGTATCAAGAATGAATCAAGCAGACAGAGATGTTGTGAAGCATGGTGAATTATGAGAAATTTTCTAAGTATGGGTACAAAATGAGTGTGAAAGAAAGTGAAGGTGTACCATGGAAGCCACAAAAGTATGCAAATAATAAATGATTAAGAAAACCATCAAGTTGACAGATGGACAAATGCAATTGAATCAGAGTCTAGATCAGACGATGAAAATTGAAGTTATGTTGCATGTGCTAATGGTCGATGAATGAGATGAATGATTGAGATTCAATTGAGAATATGATTAGATGACAATTGTGCATTGTGGTTGCATGGTGTGGTTTGATGGACAATAAATAGACCAACGATCGAGATTAAATCTGAAGGAATGATCAGACTATTATAGAGTGATGAGGCTCATGTAGTGTATTTTGATATCTAGTGAATGAGATTAACGATGGACATTTAATTTGAAGGGAGATCTAACGGCTGTTGAGTATTGAGTGATATGTTGTGTGTTCCAAGACCCGATGGTCTTGATAACCAAGAAATTATGAACAAAATATGTTGCTAACATATCTTTCAGATGAATATTTATTGTAATTATTCTTTAGATAAACAGAACACACATTGGTAAAATAAGAGATGAGTCATTAGAGGAACAACATAATTCATTTATATTAAAAATGCGACATAAAAAGTATTAGTCTCAAAACCTAGAATGATCAAAATTACAAAATATGTCTAACTCACATCCTCATACATAGTACTTAAACTTAAAATGAATAATATATAATTATCTGAGTCTATTTAGACATAACCCATTTCTTAATCTTGGCTAATTATGTAGACATAATCCCTAGAGGCAGATGAACCAATGCCTCCAACTCCATTATTCTCTTTAACTTGGCATATGGGACATTTTAAAACATGAATATCATGTTTAATCCCCATTAAATCATTCATAATTATGTTCATTTTATTCTCAACCATGAGCTGAAATTCCACCATGAGTTGTTCATTCCTTTCATGAGATTTAATTTTTTTATCCCTCACTACAAGGAAAATACCCTTTAGAGAAGGTTTTTGAAGACACCCCTATTAAAATAGCCCAAAAATCCATTTATAGTGGAGGGTACTGGCGGAGGCGAGCGGGCGGAGGTTTTAGCAGATGTTTTTGTACGGTGCATTTATAAATATATAATGCAACAGTGCCTTTTATAAAATTGACGCACTGGTGCCCGCAAAACTAACACACTATAGTAGGGTTATTTAAAACAAAAAAAAATACTCTGGTGTGCTACAAAAATAATGGTGCACCGGGGCACACAATTTCTTTGAAAAATTGTGCACCATGGCAGTGTTATTTTTAAATTTTTTATATATGACGGTGCACTACTTAAACAATTGCACCAAGGAAGACTATTTCTTCCAAAAAATGGCGCATCGTGGCAAGGTTATCGAAAAAAATACTTCGATGCACTACGTAAATAATGACACACCAGTGCGACTAGTTATTTAGCACATCGTGAAAGGGTTAGTTTAAAAAAAATTACCACCCAGATTCTTAATCATGCAGAGAAGTCTATCAAGATAACAACAACAACAATAGGAGTAGAGGGTTGACCTATACAATGTTATATGATATTGGGAGTCTAGGGAGAGGGAGAGGGATTTGTTTCCTGGGCGTTTCTGTGGATTGTTTTGTCTGCATTTGATGTGTAAATACTTGAGTCTAAAGTATAGGAATTTCAGTTGTAAATACTTGCATCTAAAGTATAGGCATTTCATTTATAAAGACTCGAGTCTAAATAATGGGTAGTCTCTCAAAATTCTAATCTATCATCATCTGAAGCATGTTGTAGACTCAAGTATTTGGTGAAATCCCAACTAACGGGTTGTGTAGAAAAATTATAATCTATATTAGTTGCTAATTCACAATTGCGTGTGATTATAATGACAATTTGAGTTCTTATGACCGTGATGTCCATCATGGGAATCTTTCTCCATGGGTACCTACTACCGTCTAGATATCCTTTCCCATATCGCCATCATGATCGTCAATGATTATAACCTTGACTGATCTCCCTATCAATGATCATAACCAGCTTGCATGATCATTAATGATCATAACCTGCATGATCTCATCATCAATGATCATAACTTGTGTGATCTCATCGTCAATGATGATAAACTGCGTGATCTCACCGTCAATGATCATAACTTGTGTGATATCATCATCAATGATCATAACCTACATGATCTCATCATCATTGAATATAACCTTGATATTTTCGTCAATGATCATAACCATATCTCAAAATCCTAAACTATAATCATTGCCCATTTATAATATAGTTGGGATTTCGCCAAATCCTTGAGTCTACAACATGCTCAGTCTAGAAAAATTCTAATCTATATTACTGGAAAATAAAAATTTCAATATCTTTTAAAGCAGAACTATGTGTATATTTAAAAGACATCGCATTGGTGCATCTATAACACACCAATGCACCGGGGCGTTGCATCAATAACTGCACAGTGATATGATTAAATAAAACAAATACGCACCATCTTAGGATTATTTCAAAAAATATACTCAATTGTGCTTCGTGGTATACTGACGCATAGTTCAACACACGTTCTATAAACAAATGCACCATGATAGAGTTATTTGTAAAAAAATATAATTCGGTGCTCTTGTTAAAACTAGACGCACCAGTGCCGCTAATAATAGAGCGCACCATGACATGGTTAAATAAAAACATTTATGCACCATTGTAGGATTATTTAAAAAAATATATTCCCATGTGATCCATAGTGTACTAACGCATCGGGGGCCATCGTTTCTCCAAAGGGAGCACTATGTTAGGGTTTAAAAAAAATAAAAATCGGTGCTCTATGTAACACAAGACTCACTGGTGCGTCGGACAATATATACGACGTTGTGATCGATAGTAACCAGACACACAGTGTGCACCTGTTATCTAAAATGGAACACTGTGTTTGGGTTATTTGTAAAAAATATTATCTAGTGTGCTACATAAATATTGTAGCACTGGTGCATTCATTCATTGAACACACCAGAAGAGGATTTAGTAAGAAACAAATTATCGGCTGTAAAATTCATTTTTACCATTTTCAGTACTATAGAGATCAAAATCATTGGTGCCACTTTTTCCTCTTTGAAGCGCCCTGACATTGGTGCTTCCCTTTCCTTCTTTTCTTACCTCTGTTGTTGTGTGCGTGGATTTCAAATTTTTCCAAAGAGTGGGAAAATTTCATTTTTTTGACTACGTGCCAACCATGCCTCCCCGACTACAAAATGTCCAGGTAATATCTTTGTTTCTTTATAACTTAAGTTTTAGTGGATTAAAATTTAAAATTGAGTTAATTTTTCATTGTTTAAAAGAAAAAAAAAATGTGTGCGGTGCATTCGAGATGTTCAGCTTGCACCACGTTTAGTTCACCCTGTAAATTTATAGGGTGCACCACAACATACTATTAAATTTCTCGGAAGTGCGTATGTAAAGAGGAATGCACCGACATGTCTATTTATCGACGTACCACATAAAATTATTTAGCTATTTGACTGTGTGTCTCTGGACCTATAACACACTGGTTCTTTATGATACATGACACCCCACTCAAATAAAATGTGTTATTTTACGCGATGCATTAGTAAGCATGTGCATCAGTGCATTCATGTTTACAAACACACCATTTTTTAAAAATGCATTTTTTCATAGTGCGCCTTGTAAATTCTATGTGTGCACCGCTAGTGGTGCCAGCCAAACAACTTGAACGCACCACCTAAAACAATTAGATAAAAAAATGCAAAGTTTCCTACTCGTAAATTTTTAAAAATTGGTGGGGTGTTGCGTCGCCATTACTGAAACGTATCGATGCATTTAAGGAACGTGTATGCACCACCTTAACTAATTTTTAAAAAATTGTTTTACTATGTGTTAGGATTTTAATTTGTTTTTATTTTAAGCGGTGCATGGGGTAGTCATAACACACTAGTGGGGAGGTGCATCAATTTTTTTAAAATGGTGGAGCGGTGTGTCTCCATTAATTAAATGCACTAGGGCTTATAAGGAACGTATATGCACCACCTTAACTAATTTAAAAAAAATTGTTTTACGATACGTTAGGATTTTAATTTGTTTTTATTTTAAGCGGTGCGTAGGATAACCATAAAATATCGTGGAGTGGGTTTACCTAACCGCACCGATGTGGTAGGGTTATAGAACACACCGCATAAAATAATATAACAAAATTTATATGGTGTGTTAGTTTTCACTGGCACATCATGGGTGGTGCTAACAAGTTATGTATGCACCACGGGCGGTGCTTGACTATTTTTTAGGTGCACCGGTTATGAAATTTACTTATTTTTTGAAGGAAGTTACTTTTTTGTATTTATAAATAAATTTCTCATTAGTAGATATTTTTTATGTTTTATGTATGAGTGAGGTTTTTGTATTTCATATGTTCATCATGCAAAGACGTGAGCGAAGAAAGAAACAATAACAACAAGAGAAGAGGGTGGACCTGTACAATGTTGTACGAGAATGGGAGGCGAGGGAGAGGGAGAGGGATTTGTATCATTTCCATATTACTGCAAATAATCATGTTCTGTTAAGGAATGTAGGAATCCTTAAGTACTATGAGGAGGATAGATCCCTGAAGGGGAAATCATGGTTTTTGGTGCATCTGATCCATCGATAGGATGTGCATTGAAAGGATTTTTGTGTGGGTCCATATCAATGGTACCATCCCACTGAGGAGGATATTTACTTTATCATTGGGTTATCTAGGAGAGGGGGGATTTTCCCTAGTTCCTAGATGTCCTAGTAGGTGTTGCAATAGAGAGTCATCTCATGTAATCTCAACAATATATTGGGGTTGATGTACTATCCCCAACTAATTTTTAGGTGTCTGGTGGAAAACTGAAGATTGCCTCTTTTTGTGCAGAGGAGGTTAGGTATAGATATTTAAAGTAAAACATTCTTCAAATATAGGGTATCCAAACTGAGCATAAAAAATCCAAAAACAATATTTCACACAATCTACATCTTGAAATTTTTATCTTGGACATTTGTAGTCTCCCCCTGTCTTTGACATCAATGACAACAATATTTACAACATGCTAGACTTAGTCTCAGTTCTATTCCATTGTTCAACGATATACGAGATGAAGTATTTTTTCTTCATATTTCTTCCCCACAGACCTTCATTGAACATTGTCCACCAAACACTTTTAGCTATCTGTGCATGTCCAAATAAATATATGTTCTTTAGTCCCCATCTTCCATACTTTTTTGGTTTATCCAAAGTATTCCATTTTACCAATGGTATGCTCTACTTTTTTTTTTTACCAAACCATAAGAAACTAAAACATCTTTGGCTGATTTTTTCTAGTATACTTTGACACATTTACCAGTGAGAGCCAACAGACAAGGATTCTCTCAAGTATTGACTTAAGTAGAATGAGTCTTTCTCCAATATATAACCATCTATGACAACAACAATTAATATCATCCTCAACTTTATTTTATAGCCTCATCCAGTCAACAAATCTACATTCATTCGACTTCAGAAAATAGCCTAAATATTTTAGGCTACTTCCCATAGACTTAGCCTTGAAAGAAAACATAAGTTAGATGTGGGCTTATAACTCCATCGAAAAATCATTGTAAAGAATGAGAGATTTATTAGTGCTAATATCCATTTCAGTGACTAGGAAAAAATTCTTTAAGAGATGATTAAAGGTTCTTCATTCTATTACCAAAAATTCCCCAAAAAGGATAACATCATCTATGAGTTGTAAATGCATTAATTTTACCTGAACGACAACCAAAACACCCTTAATTGAACCTTCATGTCTAGTTGAGGATATTAGTCTACTTATACTCTCTGCAACCCAGAAAGAGAAAAGGAGACAATGAACATCCTTATCTCAGGTCCTAAGTAGATTTGAAAAAAATCAAGGGGTAACCTGATCCAGGTGGATATCGGTGGCCACCCTATTCCTATGGCTCAAAAAACAACTTTCCACCTTGGTAGTTTTTCGCGTTCCAGACTTCTGGGGCCATTTTGAGGCCCTAAACGACATTTTTTGCGATTTGGGGCCTAGGCGACTGCAAAAGGCACTACCCTGGACTAGTTGGAATTTTTTCTTCTCGGTTAGACCTTTCCAATGGGCTATCATGCGCCTAAAACGAAGATCGTATGAAAAAGTTACAACCCGTGAAGTTGATGTACTAACTTACTCAAACGGGGCCCACATGACTTTTGGCGCCTCATCTCCTAGGGTTAGGTTTTTGGATTTCTAGGGTTTTTGACATTCATGTTTATTTAAAAGGCCTTCAAAGCCTCATTGTAACCATATTCTTGCAAATGAGTGTAGTTGTCACATATTTTCTCAGAGATAAGCCGCCACCATTCTAGCAAGCTTGTTTTCCACTGCATTTTACAGTTTCAACTTATTTCCTTATTGAATAGAATTTTTTTTTTACTGTATCTATGTTATTCTATGTTAAGAATCTGTTAATAATCTGTAGTCATTTCATTATTCTCATAAAATCTGGATCAGTGGTATCAGAGTGGTCTTCCCCTTGTCGTCTTAATGCATGTCCCTAACGAGGTTAGAGTACAAAGAATTGGGTCTTGAGCTTGCTTCTCTTGAGGAAAAAATCTCTCACACACCCAAGCGACCTCTCATGGTAGGAGAAAAGAAAGATGAAGGGACATGAGATCCTTTCAAAATGTTTCTTGAGGAATCCCTCACACAACAAAGGAATGAGACGATGGATAGTTTCACACAAATCCTTCGACGACTACCAACAGGTGACACATCTTCTTCGAGCAGAGGTGTCGCCCCCTTCAAGGTACAAATCAACTTCGATATTTCTGTATTTGAAGGTTAGATATACGCAGATGTTATAGAAAAGTGGTTGAATCTATTAGAAGGGTATATTTCTATCCATAACTTTTCGAATAGAGAAAATATTACTTTTGTGCTCCTCAAAGCTGCTCACCATGTCAAACATTAGTGGGAAATTTTTTTTGAGAAAAAGGAAACAGAGGAACCATCATTATTTACAGTCATGACCACCTCGAAATAATTCAAGGATGCTACTAAGGAACAATACTACCATGTCATAAGTTATGACGACTTGTATACCAAATGGACCACACTGCGGCAAAAAAGAGACCAAGCATTGCCAGAGTTCACAATTATCTTCTATACCTTGGCACCAAGATGGGTATCAAATATTTAGAGAGAAATCAAGTGCACAAGTATCGTGGTGCTTTGCATAGATACATCTATACTGAAATGGAATTTCTGGATATCTCATCCTTGGGCACGGCCTAGCGATATGCCGTCAAAATCAAGCAGAAGCTCAAACAAAAGACACGACAATTTGGGCCTAGGAACCCCTCACAAAAAAATCAAGGAAAGGGCAGCCCCAACCCACAAAACAAAGGACAGAGAAAAGATGGATAGTATCAGGACAACCAGTCCAAGCCACAAGCAAAGAATGAGACCGAAAAGACAAATAAAGATACTGGGAAGTGGTGCAACTTCCATAAGAGCCCTTGGCATAACATTGTTGACTACCACTCAAAAACATTGTTGGTGGCCGAAGTGAAAGCCTCTAAATTAGATGCGGTTTCTGACTCCGATTCAGAACCAGAAAGGGGAATACAAATCATTGACGCGGAACCCAGTGCCACCGTTTCTACCACCAAGCTCCAGACTAGTGAACCAGATGAGCCAGAAGAAGGATATCGCCTCTTCCATTCACAGATGAGGGTTAAAGGAATCCCTATGCACTTCATCCTTGATAGCGGTAGCCAGAAGTACCTCATCTCAGCAGAGGTCATCAAGCGGTTGGCCCTGCCGACAACGTCGCACCCACAACCCTACACCATTGGATGGCTCCTCCAAGGAAGCGATCTCCGTGTCAGCCAACAATGTCGATTGTCGTACGACATCAAGCCCTTCAAAGACGAGGTATGGTGTGATGTTTCTCCTCTCAAAGTTTGTGATGTTCTTTTGGGCCAACCTTATTTATGGAAATGTCATGATGTATAAGAGTCTAGGCCTCGTAGTGTTATTATTACTTTGAACAGGAAATTGTACAAGATACCTGAGGAAGTCCCTCTTAGTGCTATTTCCCTGGTCTTTTCCAAGCAATGCAAGAAATTCATCTCTCAGATCGGGAAGTTTGTCTTCTTCATGATTCACTCTCAGAATGAGTGAAATATCACAGCCACATCCAGGGTCTATGTGTTTGACCTCTCCACATAGCAGAAGCAAGTAGATAAGCTCGTGGAAGAATACTCTGATATATTATTCTCACCTATCGAAGTACCTCTGCACTATCAGGTCAATCACCCCACCGATTTGACCCCCCACACACCACTTCCCAATGGGCCATCCTATCACCGCTCTCTGTTAGAGAATGAGGAGATCAAGTGATAGATCCAAGAACTTCTCCACAAAGGGCACATCCATCCCATCTCATCACCTTGCGGGAGCCCAATCGTGTTGATACAAAATAAATATGGAACCTTGTGACTCTACATTGATTACCAGGCTCTAAATAAAATCACAGTCAAAAATCGATACCCGATTCCCCAAATCGATAACCTCCTTGATCAACTCACAAGGGCCAAATACTTCAGTAAGATTGATCTGAAGTCCGGCTACCACCACGTCCTGATAGAATAGATAGATCTATGGAAGAGTGCCTTCAAGTCAAAGGAAGGCCTTTTTGAATGGTTGGTCATGCCCTTTGGTTTGACAAATGCTCCAACCACTTTCATGAGGATGATGGACGATATCCTGTCACCATTCAACAATACTTTTGTAGTGGTGTATCTGAATTACATTCTCATTTACAGTAAGACTTGGGCATAACACTTGCAACATATTCAACAAGTTTTGCACACCCTGCGATAGCACAAGCTATACACCAACTTGGAAAAAGGATCCTTCGGCATCGACAGGGTCCATTACCTACGCTACATGGTTGATCAGCATGGCATACATTTGGATCCAGCCAATATCCAAGTCATCCGTGACTGTCCAACCCCAACCACACTCACTGAGCTTCGAAGCTTCTTAGGCCTTGCCAATTTCTACCACAGGTTCATGTTGGGATTCTCTCATATTGCATGGGCCCTTAGCCAAATAACCAGGAGTGGTGGTAAGGAAAAATTTGCATGGGGCTGGTCCCAACAACAAGTGTTCGATGATTTGAAGAAGTGCTTGTGCTCATCCCCAGTACTTTCACTACCAGAGTTGTTGTGGGCATCGTTCTCACTCAACACAGCCACCCCCTGGTCTATCATAGTAAGACACTATCAGATGATGTCCATAAGTACCCTACTTACGACAAAGAAATGTACTCCATTATGAAATCCTATCGCCAGTGAAGACGTTACATTCTTGGGAAGAATACATTCATCCACACTAATCATAAGCCACTGCAGTTCATGCAGACACAAGGAAAATTGCAAAATGACCGCCATCAAAAGTGGTCCACATACTTGTAGCAATTCCACCTCAACATCAAGTATAAAACATGAAGCACCAACTGCATCGTTAATTTCCTCAGCAGACTGCCAGTCACGACACTCACTACAGTGATAGAATCTTCCAGCCATGAGACCTCTAGATTGCCACAATTCTATGAGGCAAACCCAGACTTCGCCACCACCTACCAAATGTTGGGTTCAAACAAAGTTGTCAATAATTTCCATCTTTAGGATGGGTTGTTGTGTCGTCTGTGCCATATCTACGTTCCATCAAGCGAGAGAGAGAAGCTAATATGAGAAGCCCACTACAGTAAGGTGGCAGGACACTTTAGTTTCGAAAAGACAGTGGCGATCATAGATGATTTTAGGGGCTAAATTTTGCAAACTGGCTAATTTTCCATGGTTTTTCCCAAAAAAAGATTCGTCAATTTCCTTTTTTTTCTAAAAACAATTCGCCCAAATTCCATGGAATAAAATTATTTTACCTTAAAAATCGCCAAAATTTTATAGAAACTATATAAAATCCTTAGAAATTTGAATATTTTTACAAAAGTATCGCCAAACATTTTACTTTTTGCATATTAAGGACTAGTAAGATTAGCCTAGGTTTATACATTTTAATATAATTTTCCATCCTTAAAATCATCCTTGGTGACGATGCTACATAAACAATTCTACTGGTCGAAACTTCGACATGAGGTCAACAAGTATATCAGGTCCTACACTGCCTGCGCTATTGCCAAACCGACCACTAAGAAACAGGGTTTGTACACCCCTCTTCCTACTCCTGACAGGCCATGGGAATCCATCTCAATGGACTACATGTTGGGCCTCCTATCCACAAAGCGGGGAAATGACTATGTTTTTGCGGTTATTGATCGCTTTTCTAAGATGGCGATTCTAGTTTCCTGCAAGAAGAGAATCACAACATATGCCACTGCCAAGCTCTTATTTGAACGAGTCTAGGTAAATTTTGGAATCCCACAAACCATTGTCTCGCATCGGGAAAGTCAATTTCTCAACACATTTTGGTCGAGCCTCTGGTCACTGCTGGACACCAAGCTCACCAAATCCACGACCTTCCACCCACAGATAGATGGCCAAACCGAGGTCGTAAACCGAATGATTGTGCATATCTTGTGCATGTATAATTCCAAGAACCCTCGCACATGGGATGAGAGTATTCCCTATGTCCAACATAGCTACAACCGAGCCCTGCATAGCTCAACCGTCCACAACCCCTTTCAGGTGGGGTTGAGATTCCAACCATTGGGGCCCATAGATGTTGCACTCCCCCTTGTTGTCAGCTCGGCCGACTCATATCCTACTCCAACTGAAGCTGAAAGAGTCACCCAGTTCATTGAACGGATCCAACACATCTGCCAAAAGGTTCAGGATATCCTACAGAAGTCTGATGACAAGTACAAGTAGCGCCATGATCAACATCGAATTCCACATAAGTTTCAGGTGGGTGACAAAGCTTGGTTGCACTTGCAGAAAGAACACCTTACAAGACCCCATCAGAAAGCTTCGCCCACTCTGTTATGGGTCATACACCTTCACCAAGGATGTGAGGGATAATTCTTTTGAGATCAACATTCCTCCTTTCCTTGGCCTGCACCCAGTGTTCAACATGGATCTCCTTCGGCCTTATTTACCACCATTATTGGACACCTCGGAAGTAGCAAAACAACTAAAACCAACAGATCTCAACCCTGTCTACATACACCAAGAATCTATTGATCATATGATGGACACACAGATCAAGGGAACTCAACGACAAATGATCCACCTTTATCGAGTCATCAAAGCAAGGAAGCTCCTGCACCAAGCAAGTGACTCACCCGGGGCCAAATTCAATAGAAATTTCCTCATCTGATGGGGGCACTCAACACAATGGATACCATTGATTCCTAAGGATGGAGGAGTGATCCAAGTGCATATCGGTGGCCACCCACCTATTCCTATCGCTCAAAAAATAGCTTTCCACCTTGGCAGTTTTTCAACAGTTTTTCAGGTTCCAAACTTCTAGGGTCGTTTTGAGGCTCTAAATGATGTTTTTTTTTCATTTGGGGCCCAGATGATTGCTAGAGGCACTAACATGGGCCAGTCAGAAATTTTTCTTCTCGGTTATACCTTTCCAATGGGCTATCGTGCACCTAAAGTGGAGATCGTATGCAAGAGTTACAACCTCGGGAAGTTGATGTACTAACTTACCCAAACGGGGCCCACATGAGTTTTGGCGCTTCAGCTCCTAGGGTTAGGTTTTGGGATGTATAGGATTTTTGACATTCTTATTTATTGTAAAAGGCCTTTAGAGCCTGATTGTAACCATCATCTTGTGAATGAGCACAACCATCACATCTCTTCTCATAGATAATCCACCATAATTCCAACAAGCTTGTTTTCTGTTGCATTTTACAGTTTCAGCTTATTTCCTTATTGAACAAAAAACCAATTTTACTATATCTTTGTTATTCTTTGTTAAGTATCTATTAATAATCTGTAGTCATTTCATTCTGCTCATAAAATCCGGATCATAACCACTGATAAACACTGCAAAATTTTCCAATGAGACACACCCCATAATCCAATTGATTACCTCCACAATAATTCCAACCTGGAGTAGCACCAATCTAAGAAATTCCAATTTACCTTCTTGTAGGATTTTTCCAAATCAAGTTTCATGACAACTGCCATGATAGTTTTTATCTTAATAGTTTGGAGCCCCTCTTTGGTGGCGCTGATAGGATCCAAGCTCCACCTATTAGAAAGGAACATCTTGAATTACTCTTCTATATATAATGAAAATACATGATATACATGAGCAATAATATCAATATCAATATATATGTCAAATATGTCGAATATGAAAATTCAAATTTAAATGAGTGCTACATCTAAAATTTAATTTAAAAACAAAGAAATCATTAATAATATAAATCATTAGCACACACAATAAATTGTATAAATAAAACAAATCAACATGATACAAAAATGCATAATATATATGAATAATAATATCGAAACAAATATATATGTCAAATATACATCTCAAGTAAAATATAAATGTCAAATATACATATAAAATATACATCGCAAAAATCAAATATATCCATGTCAACAACTACAATAAGCTCGGTCGGTCACCAAAGCCAGATTCCTCAATACCTCTAACACCATAGCTAGAGGCATAAATACCTCCACCACCAGAGTTAAAGGCATCGATACCTTTTTCAAATAATAATGTAGAATGTAGCATATGATATATCTCTCCACTAGAAACTATTTCACCTAATGTGACCATAACAATTATAATACCAATAAAAAATGTAGTGGGTGTAGAAGTTATTCGATCAACTACTAGAGGAGATGGTGGTCAATCGATTGTTGGAGGAAGAGATGGTGATTTGTTTGGTACTAGAGTCAATACGGTGGTTGGTCTTGTGTTGGAGTCAAAGATGGTGGTTGATATTATTGTGGAGGAGATGGTGGTCAATTTTCTCGTGGAAGAGATAGTGGTTTCACTTCTCAAAGACGATATGGTGGTTGGTTTTCTCATGGAGGAGGAGGTGGAGGATCAATTTCCTTGGAAAAAAAATCTAAATAAGATAGTTGTGGATCGCTCAACCTCTTAAGTAGGTTGAGGGAACTAACAGGGTGGTTGGTTTTCTCATGGAGGAGGAGGAGGATCAATTTCATTGGAAAACAAATCCAAATAAGATAGTTAGGGAGATCTCAATCTCTTAAGTAGGTTAAGGGAACTAACAACATGAAAAATCGATAATGTCATATTGCAGGGAAGATTCACCCATATTGATGCAAGATCAAGGTCCCAAATGATCTTCCTAGATAATGTAGGGACAAATCTATGGAAATTCATCAATGCACATATATGATCCCATTGTCTCCTAACAAAATTTGTGATATAGATTGCATGGAATAATAGGTCTCTACAACTAAGGTGGCTCATTAGCCTCAGCCATTTCGTCATACTATTGGGAAGGAACCTCCCCCAAAAATGTGCCAATATATGAAAATTAGTTGACAACAATAATTAAACAATTTAAACAAAATGTTACAATAAATTTCATGTGAATTAAATAAGACAAAAACTATCCATCTAGATTAATCAAAACATACCAATAATATTACCTCTACAACCTACTCGCTCTACTCTAAAAAAAATATTCGCACATCCTCATCAGTCCATCCTTGTGTACTAGTACTATACAAGAACAAGGATGGGATCATCTAAACTCACTAACCTACATGAGTACTCTAGATGGCCTCTCTTGGGCAACATCTACCCCCACATGCATTATGTACAACAATCATCAACATAGGAGGGAGGTAGTTGAATTTTGGTTAAGTGGCTAGAAACCTCTTAAAAAATAAATTAATAACTCTAAATAAAACAGGAAGATTATCCCCCCATCAAACATAGCATGATAGTGATCAAGAGTAAAACAAAACTATCGAAAAAATGGTGGACCACCTAATTAGTATGGGCCTCTAAACTAAAGTATCCACATAGTGCATAAGAAGGAAACTAATGCATTTCCCATTAGAGGTACAATGTGATAGTGTCATGACCATAAGAAACTATAACCTAACCTCCTATGTACCAAATATATGTAAATACAAGTAGCCGCCAACAACATAGGAGTCACTAGGGTCATTGATGTTTGTAATGGAATATCTCTACACATGTGCTAACTGGCTCTCTCACAATGTTGGGAAAGAGATCAAGGATATAGAGAAAATCCTTCCCTCTCCTAGACAACTGATAAATGAAAAAATATCCTCCTCTATGGTATGGTACCATAAATTGGAATCAACCTTGAATGCCTACCTACCATGATGCTAGTGATGTATCAACTACATCAATAAGAACATGTTCCCCTTGATGGATGTAGCCTCCTCATAAAACTTAAGGAGGCCAACATTCCTCAAAAGGACACGAGCTTGCGCTATAATAGGGTTAGGATACATATCACTCTCCCTCTCTCAGGCATCTCACTCACGTACAAATATGTATGGGTCAAACTATGGTTGTTGTCGTTGTTGTCACTTTCTCTAATTCACATACAAATTTCATTAAGAAAACACACACACACACACAATCTATAGTAAACTGACATTTTTGTTTATTAAAAATCAAAATTATTTTTTTCAAATTAATTGTGTAAAACCTATTGGTGCACCGTAAAAATGTAGATGCACCATATGCGTTGTGTGAGGGATGTTGGAGAGACAAAAGTTAAGTAAGGATTCAGGGAATCTGGTGTGTCCAAATAGAACATACAATTTAGGGATGTTGGAGAGTTGAAAGTGAAGTGAAGGGTTCAAGGAATCTAGCAACACAATAGCACCGTTAATGGGTTGGTCATACAGGGATGGTGAGCACCAATGTTTGTATAGTTTGAGGCATTGAAGGAAAAGTGAAAATGAAATTACGATTAGGTAAATTTTTTTAATTTAACACTATTCCAATGCATTTGAAAGTCACACACACCAATGCACTAATACGCTCCATTTGAATTGTTGTTTTTAAACAATATCATATCAATGCACTGCACCAATATGTGTCATGAAAATAAAACATTTAGTTGAGTTTTTTAATTACTTTGAAATAACAACCTGTATTTTATAATTAAATATCTTAACCTAATTCAATGCACTATAGAATTAATTCACTGACACTCTATAAATTAGTGTGCACTAGTAATTTTTTTGTAATTTTTAAATAAAACCAATATGGTATGGTAAATGACTAACTCATAATTTGGTGCATCATACATTTTAATGAATCGACGCATTAATATGTTTAAAATGCACTGAATAGATATTGTTTAAAACTGAAATAAACTAAGTTTTTTTCATGGAATGTGTATAATGACATTCAATGCATCTTATTATTTTACACATTGGTGCATCATATATTTGAACGCACTAGTACATTCATCCAATTAAAGAACATCGATGAAAAAAACCTTCTAAAACCGCCAATCCACCTCTGCTAGAAACCTTCCCTACAAGTAGACAAAGGATAATTTTTTTAGGCAACTTCCACAAAAACCTCAACTAGAAGTTATTTTCCTTGAAATGTAATTTTTTTTCAT
Organism: Picea engelmannii; assembly: GCA_009831015.1. Taxonomy (NCBI): domain Eukaryota; kingdom Viridiplantae; phylum Streptophyta; class Pinopsida; order Pinales; family Pinaceae; genus Picea; species Picea engelmannii. The sequence goes on along the minus strand of ML785214.1, from coordinate 644,311 downwards.
AGTACCCCAGAAAAAAAAACTTAGTGTGTGAAATTTATTTACACAACTACATATTTCCCTAGATGTTAAGATGATCTCCAAATCCCTATGTTGGAGAAATATAGTTGAGGGCCTTCTTCTTCTTGATATAGAATGAGAAGGTCATATTTGAGATAATGAAGAAGTATAGAGATGATGATATGGATATTGGAGTAAGGATCAAGGGTGAAGGTGTCAAATAAAGTGAATCTTGGATGGATCATGTACATATAGTAACAAATGTTGTAGTATTTCTTACAATAGAGAGGAGGAAACCAAAAGTAGCCTCACTCTGTAATAGATTTATAAGAAATTATTGGGATGAGTTGTTGCAGAGTGGTTAAAATAGATATTTGTAACTTCTTGAGATCCTACAAAGAAGAGATCCTCATTCATTGCCAAGAATTGGAAAAACTCTGTTTAGGGATGAGTTATACACTGAAGGAATTGACACATCTCATTCAAATGGATAGGGTTGAGTTTAATGCTTCCAATATTATTGCATCATATTTTGTATTATAGAGGTTTGGAGAGCCTGATATTATTACTGAAATGATAAGGTGGAGAGAAAGTGTTATAATTTTAGGCTATCACCGAAAAGAGGTCATGAACCCATTTGTTTAGTATAACTTGAGAGATGGATGTTTAATATAAACATGAAGATATGTTGAAATGGATATATGACAAAAAGGGAAATTAGTAACCCTCACTGTTGGGGGAAGTAATACTCAACAATTTTATTTAGGTTCAGATTCAAATGTAGAAGGAAAAAAAGAAACAAAGGAAAAAACTAGGCTAGAGATAGAGTAAAATGAAGTAGAGGAAGAAGCGAAGACAAAGATAGAGGAAAGTCTATAGGATGTGGCCACAACTAAGAAACCACGACCAATTTCTATAATAGTTTATGAAGGGAACATTCCATAGTAAGGATTATTGTAACATCCTGCTCTTGCGCAAACCTAATTTGACTTATTCTTTGAGGACACTTGCATGCAAGTGATCCGGTTCATTATATGATTGGCTATTTTGCTTATGGATTATGATGATGATGTCGATATGATGATACGTTATTTGATTATATATGTGTCGATAGGTGCTATTGATTGGTTTCTCCTGAGTGTGTAGGACTCTTAACAGATTGAGGATGCTAATGGCATCGATGGACCACCTTGGACTCCAGATCGAGTCAGGGAGTGGACTGTTTGTGTTTTGAGTATTATGTTATTGCATATGTGACATATGACTAGTATATTATGATGTTTTTATGGATCATTGACATGTTTTGTTGATGGATGTAGGATGACGATAGTTTGCTAATCAGACTCGCATTTGGAGTAAAGGGGTCATGCACGACAACTAGAGATATTGAGGGAGAGGTGTGGCAGTAGCCCTACTACAACCTACTATCACTATCGTCGTGGCTCAAACTGTAGGTTAACGATTACCTAGTTCGAGAAATCCATGATGTTGTGAGGGAAGACTGAGATAATCGCTCACGAAGATTCTAAAGAGCGTGCAATAAGGTAGGGTCCTTATTCCTTAGAGACACTAAGTATCCCACAAGATCACCTAATGGAGTATTGAATCTAAGGGCCGAACGTCTACCAAAATCAGTCAAAAGGAGAGTGATTCCCTTGGAGCATGTAGTGGTTCTTGAAGGGCACGTCGCATAAATGAAACATGGATAAAGGCGAGTGGCACCCTTGGAGCACGTAGTGCGTATTAAAGGGAACATTGTGGTTTTAACACTGGTGAGTCAATGAACCTAGGTACCTAGAAAACAACATCTTGTTTTGACCTCGTCAACCTTAAGATAATTGTTGCATGGGGAAAGTTTAAAAATTATAAAATTTCCCTTAAAAACAATTTTTCTAAGCCTAGTTGAATTTAAAGCCTAGGTCTAAGTAGGACATGAGAACTAAAAATTTCTTAAGCAATTAATAGAGGGGGGATGAAGAAAAGTGGGGGTAAATATTAAATTTTAAAATTAATGGAGGATTAAATTAATTAAAAGGATTAATTGTTTTTATGTGCAAAACTTGCTAAATTCGAACTTAGACAAAAAGGGAAAATTAATTGAAAGTGGAATGTGGAACATAGAAGGGAATTTATTTTAGAGAACTTTCCAATTTCGATCTCAACTAAGCTTTAAGAAAGGTGTCCATCATTAAGGGAATGTGAGGGAATAAAGGGACATTAAAGAGAATTTTTAGGAATGCTTTTAGGTGGGTGAGGGAAATTGGAAATTTAATTTAATTAATTAAATGGATTTATGATGCAACTAAGGGATCGGGTGACAAGTGTACGGGGGAGAATATTCCTAATAAAAATTTAATAAAAATGAATTAATGTGCATTTGGGAAACTAGTCACTAAGAGAACTCTATAAAAGAAATGGTGGAGGAGGTGAAGGGGGGATGACTGGTAGGCGTAAGCTTACACTGTCAAAAATTTTCTTGACTAATTTTTCTTGTGGGAGTTGGGATGCCCAACTCGGATAGAGAGTGGTAGCTTGACCTTGCGAGGCGAGTTGAGAGCTAGCTTTATGTGGTTTGTGTGTGTGGCCCCTTTGCGGCTCGGGGGGCTCAGGGGGAAGAAGAGTACCCCTAGTGATGGTTGGGAGGTACCGGTGAGGTCTCAGCGGTTAGCAAGTAGGAGCTGGACGGAGCACAAGCACAGGATAGCCACTTCGGATCCTTCGCCTTCAATTACGGTATGCATGCTAAATTTTAGTTTAGAAATTCTATGTGAAATTATACATTGATGAAAATGGTAATGGTTCCCTGAAGCTGGATGTGTGTACACTTGTTTTGTTGTTCTGATAATCTCGAGGCCATGGTTAATTTAAAAGTTGGTGTTTTCCCTTCACTTTTGTTGTGCCCTGCTTACTCTCTATGCTTGAGTGTTTTAGCTCTTGTTCGCTTAGCTTGTGAAACTGTTTTTCTATCTCTGTTCCCTAGATTCTTTTATATGTTTTGGGCCTTCCTGTTTTCGCCCAGAATTTAGCTTGGGATCTAGGTGCATTTTTCTCCACTGCGTTTTGAAATTCTCCTCATTTTGTCTCTGCGTCTTGGGTTTTCTTGAACTTCACAACAAAAATTGCATGTTTTCCCAGACTTGGCGTTATTGTTTCTTTTCTCTTGCACGAAAATCGTCCTCTCCTTTCCTCACTGTTCAAGGGCATTCTTATTGTTCGAACTGTAGATAATAAAGAAGATAGGTGATGATGTTAACCCTTCCCTTTGAAACGCAGGGTATTTTTATTTCTTAACCTTCATAGGGAAATTTGATCTGGGTAATGGCACCCATCGTCATTCTGCTTTCATTTTTTGGGGGCTGGTCACTGCCGAAGAATTGTAGAGGTTACTCTCCCTGGGTTGCTATTTTCCCTTGATACTTCTCTTTTTCTACAGAGTCCTTCCCTTCATTATTCTCAGTTTTTGTTATGTGAGAGGTGTTTAAAATATTGTACTTAAGCATTTAAACGTTGTCTCAGGTCATAGACTGGAAGAACACCCATTCCCTTTGAGTTTGACCCATTCACCCATCTCGACATCCCTCCTTCCTCGACATTTGACAATTAATCCTCAACACGTAGATAGTCCTTTTACTCAACGTTCCTCTAGTTTCGCCCATCCTTTCTTGCCAAAGGAATTTTCTCTCTGCTCATCGTCTTATTATGCTTCGCGTTTTGTTTTTGTTTTTATGAGTTTACCCTCCAACAATTTGTGTTGCCTATCCTTTTCGTTTGATACAATTCTTGTGGCATGGCCTTCGTTTTGATGAGTTTACCCTCCAACAATTCGTGTTGCCTGGATTTTCATTTTGATGAGTTTACCCTCCAACAATTTGTGTTTCTCGGCTTTTCGTTTTTATGAGTTTACCCTCCAGCAATTCATTGTTGCAAGGATTTTTGTTGATGAGTGGTGTCTCCAGCATTAAAATGTGTCGTTCCTGGGGCAAATTCCCTGGAGCGTTCTCTTCTTCCAAAATGGGCATTTCTTCTCTGCCAACAACTCTTGACACCTGCCCCCTTTTTAATTGGCATCCAGCTATTAGTGGCATGCGCCTGTCCTTAAATCCTCGTAGCATCTACAGGTTGCTAAAATTTCTCTTTCAGTTGTAAATTATTCCCTGTCCACTGAATTTTGGGATAGATGGAGGTTAGCGTAAGGACCCTCCCTTAATTCTTTGCAATATCTTGAGTGTTCGGTGTAAAAATATCCAATGCTTAATTAAGTGGGGGCCTGCCTTGGTGTTTCTTAGAGGGATGTGATATAGCTTAAGAATTCATCGAATGAATTTAAACGCGATTTATAAATGATTTTATTTTGTTATATATATATATATGGATGCGTAATGGAAAAGTGATGTTAATTAATGCAGTGATCTTCCTTGTGCGTGCGTAATGAAATTGTAATTCTGCCTCTCCTTACCTATTCCTACAAAATCACCTCACCATGAAGGTGTTAGGCAAGCTACTTGATGTTCAGATTCGCTTGCTTTCTTAGACTGATGTGCTTCCATATTGATGAATTACTTAGATCTCTTGCTCCGAAAATCTTTGAGTGTTACCCGCTTACCACTAGTTGGATTCAAATTTTGGATGCGTTAGGTAGCCAACTTCCTTTGCACTATGAAACAATTGATAATTGCATGTGTGCATTAAATTGTTGATGTACGATGATCATAATAACTAAATTTCTAGTTCACCCTTTAATGTCATTGATGCATCGTTGGTTTAGAAATCGTACCCCTCACCCTCAATGAATTTTATGTTGAAGGGTGATGGTTCAAGATTGTTTCCTGGCGCCGTGGAATGATTGTTGATGTAATAAAGAACCAAGTAGTTAGATTCTTGCGACATGGAATATAGATGATGTATTGATTGATTGAAGTTACTAAGATGCTTGAATGATGAATTTTACCTTGTGCATTCTCTTATGTCATCGTAATGGATTTAGTGATTAGGTTTTCTTACGCTTTTGGATTTGTAATAATGATAGCTATAGATTTTAGACCTCACGCGCAATGGATTCTTGTAATAAAATATGGTTTGCACTATGGATTTACGTACTAAGTGATGTTCTTAGACTTAAGTCTTCTAGCGCGTAATGAAAATTTATTATTGACAGATGATTGTATTCGGTGACTGGGCCTTGTGCCTCAAAAATAATTGACCATGCCTTACGCCTTGGATTTATTATGTTATCTTATGTGTTCTTAGTGATATCTTATGATGGCCCTTATGATATGTGCTGAACGTTTAAGATTTGGATTGTTATGCATCGTTATGAAGTGTAGACGGAAATGATATCGGGATGCTAATAATTATTGTGTTAATACATCGATATGTGGGTCGTGGTTCATGATGATGATGAGTCGGCATTGTGTCGTAAATGATTATCTTGCATTAATCTGTTCCGTTAATATATGTGAATGATGTGTTGATGATGTTTCCTTTAAGTGTGATGTGTATTTTCTAATGCAAAGGAATACAAAAAAAATGTATGTTATATGACGCTAGTTGTCGTAACGGCGAGGTCGTTACATATGGTATCAGAGTGGGTTCAACCCTGCGAGTGTGGATCGCCATGCCTTCCACTGAATTAATCCCTTGATTAATACTCATCGCTAATTGAAATATTAACTTGTCTATGCGGTAATCACGGCTAGAGGATGCCGCAAAAATTCATGAAATGGTACAAGGGGAGGAGGCATGACGCCTCCAGTAGAAGAACAGGTCCAGGGGTCCAACACCCAAGGAGAAGAACAGGTCTTGAGCATTAGCATATTTTCACACAGGATGAATTGGGTCTGACAAGGTCCTTCTAGGGAAATGTTAAAGGCCTTGACTAACTGTCTGTAATGAGATAAGGCTAGGGCACTTATACCCCTAAGGGTCTGTAGTGTGCCCCAGCCAGTGTTGGTAGCATTCACGGGGAACTCTAGAAGATTAAGTTCCCACATTCACTAGTGCCACTGACGACTCAACCATTGAGGCATGGCTAGAGAGAAAGGCGATGTGCTTCACGCTTTTTGGTTATGACCTCCAGCACAAAGGTCTGCATGACGGTCTTCAGCTAAAGGGGAGAGCTATTCTATGGTGGAATACACTCCTACCTTAGCTAAAACATGGCTATCAAAACCGTGTTATGAGAATGGATCGTGGAACAGTTCCAGGATAAGTATTTTTCAGAGGAATTCATTGAGCACCAGCTCAATGAGTTTAGTGCCTTACGACAGGGTGGTCGTACAACACCAGATTATGAGACCATATTTTGGAGCTACTTCAATATGCCCCGCATCTAAACATGGAGAAGCGAGAGATCAACAAGTTCGTGTTCGAACTTAACTCCAGTTTTCGTGCGAAGGTGAGGATCTAAAGTGCCTCTGACGTTACATGATGCAGTCTAGTAGGCCTCATAGCTGAGAAGGAATTAACCGTGGGAGTCAGGGCATGACCCCTACAAGATTATCTGGACTGATGACATTCAGTGTGCAACAACATCAGGCACCAACTAGGAAAGACATCTTGGTATAAAGATACATATATGTAACCCTTGTTCACAACATCGCGATGATGTGATCCTCGGTAGAAGACCCCTACAGGGGACCGCCGCCAACAACCGCAGTTAGCCTTGTCAGCATAATAGACCAGGATTGTAGGTTGGTAGGCCAGTAGCTTCTACTTCGGGGACCGGGAGTATAGAACTAGAGACGAGGTCTGGACATGTGGAGATGCCACCTTACCAGAAGGATTTTTCAGTTGAAAAGGACAGAGCGGTCGGTTCAACAGGACACACTACCATTGGGGAGATGGGAAAGGCCCATAGGATTAAGGACCATGGTGAATAACCGCCAGGCCAAGCACTAGTCCATTGTACTCGAGGTGTCAGGTACCATTGCCCAACCAAAATTTTAGTAATTGTTAGATCCCGATGCTAGAGAGAGATCTATTCCTAGTACCGCGCTGAAGAGATTCAGGTAAAGGCATTTGATAGGACGAGCTTAGATTCATCGAAATGGCTTCGGATACCAACCAGATGGTTAGAGGAAGGGGTTTGAACTATCACTTTAACCTAGGCATTAATGTAATGAAGTCCAACCTAAAAATCGCAATCATAAGATCGTATGACGATGTCATTAGTATGGACTTGTGGGAATCGCATGATGCGATACTCAACAATAAGATGAAGCGGTTGAGTTGGACTGATGATGAGGGATGGAGACGTGTGATTGTAGGAAGGAACCATGGAGTTTCCCTAAGGTTCACCTCTTCCCTACATCTTCAGAAGAGCATACGCAATGGATGCAAGCTATGTGATCGTTGCATTGAACGGAAAGGGCATGGCGAAGGGACTAAAAAACCATCCGGTAGTACGCAAATTTTTGGTCGTGATTCACAGAATAATTTCCAGGTACGCTTCTCGAGGGAAAGATGGAATTTACCATCGAATTATAATTTGGAACTAAACCAATAGCAGGAACACCTTATCAGATGTTATCCCTGAGTTATAGGAGTTGAAAATGCAACTGAGGGAGTTACTGGACCTAGGACTTTATGTCCAAGTGTGTCACCTTGGGGTGTGCCTATTATTCTCATACATAATAAGTATGGGTCGTGGAAGACTCTATGTTGACTACCATCTTGAACGGGGCAACATGCAGGAACACGTATCCATTTTCAAGTTTAGACAATTTGCTTGATAAAATGAAAGGTGCGACAATGTATTCAAGATTGATTGGAGATCGGGTTATCACCAGTTATGAATTAAAGAGGACTATATTCCTAAGACCGCTTTCAAAACGCGGTTCAGACATTACGAGTTTACCATTTGGATGTGGGGATGGACAAATTCCCTAGGGGTAATCTTGAGCATGATGAAAGGGGTGTTCCGCAAATACTTGGACAAGTTTGTTCAAGTATTCATTGATGAATTATATGGGAAACTATCGAAATGCTATTTTTACCTATCAAGGACTCATTATCTAGGGCATGTTATCTCCAACGAAGGCATCATTGTGGATCCAGTGAAGGTAGATGCTATTAGGGAATGGGCTGCGTCGACGAACGTACCAAAAATGCGTAGCTTCAGGGGTTAGCAGGATATTATCAATGATTCATCAAGGGATTTTCGAAGATAACAATCCGATTACGGAATTGCAGAAGAAGAACAAGAAGTTTGCATGGACCGAGAAATGCACGGAAGAATTTCGAAGGCTCAAGGAGCTATTGACAATAACGCTGATACTAAAAGACCCTGACATGGACGAGGACTTATTGGTGTGCACTGATGCATCCAAAGAAGGCTTAGGCAGATTCTTGATGCAAGGCGGTCAAATGATCGCTTATGTCTTACGAAAATTAAGAAGGCATGACGAGAACTACGCAGCGCATGATTTGGAAATTTTGGCCATTGTGTATGCCTCGAGAGTGTGGAGACACTACCTGATTGGACAGAAAATTTGAGCCAAAAAAACATACCACTATGGTTTGAAACATGTTTTACGCAAAATAACTTCAATGCGCGGCAAGGGAATTGGTCAGAACTTCTTAGCAAGTATGATTTTGAGATTACCTACATAAAATGAAGAATGAAAAGAGTGGCAGATGCGTTGAGTCGTAGACCACACATATTTTTGGGATACCTCTTCAGATGATTCTTCGTGAAAATATTCTAACTCTACAGCGCGACAATGACTGGTATAAAGAGGTTAAGGAAGTTATCGAACAAGATAGCATGTTGATACAAAAATTTGAGGGATTTACGTTGAACAACGATGGATTAATGAGATATAATAACTGGATTTACTTAGTGCCCAATGAAAATTAGAGAGGTTGATCTTAAACGAAGCTCATAGAGAAGTGTACATAGCTCATCTTGGAGTCACGAAGATGAGGGAAGACCTTAATCCCTCATTCTTCTGGTAGGGATGAAGGTGGACATGGTTATCTACATGGCAAGGTGTCAAGGACGTCAGTGAGTGATGGTTGAACATAGACATCCGACAAGATTACTACAACCACACGCTTTTCCGGAATTGAAATGGGAGGTCATTTCGATGGACTTTATTGTGGGGATGGTCGTTAACGGAAAGGAGACACGACTAGATTTTCATGATGGTTGACACTCTGATGAAGAGTCCACACATGTGTCCCTATGCATACGACACATTAGGCGGTAGGTATATCTAGAGTTCTATCAACAAATTATTGATACTGCCAGACATACCAAAAAATCATATCTGATAAGGGAATCAATGTTTGCAAGATGTTTTTGACAAGTTTCCCAAGAGGCCTTGGGACACCACTAAAATTTAGTACAACATGTCCCTGAGATATACAGGCTAACCGAAGGAACGAACCAAATTTGGAAGGTTGTGTTGTGTATGTGTGTGTTGGATGACGGAAACCGCACTCTCAGCAGTTTGGTCGCACCACCAGGACCTTCTTTCTCCCTCGGCCCCGAAGAGTCCAAGCTCTTCCACTCCTCTCGGGAGTTCTACCCACAGTCTTCTCGACGATCACCCCTTCACATATCAGGAGATCGGAACTCTCGATATCGCGAGCCTCACAGTACTGTCCCTGGGGAAAACAAAACCCGAACCCCGACGGTCAAAGGTCAACCTCGGGGAATCCCTACTCGCGGCGCGAACCTTGATCTATCCAACCCTCGAGTACCGAAACTCCGATGTCCCAC